>CM073311.1:681517-1066464 GCA_037043255.1 Diadegma fenestrale
ATAACCCGGGAATCCCGGGAATTCCTGTCCCGGAAATAAAAAAATCTCCTTTTTCCATACCGGAAGTTGGAGAATTTTTCGAAGTATTCAACTCCCTTTGAAAAATAGATTCATCAGTTCATCGTCACTGAATCAAAATCTCTCGATTCCAGATGATGATAACGATCTGTCCCTTAAATAAAAATAACGCTTTTTTCCAGACCGGAAGTTGGAGAACTTTCCGAAGTTTTCAAGCCACTTTAAAAAAAAAGCTTAATAAAATAGATCGGCACTGGATCGAAATCTCTCGATTCCTGATGATGAAAACGATCTGTCCCTACAATAAAAATAATGCTTTTTTCCATACCGGAAGTTGGAGAACTTTCCGGAGTATTCAATTCCGTTTGAAAAATAGATTAATGAGTTTGATCGTCTCCAAATCAACATCTCTCAATTCCTGGTGATGGAAACGGTCTGTCCCTAAAATACAAATAATGCTTTTTTCCAGACCGGAAGTCGGCCAATTTTTCCGAGTATTCAACTCCCTTTGAAAAATAGCTTCAAGAGTTTGATCGTCACCAAATCAAAATCTCTCGATTCCTGATGATGATAACGATCTGTCCCAGAAATAAAAAAAATCGCTTCTTTCCGTATCGGAAGTTGTATCCTTTTTTCCATACCCGAAGTTGAAAAGTTTTTCGGAGTATTCAACTGCCTTTAAAAAATAGCTTGAAGAGTTTGATCGTCGCGAAATCGACATCTCTTCATTCGTAGTGATGGTAACGATCTGTCCCTGAAATATGAAAGTCGCTTTTTTCCATACCGGAAGTTGGAGAATTTTCCGGAGCATTCAAGCCCATTTAAAAAATAGCATAATGAGTTTGATCGTCATCAAATGGAAATCTTTCGATTCCTGGTGAGGATCACGATCTGTCCCGGAAATAAAAAAATCTCTTTTTGCCATACCGAAGGTTGTAAAGCCTCTTTTCCATACCGGAAGTTGGAAAAATTTTCGAAGTACTCGACTCTTTTTGAATAATAGCTAAATAGGTTTCATGGTCGCCAAATCAGAATTTCTTCATCCCTGGTGATGAAAACGATCTGTCTCTAAAATAAAAATAATGTTTTTTTCCATACTGGAAGTTGGAGAATTTTTCGGAGCATCCACGCCCCTTAGAAAAATAGCTTAATGACTTTGATCGTCACTAAATCAAAATCTCTCGATTCCTGATGATGATCACGATCTGTCCCGGAAATAAAAAAATCGCTTTTTTTCATACCGGAAGTTGGAGAATTTTTCGGAGTATTCAACTCCTTTTGAAAAATAGATTAATGAGTTTGTACGTCGCCAAATAGAGATCTCTCGATTACTGGTGATGGGAACGATCTGTCCCTAAAATAAAAATAATGCTTTTTTCCAGACCGGAAGTTGGACAATTTTTCCGAGTATTCAATTCCCTTTGAAAAATAGATTAATGAGTTTGATCGTCTCCAAATCAACATCTCTCGATTCCTGGTGATGGAAACGATCTGTCCCTAAAATACAAATGATGCTTTTTTCCAGACCGGAAGTTGGAGAACTTTCCGGAGTATTCAATTCCCTTTGAAAAATAGATTAATGAGTTTGTTCGTCTCCAAATCAACATCTCTCGATTTCTGGTGATGGAAACGATCTGTCCCTAAAATAAAAATAATGCTTTTTTCCAGACCGGAAGTTGGCCAATTTTTCCGAGTATTCAACTCCATTTGAAAAATAGCTTCAAGAGTTTGATCGTCACCAAATCAAAATCTCTCGATTCCTGATGATGATAACGATCCCCCTCCAAAAAAAAAACATATAAAAAAAAATCTCACCCCACCTGCATCATAGAAAGATCAACCTTATAAAATTTCTCGATTTTCGGAAAGATCAACTTTCGTTGCAGGTGTAGAGAATTTTTTTTTTTATTCATTTTTCGGCCGAAACAGTTTTGGTCTTACGATAAATGTAAAAAAAAATATTCATTACACTTGCATGGAAAGTTTAAATTCCGAAAAATCGGGAAATTTCGGAAAGTTGAACTTTTCATGCAAGCGAGGTGAACATTTTTTTACATTCATCTTTTGGCTGGAATGCTTTTGGGCAGAAATGCTTTTGGCAGAAATGAGTTTAGCAGAAAAGGTTTTGAGTACAATTGTTCCGCAGACGTGAATTTCAATTTAACAGAATTCTATCACCACGACATCTATGGACGATGCACTTAACTATATGATTTATTTTGTCTTTTTTATTTTATGGCCGCAATGGTTTTTCGCCAAAACGGGCGAGGCTTAAATGCTACGCCACCGGATGCAGACTACCCTGAAGACTCCTCCGAAGACTGTTCTGAAGACCGGTCCGAAGACTGGTCTGAAGACTGGTTTAGAGACTGATCTGAAGACTGATCTGAAGACTATTACGAAAACTGATTTGGATACCAGTCTGTTCGGGATTGAGCGTTATTTCCGATCGATAACGCGAGCATTTGGGTCAGGGTTCACGCCTTGCCGCGTATGTCGCCACAGGACGGGCGACACATGGGATCGACAGGCAACGCGAGGTCCTTTAGGCTAATTATCGCGTTCTGCCACGGGCGTCGCTACAATTCGGGCAATTATTGATTTTTCGGGAATAACGGTCATGCGCGTAATCGATATTCATCGATTACGCCATGATTGATATCTCAGTCTTGGATCACCGGTGAGAGCGCAAACACGTGGGTCTTGTCGCGTCGAGTCCTTAGCTTTTCTCGCGGTACTTCGCACCATGAGGCCAATTCGAGCCTTACAACCTCGAATTAATCCGGTTTCGGGAAATAACACGTTCTCAATAATTCCTGGGATGCGCTCTCACCACGCACGGGAATATTTTCCTTCATAAAATCGGGATTGCCAAGATAATTCGGGATTACGTTCAACGTGGGTCTCGAGCACGGGATTCCAGCGCACACGGTCGTCGTCGGCCACGAGGCCGACGAAATACACGATTCTAGCGGGTTATTCGCGATTTTGGGTGACTCGAGACTCACGGTCTTGAGTCTTGGGAATTACCTGCGCTTATTCGTTTCGGGCGGGTTATTATCAACATTATTACACGCTTTCAGGGTGGGTTTTCTTATCAACCACGGTCTAAACGCATCGCGGGCGAGTATCGGGCCAAATTCCACGGCTCTAAATTACCAACTCGCATCGCGGGCGAGTATCGGGCCAAGTTCCACGGCTCTAAATTACCAACATGTATTTTTATAATAAATTCACACCTTATATTTTATCGCCGCTCTTATTCTTCACCTTTACCACCAACACCAGATCCCGCAAAAAACACAGTCAGAAGACCTATGTGAAGACTACTATGAAGATTACTTTGAAGATCACGCGAAAGCCTGGTCTGAAGACTGACCTGAAGACTGGTATGACGACTGGTTTGAAGACTGATATAAAGACTATTCCGGAAACTAATTTTGACACCAGTGGAGTCTGGAGACCTGACTAGAGACTACCCTGTAGACTGGTTCAAAGGCAGGTTGAGAAACCACTACGAAGACTAGTCTAGACTACTTCAAAAACCTGTCCGAAGACTGGTCTCAAAACAAATATGAACACTGGTATTTAAAAACTAGTCTGAATGCTGATCTGAAGATTGGTCTGAAGACTGGTTTGAGGACTGGCCTAAAGACTGGTATTAAGACTGGTCTAACGACTGGACTCAAGACTGGTCTTTGGACTGGTCTTCAGACTGATCTGAAGACTGGTCTGAAGACTACTCTAAAGACTACTCTGAAGACTACTCTGAAGACTACTCTTAAGACTGGACTGAAGACATATCCGAAGACTGGTCTGAAAACTGTACTGAAGACTGCTCTAAAGACTATTCTGAAAACTACTCTGAAGACTGGCCTGAAGACTGGTCTGAAGACTACTCTGAAGACTACTCTGAAGACTGGTCTGAAGACTACTCTGAAAACTATGAAGACTACTGTAAAGACTACTCTGAAGACTGGTCTAAAGACTACTCTGAAGACTATTCTCAAGAATACTCTGAAGACTGGTCTGACGACATATCGGAAGTCCCGTCTGAAGACGGTACTGAAAACTGCTCTGAAGACTATTCTGGAGACTGGTCTGAAGACTACTCTGAACACTGGTCTGAAGACTACTCTGAAGACTAATCTGAAGACTACTTTGAAGACTGGTCTAAAGATTAGTCGAAAGACTGGTCTGAAGACTGGTCTGAAGACTGGTCCGAAGACCCGCCTGAAGACTGGTCTGAAGACTACTTTGTAGACTACTCTGAAGACTGGTCTGAAGACTGGTCTGAGGACTGGTCTGAAGACTACCCTGAAGACTACTCTGAAGACTTCTCTGAAGACTGGTCTGAAGACATATCTGAAGTCTGGTCCGAAGACTGTACTGAAGACTGCTCCGAAGACTATTCTGAAGACTGGTCTTAAGACTGGTCAAGACTGGTCTAAAGACGTATCTGAAGTCGGGTCTGAAGACTGTACTGAAGACTGCTCTGAAGACTACTCTGAAGACTTGTCTGAAGACGGGTCTTCAGACTGGTCTGAAGACACTATGAAGACCACTATGAAGAAACTGTTCAGACTGGTCTGAAGAAATATCTCTAAATATTAGTCTGATGACCTATCTGAAGACGGGTCTGAAGACTGTTCTGAAGACTGGTCTGAAGACATGTCTGAATATTAGTCTGATGACCTATCTCAGTCTGGTCTGGAGACTGCTTTGAAGACTACTCTGAAGACTGGTCAAAACTGGTCTAAAAACATATCTGAAGTCGGGTCGGAAGACTGTACTGAAGACTGCTCTGAAGACTACTCTGAAGACTGGTCTGAAGACTACTCTGAAGACTACTCTGGAGACTGGTCTGCAGACATATCTGAAGTCCGGTCTAAAGACTGTACTGAAGACTGCTCTGAAGACTATTCTGAAGACTGGTCTGAAGACGTATCTGAATATTAGTCTGATGACCTATCTAAAGACTGGTCCGAAGATTACTCTAAAGACTACTCTGAAGACTGGTCTGAAGACCTGCCCGAAGACTGGTCTGGAGACCACTTTGAAGACTACTCTAAATACTACTCTGAAGACTACTCTGAAGACTGGTCTAAAGACTGTACTGAAGACTGCTTTGAAGACAACACTGGAGACTGGTCTGAAGACATATCTGAATATTACTCTGATGACCTATCTGGAGTCTGGTCTGAAGACTGGTCTGAAGACTGGTCTGAAGACTACTCTGAAGACATATCTGAATATTAGTCTGATGACCTATCTCAGTCTGGTCTGAAGATTGTTTGAAGACATATCTAAAGTCGGGTCTAAAGACTGTCCTGAAGACCTATCTGAAGACAATTATGAAGACCGTTTCGAAAACTGTTCTAAAGACCGGTTAGAAGACTGGTCTGAAGACCTATCTGAAAACCTAACTGAAAACTACTATGAAGACTGATTCGAAGACTGTTCTGAAAACCTATCTGAAGACCACTATGGAGACTGATTGGAAATCTGTTCCGAAGACCCGTTTGAAGACTGGTCTGAAGACTGCTCTGATGACCTGTCTGAAGACTACTATGAAGACTGATTCGAAGACTGTTCTGAAGACCTATCTGAAGGCATACACTGCCGCTGAAAAGTTTAGATACACTACCCAATATTTCTTGCGGCACAAAAAGTTAGATAACTCTGTCAAAAAAAAAGATTTTCCAATTTTCAAAGTGGCGTTTTGAAGGGGACAAATCAAGCTTCAGTTTGCTCCGTTCAAATATTTTTTATGATTTTTTTTTCGACTCAGTACAGACTTTGGTTTGTGACTGTTTTTAGGCTTTTTTTTGACCATGGCAAATCGGGCGCACAGCTTCCGGATTTTTTTTATTTTTTCTTTAATGATGACAAACTTAAAACTGGATGCAATAGCTCCATCTCCGTTTTTTAGACAATTTTTTGCGATTTTTTTCTGAAAAGTTATCTGATTTTTTTCCAAAATCAATCAATTTTAAAAAATTCTAAATAACCCGAGAACTATAGGGTTTAAGAGAAAATGTCAGGAATGAAAAAAGTTGTGTATTTTGATCCTGAATCGCGTCGAATATTTTTGGAATTATTCTTTGAATTTTTTTTTTTTTAGTATTTTTTTCGAAACTTTGTTTTTTTTAAGGCCGAGAAAGTAATGATTCAACGCACTCACCACACTTAGATAAGTTAGAGAAACTCATCTGAGTGGGGTGAGTGCCTTGAATCATTACTTTATCGGCCTTAAAAAAAAACTAAGTTTCGAAAAAAATACTAAAAAAAAAAAATTCAAAGAATAAATCCAAAAAAATTCAACGCAATTCAGGATTGAAATACACAACTTTTTTCATTCTTAATATTTTCTCTTGAACCCTATAGTTCTCGGGTTATTTAGAATTTTTCAAAATTGATTGATTTTGGGAAAAAATCAGATAACTTTTCGAAAAAAAATCGCAAAAAATTTTCTAAAAAACGAAGATGGAGCTATTGCATCCAGTTTTAAGTTTGTCATCATTAAAGAAAAAATCAAGAAAATCCTGAAGCTGTGCGCCTGATTTGCCATGGTCAAAAAAAAGCCTAAAAACAGTCACAAACCAAAGTCTGTACTGAGTCGAAAAAAAATCATAAAAAATATTTGAACGGATCAAACTGAAGCTTGATTTGTCCCCTTCAAAACGCCGCTTCGAAAATTGGAAAATCTTCTTTTTTGACAGAGTTATTAAACTTTTAGTGCCGCAAGAAATATTGGGTAGTGTATCTAAACTGAGCGGCAGTGTATCTGGAGCCAACTATGAAGACTGATTTGAAAACTGTTCTGAAGACCTATCTGAAGACCCATCTGAAGACCACTATGAAGACTGATTCGAAAACTGATTTGGAGACCCATCTGAAGACCTAACTGAAGACTACTATGAAGACTGATTCAAAGACTGTTCTGAAGACCTATCTGAAGACTACTATGAAGACTGATTCGAAGACCTATCTGAAGACCACTATGAAGACTGATTGGAAAGCTGTTCTGAAGACCAGTTCAAAGACTGGTGTGAAGATTGGTCTGAAGACCTATCTGAAGACCACTATGAAGACTGATTCGAAAACTGGTCTGAAGACTGGTTCGAAGACTAGTCCGAAGACTGATTCGAAGACTGGTCTGAAGACGTGTCTGAAGACTGGTTTGAAGACCTATCTGAAGACCACTATACAGACTGATTGGAGAACTGTTCCAAAGACCGGTTTAAAGACTGATCGGAAAACTGGTCTGATGCCCTATCTGAAAACCTATCTGAAGACTACTATGAAGACTGGTCTGATGACGTGTCTGAAGACTGGTTTGAAGACCTATCTGAAGACCACTATACAGACTGATTGGAAAACTGTTTCGAAGACCGGTTTGAAGACTGATCTGAAGACTGGTCTGAAGACCTATCTGAAGACTGGGTTGAAGACCTATCTGAAGACCACTATGAAGACTGATTCGAAAACTGTTCTGAAGACTGGTCTGAAGACTGTTCAAAGACTGGTCCGAAGACTGCTTCGAAGACTGTTCTAAAGACCTATCTGAAGACTACTATAAAGACTGATTGGAAAGCTATTCTGAAGACCAGTTCAAAGACTTGGCTGAAGATTGGTCTGAAGACCTATCTGAAGACTACTATAAAAACTGATTCGAAGACTTTTCGGAATACTCATCTGAAGACTGATTGGAAAACTGTTCTAAAGAATGGTCTGAAGACGTGTCTGAAGACTGGTTTGAAGACCTATCTAAAGACCACTATACAGACTGATTGAAAAACTGTTCCGAAGACCGGTTCAAAGACTGATCTGAAGACTGGTCTGATGATCTATCTGAAGACCTATCTGAAGACTACTATGAAGACTGATTCGGAAACTGTTCTAAAGACCGGTCTGAAGACTGGTCTGAAGACCTATCTGAAGACCACTATGAAGACTGATTCGGAAACTTTTCTGAAGACCGGTTTGAAGACTAGTCTAAAGACTGATCTGAAGACTGGTCTAATGACTGGTTCGAAGACTGGTCTAAAGACTGATTCGAAGACTGTTCTGAAGATCTATCTGGAGACTGTTCTGAAGACCTATCTGAAAACTACTATGAAGACTGATTCGAAGACTGTTCTGAAGACCGGTTTGAAGACTAGTCTGAAGACTGGTCTGAAGACTGGTCTCAAGACTGGTCTGAAGACCTATCTGAAGACCACTATGAAGACTGATTCGAAAACTGTTCTGCAGACCGGTTTGAAGACTAGTCTGAAGACTGGTCTGAGGACTGGTCTGAAGACTGGTCTGAAGACTAGTCTAAAGACTGGTCTGAAGACTGGGTTGAAGACTGGTCTGAAGACCGGTTTGAAGACTGGTCTCAAGACCTATCTGAAGACCTATCTGGAGACTACTATGAAGACTGATTTGAAGACTGGTCTGAAGAGCTATCTGAAGACTGAAGACTGATTCGCAAACTGTTCTGAAGACTGGTTTGAAGACTAGTCTGAAGACTGGTCTGAAGACTGGTCTGAAGAGCTATCTGAAGACTGGGTTGAAGACCTATCTGAAGACCACTATGAAGACTGATTCGAAAACTGTTCTGAAGACCGGCTTGAAGACTGGTCTGAAGACTAGTCTGAAGACTGGTCTGAAAACTGGTCTGAAGTCTACTATTAAAACTGATTTGAAGACTGGTCTGAAGACCTATCTGAAGACCACTATGAAGACTGATTCGAAAATGGTTGTGATGACTGGTCTGAAGACTGGTCTGAAGACTGGTCTGAAAACTGGTCTGAAGACTGGTCTGAAGACCTATCTGAAGACCTATCTGAAGACTACTATGAAAACTGATTTGAAGACTGGTCTGGAGACCTTTCTGAAGACCACTATGAAGACTCATTCGAAAACTGTTCTGAAGACCGGTTTGAAGACTGGTATGAAGTCTAGTCTGAAGACTGGTCTGAAGACTGGTCTGAAGACTGGTCTGAAGACTGGTCTGCAGACTGGGTTGAAGACTGGTCTGAAGACCTATCTAAAGACCCATCTTATGTGACGACTTATGTGAAGACTATACTATGAAAACTGATTTGGAGACTGGTCTGAAGACTTATCTGAAGACTACTATGAAGACTGATTCGAATACTGTTTTGGAGACCTATCCGAAGACCTATCTGAAGACCACTATGGAGACTGATTCGAAAACTGTTCTGAAGACCGGTTTGAAGACTGGTCTCAAGACCTATCTGAAGACCTATCGGGAGACTACTATGAAGACTGATTCGAAGACTTGTCTGAGGACCACTATGAAGACTGATTCGAAAACTGGTCTGAAGACTGGTTCGAAGACTAGTCCGAAGACTGATTCGAAGACTGTTCTGAAGACCTATTTGAAGACCTATCTGGAAAATAATATGAAGACTGATTCGAAGACTGGTCTGAAGACTGGGTTGAAGACTGGTCTGAAGACCTATCTGAAGACCACTATGAAGACCGATTCGAAAACGGTTCTGAAGACCGGTTTAAAGACTGGTCTCAAAACCTATCTGAAGACCTATCTGGAGACTACTATGAAGACTGATTCGAAGACTTTTCGGAAGACTTATCTGAAGACTGATTGGAAAAGTGTTCTGAAGACTGGTCTGAAAACGTGTTTGAAGACTGGTTTGAAGACCTATCAGAAGACCACTATACAGACTGTTCGGAAAACGGTTCCGAAGACCGAATTAAAGACAGATCGGAAAACTGGTCTGATGACCTATCTGAAGACTACTATGAAGACTGATTCGAAGACTGTTCTGAAGACCTATCTGAAGGCATATCTGAAGACAACTATGAAGACTGATTCGAAAACTGTTCTGAAGACCTGTCTGAAGACCCAACTGAAGACTACTATGAAGACTGATTCGAAAACTGATCTGGAGACCTATCTGAAGAACTAACTGATGACTACTATGAAGACTGATTCGAAGACTGTTCTAAAGATCTATCTGAAGACTACTATGGAGACTGATTCGAAGACCTATCTGAAGACCACTATGAAGACTGATTAGAAAGCTGTTCTGAAGACCAGTTCAAAGACTGGTCTGAAGATTGGTCTGAAGACCTATCTGAAGACTACTATGGAGACTGATTCGAAGACTTTTCGGAAGACTTATCTGAAGACTGATTGGAAAACTGTTCCAAAGACCGGTTTAAAGACTGATCTGATGACTGGTCTGATGACCTGTCTGAAGACCCAACTGAAGACTACTATGAAGACTGATTCGAAAACTGATCTGGAGACCTATCTGAGAACCTAACTGAAGACCACTATGAAGACTGATTGGAAAGCTGTTCTGAAGACCAGTTCAAAGACTGGTCTGAAGATTGGTCTGAAGACCTATCTGAAGACTACTATAAAAACTGATTCGAAGACTTTTCGGAAGACTTATCTGGAGACTGATTGGAAAACTGTTCTGAAGACTGGTCTGATGACGTGTCTGAAGACTGGTTTGAAGACCTATCTGAAGACCACTATACAGACTGATTGAAAAACTGTTCCGAAGACCGTTTTAAAGACTGATCTGAAGACTGACCTGATGATCTATCTGAAGACCTATCTGAAGACTACTATGAAGACTGATTCGAAGACTGTTTTGAAGACCTATCTGAAGACAACTATGAAGACTGATTCGAAGACTGTTCTGAAGACCGGTTAGAAGACTGGTCTGAAGACTGGTATGAAGACCTATCTGGAGACCTATCTGAAGACTACTATGAAGACTGATTTAAAGACTGGTCTGAAGGCCTATCTGAAGACCACTATGAAGACTGATTCGGAAACTGTTCTGAAGACCGGTTTGAAGACTAGTCTGAAGACTGGTCCGAAGACTGGTCTGAAGGCTGGGTTGAAGACTGGTCTGAAGACCGATTCGAAGACCTATATGAAGACTGATTCGAAAACTGTTCTGAAGACCGGTTTGAAGACTGGTCTCAAGCCCCATCTGAAGACCTATCTGGAGACTACTATGAAGACTGATTCGAAGACTTTTCGGAAGACTTATCTCAAGACTGATTGGAAAACTGTTCCGAAGACCGGTTTAAAGACTGATCTGATGACTGGTCTGATGACCTATCTGAAGACCTATCTGAAAACTACTATGAAGACTGATTCGAAGACTGTTCTGAAGACCTATCTGAAGACCTATCTGAAGTCTACTATGAAAACTGATTTGAAGACCTATCTGAAAACTACTATGAAGACTGATTCGAAGACTGTTCTGAAGACCTATCTGAAGACCTATCTGAAGTCTACTATGAAAACTGATTTGAAAACCTATCTGAAGACCACTATGAAGACTGATTCGAAAACTGTTGTGATGACTGGGCTGAAGACTGGTCTGAAGACTGGTCTGAAGACTGGTCTGAAGACTGGGTTGAAGACTGGTTTGAAGACCTATCTAAAGACCCATCTTATGTGACGACTTATGTGAAGACTATACTATCCGGCCAAAATCCCCTCCCAGGGAAAAAAAACTTGGACAAGTACATTGTTTGGTCCCATAGCCGAAAACAAATCCTCCATTCGTGCAGCTGTAAAATTTGGAATATCAAAAATCTGACAAGTACTGAACAGAGATCGGCTCTGACATGTGAATCCAGCCGAAAACAAATAACTGTTTATGTACATCCAGCCTTAAATTTTCTGATATCAGTGACAGGACAAGTATTGAATTGACCACTAGGTATCAGTTAACGAGAATGAAAAAAAACATCAATTGTTTCTTCGAAAGTATTGCTGGATTATTTTAAAAAAATGGAGAGCGCGCATGCGCACAGAGTACTTGGCCGGCCCATTACTTTTGACTCTTTTGGGCCGTGGTCAATTCATTGAATTCAAAAGATCATACGAAGAAGTTTTCTAAGACACCATGCAAAAAATTGAACTAAATTTCAGGCGATAATTATCTGGGTAGCAGCTTTGAAATTTTATTAACTGATTGAGCTGAACCATATCCTAAGCATGGAATAAGTTTGCAACAACAACAGTTATAATTAGAATTACAATTATATTCTATTCAAATCGACCCCGAATATTGTGAATATTGTGAGATTGTCCCGCGATATGCAGGTTGCTTACTTGGTTGAATTTTTATAGTATTAGAGTACATGTGTCTGATGAGCGTAGTCCCAATTCGATTCATTCTCGGATGAGCAATTTGCATGAAAAGTAATGGGCCGGCCAAGTACTCTGTGCGCATGCGCGCTCTCCATTTTTTTAAAATAATCCAGCAATACTTTCGAAGAAACAATTGATGTTTTTTTTCATTCTCGTTAACTGATACCTAGTGGTCAATTCAATACTTGTCCTGTCACTGATATCAGAAAATTTAAGGCTGGATGTACATAAACAGTAGGGTGCTTTTTTTTTTGGCGACATTTTTTTTTTTCACTCCCATCTCGCATTTTTATAGGGAATACCTTAAAGAAAATTCCCTGAAAATTTGAGCCCTTAATATTAATTTTAAGTACTCGCCCAAGGCGTCCAATGATTTCCCCTTTAAAATACACGTAAAGTTCGATTTTTCTTCTTAAAAGTTCTACAGATCAGAGGCATTTAAAGGTACGATCTTGGTCGACGAACCGATTTATTCACAATTGAATGCTCTACAAAAGTGTCCATTGTGACGTAATTGTAACTCGAACCGGCGAGGTCGTACGGGTCACTAAACCCAATTTTTTCATGAAATTCTCGTTTTTTTATCTCTATCTCGTAAATGACAAGAGCTACAGAAAAAATAAGGAAGACAAACTTGGAGGAAATTCAATTTTCTACAAAAAAGTATATAAGCACCAAATCGCTAACATCGATGTTTCTTGAGATATTGGGCTTTTAAGTTGAGGTAGTATGGAATTTTCATGGATTATTGAGCTAAACTGTATAAGTTGTTAATTTATTATTCTTTATTGTCATTTAAATCATCAAATATTTATTCGTTAAGTTGCAAATGATTGGAAAGTTGAATAATTGAACGTTTTGAAACTGAAATTCGAGAAAAAAACACATTTTCAAAGTGCTTAAAATTATTTTTTTCACTTTTCACGAATTTTTCAATTGATTTTCTCCCGATTCTTCTAATTTACTTACCAGTAATTGAATACCTATGAATTTCTAGTTGAAAATATGTTTTAAATTCACAAAATTTTCAACTAGAAATTTACAAATTTTACAAAATTTTTGTAAATTTACAATATATTTGTAACTAGAAATGTATAGGTATTCAATTACTGGTAAGTAAATTAGAATAATCAGGGGAAAATCAATCGAAAAATTCGTGAAAAGTAAAAAAAACAATTTTGGGCACTTTGAAAATGTGTTTTTTTTCTCGAATTCCAGTTTCAAAACGTTCAGTTATTCAACTTTTCAATCATTTGAAACTTAACAAATAAATATTTGATGATTTGAATGACAATAAAGAATCATAAATTAACAACTTATACAATTTAGCTCAATAATCCACGAAAATTCCATACTACCTCAACTTAAAAGCCCAATATCTCAAGAAATATCAATGTTAGCGATTTAGTGCTTGCATACTTTTTTGTAGGAAATTGAATTTCCTTCAAGTTTGTCATTCCTATTTTTCCTGTAGCTCTTGTCATTTACGAGATAGAGATAAAAAAACGAGAATTTCATGAAAAAATTGGGTTTAGTGACCCGTACGACCTCGCCGGTTCGAGTTACAATTACGTCACAATGGACACTTTTGTAGAGCATTCAATTATGAATAAATCGGTTCGTCGACCAAGATCGTACCTTTAAATGCCTCTGATCTGTAGAACTTTTAAGAAGAAAAATCGAACTTTACGTGTATTTTAAAGGGGAAATCATTGGACGCCTTGGGCGAGTACTTAAAATTAATATTAAGGGCTCAAATTTTCAGGGAATTTTCTTTAAGGTATTCCCTATAAAAATGCGAGATGGGAGTGGAAAAAAAAAAATGTCGCCAAAAAAAAAAGCACCCTAATAAACAGTTATTTGTTTTTGGCTGGATTCACATGTCAGAGCCGATCTCTGTTCAGTACTTGTCAGATTTTTGATATTCCAAATTTTACAGCTGCACGAATGGAGGATTTGTTTTCGGCTATGGGACCAAACAATGTACTTGTCCAAGTTTTTTTTCCCTGGGAGGGGATTTTGGCCGGATATCACTCCTTTTTGTTGGTAAAATACTAAAAGAATAAGTCACACTTGGTATCACTTTTTCGTTTCAACTTTTTTTTTTTGCAATGTTGATTACGGTAATTACACTGATATTTATTTTGCATTTTGAAAAATTGGTAAAAAAATTTCATCACTGTTTTTTATCATTATTTTTTGTGAAAATAATTTCTAGTCAGAATATCATTTTTCCATCCTGCATTTATTCAATCGTTTTTTCAGTACTTTCTAGAAGTACGGGAGAATGAGTCATTTATCTATGTTTTCAAGAAAAATTCTACCAGATATATAACGTCACGAGCACGGAAGAGTTTTTTGAAACGCGAATTGTTTCTTTTTTCATCCATTTTCTATTGCTTATTTTTCCGGAAACGTACAAACAAAAATCCGCTTTCAATTGAAAGTTAAGGACGCGATCATTAATTGTGTATGATCGGGGTAAATTTATGTTTTCAGCTTCGTTTTTAAAAAGAGCATCAGAAGGACAATGGTTGTGTATTACGGAGCTTGGAATGCCCTTAAGATTTCATTTATTTTAGTCGTGCTCCCTCGTGTGTTATCGCTTTATTGTAATTAAATTATTAGTATTTTGTGGACAAAAGTTGGGAGAATTTTTTTGGAACTGTTGGTCGCAGAACAATTATTGGCATTAGCATTTGAAAATGTTGCGCGCGAGCGCCTATACAGTACGAGCGGTAGAGTGAGAGAGATGTAACGCGCCTTCGCCACTAGGGCCCTACCATAGAAGAACGGGCGGTAGTGTGAGAGAGATGGCGCGCGTCGTAGAACCCGGTAGCGGGAGAGAGACACACCTACTCTCGCTTTAGATATAGATATAGCGTCTCCGTGGGCATCAAGAGGCCCATGCTTGTGTGGGTCTGCGCGCGTATACAGACGCACCGTTTCTCCGATGTAGTAGATGCGATATAGATATAGAGCGCCATGGTTATCAAGAGGCCTATGCCTGTGTGTGTCTGCGTGCGTATACAGACGCATCGTTTCTATGATGTATTAGATATGTTACGCGCCTGCGCCACTAGAGCCCTACCATAGATGAAGGAGCGGTGGAGTGAGAGAGATGGCGCGCGGCGTAGAAACTGGTAGAGGGAGAAAGACACACCCATTCTCGCTTTAGATATAGATATAGCGTCTCCGTGGGCATCAAGACGCCCATGCTTGTGTGGGTCTGCGCGCGTATACAGACGCGCCGTTTCTTCGATGTAGTAGAAGCGATATAGATATAGAGCGCCATGGGCATCAAGAGGCCTATGCTTGTGTGGGTCTGCGCGCGTATACAGACGCGCCGTTTCTTCGATGTATTAGATACTAGAACGAGCATATTCCAAAACCCGTGCAAAGTTTTTTCTCAGCAAATACTGCACCAATCGAGCTCAAATTAGGCTCAATGGAAAGAGTATTGCGTAACTAGAGTCCAGTTCAATTTTCAGATCGCTAGAAGCCTCCTGAGCTTTGTAAAAAGCCGAAGCGTTGCGCGATCCCTGCCCCCACCATAGAAATTTGCTTTATTCCGAGATAATATACTCTGGCGAGTCTCGGGCAAGCAGACGACAGCAGAGCTGCCGCAATGTACTTGTCCCGAGACTCTACCGAGTCTCTTGATGAAAACTGATTTGAAGACTGGTCTGAAGACTGATCTGAAGACTGGTCGAATGACTGGTTCGAAGACTGGTCTAAAGCCTGATTCGAAGACTGTTCTGAAGACCTATCTGAAGACTGTTCTGAAGACCTATCTGAAGACTACTATGAAGACTGATTCGAAGACTGTTCTAAAGACCTTTCTGAAGGCATATCTGAAGACAACTATGAAGACTGATTTGAAAACTGATTTGAAGACCTATCTGAAGACTACTATGAAGACTGATTCGAAAACTGATCTGGAGACCTATCTGAAGACCTAACTGAAGACTACTATGAAGACTGATTCGAAGACTGTTATGAAGACCTATCTGAAGACTACTTTGAAGACTGATTTGAAAACTGTTCTGAAGACCTATCTGAAGACCCAACTGAAGACTACCATGAAGACTGATTCGAAAACTGATCTGGAGACCTATCTGAAGACCTATCTGAAGACCACTATGAAATCTGATTGGAAAGCTGTTCTGAAGACCAGTTCAAGGACTGGTCTGAACATTGGTCTGAAGACCTATCTGAAGACTACTATGAAGACTGATTCGAAGACTTTTCGGAAGACTTATCTGAAGACTGATTGGAAAACTGTTCCGAAGACCGGTTTAAAGACTGATCTGATGACTGGTCTGAAGACCTATCTGAAGACCTATCTGAAGACTACTATGAAGACTGATTCGAAGACTGCTTTGAAGACCTATCTGAAGGCACATCTGGAGACAACTATGAAGACTGATTCAAAAACTGTTCTGAAGACCTATCTGAAGACCCAACTGAAGACTACTATGAAGACTGATTCGAAAACTGATCTGGAGACCTATCTGAAGACCTAACTGAAGACTACTATGAAGACTGATTCGAAGACTGTTCTGAAGACCTATCTGAAGACTACTATGAAGATTGATTTGAAAACTGTTCTGAAGACCTATCTGAAGACCCAACTGAAGACTACTATGAAGACTGATTCGAAAACTGATCTGAAGACCGGTTTGAAGACTAGTCTGAAGACTGATCTGAAGACTGGTCTAATGACTGGTTCGAAGACTGGTCTAAAGACTGATTCAAAGACTGTTCTGAAGACCTATCTGAAGACTGTTCTGAAGACCTATCTGAAAACTACTATGAAGACTGATTCGAAGACTGTTTTGCAGACCGGTTTGAAGACTAGTCTGAAGACTGGTCTGAGGACTGGTCTGAAGACTGGTCTGAAGACTAGTCTAAAGACTGGTCTGAAGACTGGTCTGAAGACTGGGTTGAAGACTGGTCTGAAGACTGCGTTGAAGACTGGTCTGAAGACCGGTTTGAAGACTGGTCTCAAGACCGATCTGAAGACCTATCTGAAGACCACTATGAAGACTGATTCGAAAATTGTTCTGAAGACCGGTTTGAAGACTAGTCTGAAGACTGGTCTCAAGACTGGTCTGAAGACCTATCTGAAGACCACTATGAAGACTCATTCGAAAACTGTTTTGAAGACCGGTTTGGAGACTGGTATGAAGTCTAGTCTGAAGACTGGTCCGAAGACTGGTCTGAAGACTGGTCTGAAGACTGGGTTGAAGACTGGTTTGAAGACCTATCTAAAGACCCATCTTATGTGACGACTTATGTGAAGACTATACTATGAAAACTGATTTGAAGACTGGTCTGAAGACTTATCTGAAGACTACTATGGGGACTGATTCGGAAACTGTTCTGAAGACCGGTCTGAAGACTGGTCTGAAGACCTATCTGCAGACCACTATGAAGACTGATTCGAAAACTTTTCTGAAGACCGGTTTGGAGACTAGTCTGAAGACTGGTCTGAAGACTGGTCTAATGACTGGTTCGAAGACTGGTCTAAAGACTGATTCGAAGACTGTTCTGAAGACCTATCTGAAGACTGTTCTGAAGACGTATCTGAAGACCACTATGAAGACTGATTCGAAAACTGTTCTGCAGACCGATTTGAAGACTAGTCTGAAGACTGGTCTGAGGACTGGTCTGAAGACCTATCTGAAGATTGGTCTCAAGACTAGTCTAAAGACTGGTCTGCAGACTGGTCTGAAGACTGGGTTGAAGACTGGTCTGAAGACCGGTTTGAAGACTGGTCTCAAGACCTATCTGAAGACCTATCTGAAGACCACTATGAAGACTGATTCGAAAACTGTTCTGAAGACCGGCTTGAAGACTGGTCCGAAGACTTGTTTGAAGACTGGTCTGAAGACTGGTTTGAAGACTGGTTTGAAGACTGGTCTGAAGACTGGTTTGAAGACTGGTCTGAAGACTGGTATAATGACTGGTCTGAAGACTGGTTTGAAGACTGGTCTGAAGACCTATCCGAAGACCACTATGAAGACTGATTCGAAAACTGTTCTGAAGACCGGTTTGAAGACTGGTCTGAAGACTAGTCTGAAGACTGGTCCGAAGACTGGTCCGAAGACTGGTCCGAAGACTGGTCCGAAGACTGGTCTGAAGACCTATCTGAAGACCTATCTGAAGACCTATCTGAAGACTACTATGAAAACTGATTTGAAAACTGGTCTGGAGACCTATCTGAAGACCACTCTGAAGACTGATTCGAAAACTGTTGTGAAGACTGATTTGAAGACCTATCTAAAGACTACTCTGAAGACTACTTGGAAGACTGGTCTGAATACCACTTCGAAGAGCAGTCTGAAGAGCAGTCTGAAGACTGCTCTGAAGACTTCTTCAAATTCGCCTGAAGACTGGCCAAAAATATCCAAAACTACTTTGAAAACTTGTCTGAAGACGACTCTGAAGACCACTGTGGTTTGAAATGTGGTTTGAAAACCTATCCGCAGATTACTATGAAGACTACACGGACAACCAGTCCTGGTGGGGGTCTTGCCGAGATCGTTCTTTGTGTGGAAGTGAAATAAGTACGAAATAATGAATATCAAAAGTACTATGAAGACTACTCTGAAGACCAGTCGAATGACCAGCCTGAAAACCTATCTGAAGACTCGTCTGAGGCGTTCGAAGACTACTCTCAAGACCAGTTTGAAGACCACTCCGCAAACTGGTCTGAAAACCTCCCTGAAGACAATCGTAAAGACCAGTCCTGCCGAGAGTCATCGATTCCTTCCTAACAATCTGGCATCCATAAATAGAAACGAATAGGGAGAGCGAAACCTTTTCATTCGAATGTTATACAAATTTAATTGCTTCACATTTCAAAACTATTCTGAATTTTTAAAAATGGCTAAGTACGATTGCTCTGAATATTGTTCCCGACTCGAGGATACCTGGACGGGTCAGTTACGTTTCATCCATGAATTACATTGCCGATACAAGTGTATGATGTTACCGAGTGCAAGAAATATACATGATGGAAATATCTTTCGAAGCGATGTTTATTATCTTTTTATTAATTTGAATGGTTTGTAATATTTCAGGCAATGCTTATTGTGCACGAACGAAACACAATCTTCTGGTGAATCTATTTCCTGACCCTCAGATTCGTACACAATTGCGTCAAACACTTCTTGAACTCTTCAGTCGTGAGCGGTTGTTCCGGACATTTCTCAAATACGTATCCTGGCAGTGGAATTTATCAATTAGTATCAGTAAATATTTATTTGCGAGATTTTTGCGTGGTTGATGATAACTCCATGTTACTAATTTTCGACAGCAGTTTTCACCGGAACTGGGATCGGCGTATATCCGTCAAAGCCCGTAACGCTCATGTTGATCAAATTTTCCTTCCCAATTATCGTTTTGATCAACGCACCCACCATTCTGCGTGGATGATTGCAGAATTTCCGATCGATGGTGTAAAGATCAATGGGCGATATATAAACGCCACTTTCTGCGATGAGCTCAACCTAAATTCCCAGAGTCGAGAAAAATTTCCGTGAATTGTGCACCTGATTCGCCATGTTCGAAAAAAGGTAAAAAAACAGTGACTAACCGAAGCCCGTACTGGGTCGTAAAAAAATCATCAAAAATATTGACATGAAGCAATCTGAAGCCTGATCTATCTCCTTTGAAACACAGCTTTGAAAATTCAAATATTTCCTTTTCGACAGAGTTATCTAACTTCAAGTGCTGCAAGAAATATCGACTACATCATCAAAACTTTTGAGTGGTAGTGTAAATAAGAGAAAAACCGTCAAACCATTTTGCTTTTTGTGACAGCAGTTTCTTCATTTTTAGTCGAATCATCGACGGCATTAAATGGTTCCTCGTTGTTCTCTACGAGAGCACCAGCAACATCGCTCAGAACATCATTTTCTTGGTGGCTGGAACCAGCAGCACCAAAATGGGCGGCTTCGTGACTGTCTATCGAAGAAAAAAGTACGAATTCCAAATGTCATCACACAAACATTAACGAAGGAATGAGACAGTTAATATTCAAAGTTATGGGATCGGGGCGAAATAACGACCGATGGACACGAAAAGAAAAAAAATCAAAAAACGAACGATTGAGTACAAGGTGGAAAAGAGGAGATTCAACTAATAATTTTTGGCTTTCGAACACGAACTTAACGAAAAAAAGGATTTTTATAAAAATTGTGCGACAAAAACCTTTAGTGGTTGATTGACCACAGAGCGATAATGATTATTTTTTTGAAACACACAGTTTCGCCGAAACGAAGCTAAAATACGTGCCATCATCTGAATTCCTGGCCGGGATAACATTTTTGGCTTTGCACAGTGAATCGAAAGAAAAACAACATTTTTCGCCACTTTCGTCTCACATTTTCAAGAATCGTGAGATGAAAGTTCGTCGTCGTTGATTGATCTCTATACATTCCTGATATTCATCTCGGAAATATGAAGTGTTCAGCTTTATTGAAGCCCAAATTCATGCTAGTATTTCAATCTCTCGCCAAAATATTATTTTTGGCGAGATTTTTGCTTGACCACGATTTTTGCTTGATAATGACGATTTTTCGTCATTTTTCAGACGAAAATCGCTCATCTCCGGCAAACAACAGTGAAATGATGATTTTTGTTTCAGTGACACGGTTTGTTCACCTCAAACGAAGCGTAAACACGTGCCATAATCTTCATTTTACGCGGGAATGCCATTTCCGGTTTTTCACCGAGAGCCTTGAAAAATGAAACATTTCAACAGGAATTGTGAGCAGAAAATTTGTGTCTTTGGTTGTTGCGAGTACGGTGCTGATTTTTTTTCTGGAATTACATTCCGTAGAGCTAATTTTGAGCCAAGAACCATGGCATTATCTCAATCTCTCGCCGAGATATCATTTTTTGCCCATCACCGCGATGTTTGCTCGAAAATTACGATTTTTCGTCATTTTTCAGACGAAAATCGCTCGTCTCCGGCAAACAACAGTGAAATGATGATTTTTTTTTCTAATGACACGGTTTGCTCAGCTCAAGCGAAGCGTAAACACGTGCCATAAGCATCATTTTACGCGGGAATTCAATTTTCGGTTTTTCACCAAGAGCCTTGAAAAATACAACATTTTAACAAGAATTGTGAGCAGAAAATTTTTGTTTTTGGTTGTTCCGAGTACGATGCCGATTTGTTTTCTGGAATTATATTCTGTAGAGCTAATTTTGAGCCCAGAACCATGGCATTATCTCAATCTATCGCCGAGACATGATGTTTTGCCCATTACCACGATTTTTGCTCGAAAATTTCGTCATTTTTCAGACGAAAATCGCTCGTCTCCGGCAAACATCAGTAAAATGATGATTTTTTTTGCAATGACACGGTTTTCTCAGCTCAAGCGAAGCGTAAACACGTGCCATAAGCTTCATTTTACGCGGGAATGCCTCTTTCGGTTTTTCACCAAGAGCCTTGAAAAATACATTTTAATACGAATTGTGAGCACAAAAATTTTGTCTTTGGTTGTTGCGAGTACGATGCTGATTTTTTTTTCTAGAATTATATACCGTAGAGCTAATTTTGATCCCAGAACCATGGCATTATCTCAATCTCTCGCCGAGATATCATTTTTTGCCCATTACCACGATTTTTCCTCGAAAATGACGATTTTTCGTCATTCGTCAGGGGATACCGAAAAATCGGATGAGGGATCGATGAGAAACAGTAGTTGCAGTGAGGATGAGGAACCCAAACTGGACGCATTATCCAATAAAGAAAGAAAAAGGACGACAGAAACGTCGAGGACGTTGACGAAAGAACGACTAGTAAAAAACTTTGCACAATCCGACAAAACCCAAACCAAACAAGCGAAAATAGCTCAAACCTCAAGCCCGCGATTCAAAAGCACCCAAGACCCAACTAGAATATTCTATTACAATTGTAACAGAACGTCATTCAAGAGATGACAGAAAAAATTTGAACCGATGAATAGGAAAAAACGCCCACGCAAAAACGTACCGATACCTATCACCGCTGCTGCATCGGAATTGCTGTCCACTTTCCCAGTGATGATGCCATCCGTGTCGACTGATAAAGTCTGCAGCCAAGCTTGATCGTCTACGATAAAGCAGACAGTCAGAAGTAACGGAGGTCGAAAATGTTCGTAATGTCTACTGCGAACTTACCCGATTTAGCCAATAAACGGCCGTCAAACAATTTATTCCCCCACTTAATTTTCGCCATACATCCAGACGTTTTCACGATGTCATCGGATGCCACAACACTATAAGACGCGTCTTGAACCTAAAACACCAGCAAAAACATTTCAAATACCGATTCGTACTGACGCGTGACACGCGAGTCGGATTGAAATTTGGATTAAAAAAAACAAAGCACTGCCAACATCCGTGAAATTCTGCATTAACATTCAGCTTGGTTTGCGTTCACGAAACCGTGATGCAACGAGTTTGAGCTTCAATGTAGCTCGAATGTTTATGTTTTCACGGGGAAAAACGGGACTGTTGGTGGTCGAGCCGTGACGACGAATTATGGTCTCACGTTGCACGGAAAAGCGTTATTCTCCATGCGATGCGTAGAGAAATGCCGAAAATCTTATCCCGGCGAGGGATCGAGACGATGGCATAATTTCCCGCTTTCTTTTGGCCAAAAACGACACGTTGTCGAAAAAAAAAGTAATCATTTTCGTGTGGTGGATCGAAGAACCTCAATTTTTGTTTCAAAATTGGAAAAAAAGGTCTTTTTTCGCTCAAAATCGTAACAATTAATCGATAATCGCATCACGGTGAGCGATTAAAAGAATGCAACGAGTTTGAGATCCAACGTAGATCGAATTTTCATGATTTCAGGAAACAGGGCACAATTTCCCGCGTCGTTTTGGCTAAACACGATACGTTGTCGGAAAAAAAGTCATTATCTTCGTGTGGTGGATCGAAGACAATCAATTTTCGTTACGAAATTGATGAATAATGTCTTTTTTCGCTCAAAATCGTTGCAATTAATCAATAATCGCGCCTTGGTGAGCGATTAAAAGAATGCAACGAGTTTGAGATCGACGGTAGATCGAATTTTAATGATTTCAGGAAAAACAAAAGAACTGTCCATTGGTCAATCCGTGACGACGAATCATCGTCTCACGTTGCACGGAAAAGCGTTGTTTTCCATGCAGTGCGCAGTAAAATGCCAAAAATCTTATTCCGGCAAGGGATCGAGACGATGGTACGATTTTTCACTTCGTTTTGGCTAAACACGACACGTTGTCGGAAAGAAAGTCATCATTTTCGTGTGCTGGATCGAAGACGATCAATTTTCGTTTCAAAATTGGGAAAAAAAGGTCTTTTTTCGCTCAAAATCGTTGCAATCGAACCGATAATCGCGCCTCGGTGAGCGATTAAAAGAATGCAACGAGTTTGCGATCGAATGTTGATCGAATTTTCATGATTTCAGGAAACAGAATAGAACTGTCGATTGGTCAATCCGTGACGTCGCGTTATCGTCTCACGGTGCACGGAAAAGCGTTGTTTTCCATGCAATGCGTAGAAAAATGCACAAAAATCTTATCCCGGCGAGAGATCGAGACGATGGCACAGTTTCCCGCTTCTTTTAGGCTAAAAACGACACGTTGTCGAAAAAAAAGTCATCATTTTGGTGTGGTGGATCGAAGACGATCAATTTTCGTTCCGAAATTGATAAATAACGTCTTTTTTCCCTCAAAATCGCGATAATTAACCAACAATCACGCCTCGCTGAGCGATTAAAAGAAGGCAACGAGTTTGAGATCTAACGTAGATTGAATTTTCAGGATTTCAGGAATGAGGGCACAATTTCCCGCTTCGTTTTGGCTAAAAACAACACGTTGTCGAAAAAAAGTCATCATTTTCGTGTGCTGGATCGAAGACGATCAATTTTCGTTCCGAAATTGATAAATAACGTCTTTTTTCCCTCAAAATCGTGGCAATTGACCAACAATCACGCCTCGCTGAGCGATTAAAAGAAGGCAACGAGTTTGAGATCCAACGTAGATCGAATTTTCATGATTTCAGGAAACAGGGCACAATTTCCCGCTTCGTTTTGGCTAAAAACAACACGTTGTCGAAAAAAAAGTCGTCATTTTCGTGTGCTGGATCGAAGACGATCAATTTTCGTTTCAAAATTGGAAAAAAAGGTCTTTTGTCGCTCTAAATCGTTGCAATCAACCGATAATCGCGCCTCGGTGAGCGATTAAAAGAATGCAACCAGTTTGAGATCCAATGTAGATCGAATTTTCATGATTTCAGCAAAAAGAACAGAACTGTCGATTGGTCAATCCGTAACGACGAATTACCGTCTCACGGTGCACGGAAAAGCGTTGTTTTCCATGCAGTGCGCAGTAAAATGCCAAAAATCTTATCCCGGCGAGGGATCGAGACGATGGCTCAATTTTCCGCATCGTTTTGGCTAAACACGACACGTTGTCGAAAAAAAAGTCATCATTTTGGTGTGGTGGATCGAAAACGATCAATTTTCGTTCCGAAATTGATAAATAACGTCTTTTTTCCCTCAAAATCGCGACAATTAACCAACAATCACGCCTCGCTAAGCGATTAAAAGAAGGCAACGAGTTCGAGATCTAACGTAGATCGAATTTTCATGATTTCAGGAAAGAGGGCACAATTTCCCGCTTCGTTTTGGCTAAAAACGACACGTTGTCGAAAAAAAAGTCGTCATTTTCGTGTGCTGGATCGAAGACGATCAATTTTCGTTTCAAAATTGGGAAAAAAGGTCTTTTTTCGCTCAAAATCGTTGCAATCAACCGATAATCGCGCCTCGGTGAGCGATTAAAAGAATGAAACGAGTTTGACATCGAATGTTGATCGAATTTTCATGATTTCAGGAAACAGAATAGAACTGTCGATTGGTCAATCCGTGACGACGAGTTATCGTCTCACGGTGCACGGAAAAGCGTTGTTTTCCATGCAATGCGTAGAAAATTGCCGAAAATCTTATCCCGGCAAGGGATCGAGACGATGGCACAATTTCCCGCTTCTTTTTGACTAAAAACGACACGTTGTCGAAAAAAAAGTCATCATTTTGGTGTGTTGTAGCGAAGACGATCAATTTTCGTTCCGAAATTGATAAATAACGTCTTTTTCCCTCGAAATCGTGGCAATTAACCAACAATCACGCCTCGCTGAGCGATTAAAAAAAGGCAACGAGTTTGAGACCCAACGTAGATCGAATTTTCATGATTTCAGGAAACAGGGCACAATTTTCCGCTTCGTTTTGGCTAAAAACGACACGTTGTCGAAAAAAAAGTCATCATTTTGGTGTGTTGGATGGAAGACGATCAATTTTCGTTCCGAAATTGATAAATAACGTCTTTTTCCCTCAAAATCGTGGCAATTAACCAACAATCACGCCTCGCTGAGCGATTAAAAGAAGGCAACGAGTTTGAGATCCAACGTAGATCGAATTTTCATGTGTTCAGGATTCCGCCTCTCCAGAAACTCGGAGCTAGCTGCCTTATCGGCCCGCTCCGGGGCAGCACCTCGCGGACGCTCTCGTTTCGCCTCGGTGCGCAGGATCTGTCGATCCTCGTGCCTATCGGCGCGCGAGAGCGCCCAAAATTCCTTCTATTCGTCATCGAACGTGACCAGCGGCACATCGTCGCTGGTCTCGTTATCTATTCTTCGCGTGTGGCCATGCTCGGTAGCACGCTGCTGCCGAGCATGGCAGCCATTTCGTGTAACTCCACCCGCATAATGTCCGCGTGACATTAATGCATCGCGAACGTGTGCCCTCTGCACTCGTTAATCCCGCTCGATTGGCGCATTAGGCGCAATCGACTCCCCCTTGTCTACATCGCATTTTTACCAAACTCTTTTTCTCACTGCGTGGCCGGGCCGAGCCACGTGTGTCACCAAGTTCCACACTGGCCCCGCATCCACGTCGTGATTGAGCCGCGAGATCAATAAAATCAGTGCGCGAGATCCGATGATTACTACACCGCGTTTCTTACTTTAATTACCGCTATCATTGTCAAAACCGCGTCTGCCACCCGCTAACAAGGGTGCATTTTGTACATAAGAACTCTGTAAATATCATTATTCGCAATAAACTCGACAAGCGGATCCCCGCGCTAACAATCGCGTCTTAAAACAACCTTTCTTTCCAACGTCGGCACGATCCCTAACATCCCGGCAATTTGTATGCACTCAATTCCCGAACATCATGATTTCAGGAAACAGGGCACAATTTCCCGCTTCGTTTTGGCTAAAAACGACACGTTGTCGAAAAAAAAGTCATCATTTTCGTGTGCTGCATCGAAGACTATCAATCTTCGTTTTAAAATTGGGAAAAAAAGGTCTTTTGTCGCTCAAAATCGTTGCAATCAACCGATAATCGCGCCTCGGTGAGCGATGAAAAGAATGAAACGAGTTTGACATCGAATGTTGATCGAATTTTCATGATTTCAGGAAACAGAATAGAACTGTCGATTGGTCAATCCGTGACGACGATTTACCGTCTCACGGTGCACGGAAAAGCGTTGTTTTCCATGCAGTGCGCAGTAAAATGCCAAAAATCTTATCCCGGCGAGGGATCGAGACGATGGCTCAATTTTCCGCATCGTTTTGGCTAAACACGACACGTTATCGAAAAAAAAGTCATCATTTTGGTGTGGTGGATCGAAAACGATCAATTTTCGTTCCGAAATTGATAAATAACGTCTTTTTTCCCTCAAAATCGTGGCAATTAACCAACAATCACGCCTCGCTGAGCGATTAAAAGAAGGCAACGAGTTTGAGATCCAACGTAGATCGAATTTTCATGATTTCAGGAAACAGGGCACAATTTCCCGCTTCGTTTTGGCTAAAAACGACACGTTGTCGAAAAAAAAGTCATCATTTTGGTGTGTTGGATCGAAGACGATCAATTTTCGTTCCGAAATTGATAAATAACGTCTTTTTTCCCTCAAAATCGTGGCAATTAACCAACAATCACGCCTCGCTGAGCGATTAAAAAAAGGCAACGAGTTTGAGATCCAACGTAGATCGAATTTTCATGATTTCAGGAAACAGGGCACAATTTCCCGCTTCGTTTTGGCTAAAAACGACACGTTGTCGAAAAAAAAGTCATCATTTTGGTGTGTTGGATGGAAGACGATCAATTTTCGTTCCGAAATTGATAAATAACGTCTTTTTTCCCTCAAAATCGTGGCAATTAACCAACAATCACGCCTCGCTGAGCGATTAAAAGAAGGCAACGAGTTTGAGATCCAACGTAGATCGAATTTTCATGATTTCAGGAAACAGGGCACAATTTCCCGCTTCGTTTTGGCTAAAAACGACACGTTGTCGAAAAAAAAAGTCATCATTTTCGTGTGCTGCATCGAAGACTATCAATCTTCGTTTTAAAATTGAAAAAAAAGGTCTTTTGTCGCTCAAAATCGTTGCAATCAACCGATCATCGCGCCTCGGTGAGCGATTAAAAGAATGCAACCAGTTTGAGATCCAATGTAGATCGAATTTTCATGATTTCAGCAAAAAAACAGAACTGTCGATTGGTCAATCCGTGACGACGAATTACCGTCTCACGGTGCACGGAAAAGCGTTGTTTTCCATGCAGTGCGCAGTAAAATGCCTAAAATCTTATCCCGGCGAGGGATCGAGACGATGGCTCAATTTTCCGCATCGTTTTGGCTAAACACGACACGTTGTCGAAAAAAAAAGTCATTATTTTCGTGCGGTGGATCGAAGACGATCAATTTCCATTTCAAAATTGGAAAAAGGTCTTTTTTCGCTCAAAATCGTTGCAATTACCCAATAATCGTGCCTCGGTGAGCGATTAAAAGAATGCAACCAGTTTGAGATCCAATGTAGATCGAATTTTCATGATTTCAGGAAACAGGGCACAATTTCCCGCTTCGTTTTGGCTAAACACGTGTGTTGTCGAAAAAAAAGTCATCATTTTCGTGTGGTGGATCGAAGTCAATCAATTTTCGTTACGAATTTGATCGATAACGTCTTTTTTCCCTCAAAATCGTGGCAATGAACCAATAATCGCACCTCGGTGAGCGATTAAAAGAATGCAACGCGTTTGAGATCCAACGTAGATCGAATATTCATGCTTTCAGGAGAAAGAACAGAACTGTCGATTGGTCAATCCGTGACGACGAATTACCGTCTCACGGTGCACGGAAAAGCGTTGTTTTCCATGCAGTGCGCAGTAAAATGCCAAAAATCTTTTCCCGGCGAGGGATCGAGACGATGGCACAATTTCCCGCTTCTTTTTGGCTAAGAACGACACGTTGTCGAAAAAAAAGTCATCATTTTCGTATGGTGGATCGAAGACATTCAATTTCCGTTACGAAATTGATAAATAACGTCTTTTTCCCCTCAAAATCGTGGCAATGAACCAATAATCGCACCTCGGTGAGCAGTTAAAAGAATTCAACCAGTTTTAGATCCAACGTAGATCGAATTTTCATGATTTCAGGAAACACAATAGAACTGTCCATTGGTCAATCCATGACGACAAATTATCGTCTCACGTTGCACGCAAAAGCGTTATTTTCCCTGCAATGCGTAGTAAAATGCAAAAAATCTTATCCCGACGAGAGATCGAGACGATGGCACAATTTCCCGCTTCGTTTTGGCTAAAAACGATACGTTGTCGAAAAAAAGTCATCATTTTCGTGTGGTGGATCGAAGACGATCAATTTTCGTTTCGAAATTGATAAATAACGTCTTTTTTCGCTCAAAATCGTTGCAATTAACCAATATGCCAAAAATCTTATCCCGGCGAGGGATTAAGACAACTGCAATAATTTTTGGTCCGTTTTTGTGAAATAAACGGCTTCGTCGAGGGGAACTTTTTTCAAAAAAAATTATGAATTTTCAGGATTTTCATCTCTGAATTGCATGAATAAAAAAGTCGTTAAGAATGTCATTGGTACGAAATATGGGAGTTATCGATTTCATTAAGATTAAGATGACTGCGAGAATTTTCGCTTCGGTTTCATCAAACAAACGACTTTATCGGGGAAAAAATCATCATTGTGCGATCACGTCAGCTGATGTTCGCATTTCCAACCGCTTTCAATCTGTCAAAACAGTCAAAACATTCGTCGTGACACATTGCTAACGTCACTCGACAGTTTCATGTTTCTCGCGCAAAAGTCGAGTCGTGTGACATTGCCGCCGAAAGAATCGACAAACGTTTCTGCTGTGAATGTGAGCGAGAGCCCCGTCTTAGCCCCTATGTCAGACGGCAGTGAGGCGTCGCACATCATGGCCGCCAGCGACCTTCTCATTGGCTTAAAAATCCAAAATTCTATTGCTTGCTATTTAAAACCTGTTGTGAATTTTGAAAAACCGTTAAGTAGGATTGCTCCTGATACCGTCCCGGAACCGAGGATACCCGGACAGCAAGTCTTTCTGAATCACCCTGTTGTAATATACAGAGACAACTAAAACCATGGATAAATATACCTAGACAGCAAAAACCATGAATAAATATACCTAGACATCGAAAACCATGAAGAAATGTACCTAAGCATCGAAAACCATGGAAAAATATACAGAGACGACGGAAACCATGGAGAAATATACCTAGACATCAAAAACCATGAAGAAATATACCTAGACATCGAAAACCATGGGGAAATATACCTAGACATCGCAAACCATGGAGCCGTGGACCTAGACACCGAAAACCATGAAGCTGTGGACCTAGACACCGAAAACCATGGAGCCGTGGACCTAGACACCGAAAACCATGAAGCCGACGACCTAGACATCGAAAACCATGGAGAAATATACTTAGACATCAAAAACCATGAAGAAATATACCTAGGCATCGAAAACCATGAAGAAATATACAGAGACAACAAAAACCATGAAGAAATATACCTAGACATCAAAAACCATGAAGAAATATACCTAGGCATCGAAAACCATGGAGAAATATACCTAGACATCGAAAACCATGAAGCCGTCGACCTAGACATCGAAAACCATGGGGAAATATACCTAGACAACAAAAACCATGGAGCCGTGTACCTTGACAACGAAAACCATGATAGCTAGACAACGAAAACCATGGTAGCTAAACAACGAAAACCATACGGAAAGAGAGGCCCGATATAGTCTGTCTCTCTTGCTCAGTGGCGCGCGAAGAGTGGGGATACCACGTTTAGCGGGGCGGGTGACGTCACGGGCTGAAAATGTCCACCAGACACGTAAGGGCGTATGTCCAAGCGCCTGCGCGGACAACTTACGCCTTTCTGACTCCAAGAAATTGTGAGAAACAGAATGCGGTTGAAATCGCGTGTCCACAATCTTCAATATTAGATTTCTCTGGATTCGCTCAATGGATTTCCTTCAACCAAGAACCAATCGAAATATAAAAAATCATAGAAAATTCGAGTCTAATATGAGATTTTTCCCTCTACCCGTTTTCCTGTAAAAACGATTCAAAGTTTCTGTGACGTCATAAAACGCCTATTTTACTGTATACACTGCCGCTCAAAAGTTTAGATACACTACCCAATATTTCTTGCGGCACAAAAAGTTAGATAACTCTGTCAAAAAAAAAAGATTTTCCAATTTTCGAAGCGGCGTTTTGAAGGGGACAAATCAAGCTTCAGTTTGCTCCGTTCAAATATTTTTGATGATTTTTTTTTCGACTCAGTACAGACTTTGGTTTGTGACTGTTTTTAGGCTTTTTTTTGACCATGGCAAATCGGGCGCACAGCTTCCGGATTTTTTTTATTTTTTCTTTAATGATGACAAACTTAAAACTGGATGCAATAGCTCCATCTCCGTTTTTTAGACATTTTTTTGCGATTTTTTTTTTTAAAGTTATCTGATTTTTTTCCAAAATCAATCAATTTTAAAAAATTCTAAATAACCCGAGAACTATAGGGTTTAAGAGAAAATGTCAGGAATGAAAAAAGTTGTGTATTTTGATCCTGAATCGCGTCGAATTTTTTTGGAATTATTCTTTGAATTTTTTTTTTTTTAGTATTTTTTTCGAAACTTTATTTTTTTTTAAGGCCGATAAAGTAATGATTCAACGCACTCACCACACTTAGATAAGTTAGAGAAACTCATCTGAGTGGGGTGAGTGCCTTGAATCATTACTTTATCGGCCTTAAAAAAAAACTAGGTTTCGAAAAAAATACTAAAAAAAAAAAATTCAAAGAATAAATCCAAAAAAATTCAACGCGATTCAGGATTGAAATACACAACTTTTTTCATTCTTAATATTTTCTCTTGAACCCTATAGTTCTCGGGTTATTTAGAATTTTTCAAAATTGATTTATTTTGGGAAAAAATCAGATAACTTTTCGAAAAAAAATCGCAAAAAATTTTCTAAAAAACGAAGATGGAGCTATTGCATCCAGTTTTAAGTTTGTCATCATTAAAGAAAAAATCAAGAAAATCCTGAAGCTGTGCGCCTGATTTGCCATGGTCAAAAAAAAACCTAAAAACAGTCACAAACCAAAGTCTGTACTGAGTCGAAAAAAAATCATAAAAAATATTTGAACGGATCAAACTGAAGCTTGATTTGTCCCCTTCAAAACGCCGCTTCGAAAATTGGAAAATCTTTTTTGACAGAGTTATTAAACTTTTAGTGCCGCAAGAAATATTGGGTAGTGTATCTAAACTTTTGAGCGGCAGTGTATAAGAGTCCGGCCGGCTCGCGCGCTACGCTTTTCTTTTAAACTTGGCGTCGAGCCGCTGCCGCGAATCTTGATAAAAATGTGCGGATGTGTGTGTGTGTGTTCTGGCACTGCAAAATTCGAGAAAAGTTGGAGATCTCATCAGATTTGTCTTTGTTGCGATTTTGATTGAAAGATACGAAATTTACGGCAATTTTTTTTATTTAATTGAAAAAAATGTCCTGTACGCCCTAACTTTCGCAAATTCCACCTTTTATCATTAATTTTCTTTTTATTAATATGGTGTCATAATATAAAAATTGCGATTCGTCGATATTTCAATTATTTTTAAATTTCTTTGTTTGTTCCTGTGATGACCGGGGTTTGAGAGGGTGAAATAATAATAATAATGATGAAGATTGAAGAATACGGTTTAAACTGGAATGTATTGAGACTTGTGGTTATAATGAGGGAGTGCACGATGTAATTAGCGGTTCGAAGGATGGTGATGAACTGAGGAGTCGAGGATGAGAATAAAGGAGAATGATTTGGTGAAGTGGTAGTGGGGAGGTGAAGCGGAGGAGAAGTTGAGGCTCGTGGGACAAAGAAGTGCTGAGGAATGCGGTGATAAGATTAGGATGCTGAGCTAGGAGTTTTGAGTGTGAGAAACAGTTAAGAACGGATGTAAGGTATCGGGTACGAATGTGGGAAAGAGTTTTGGAAAAGAATATAAAGGGTGCTGCCGTGACACTCCCCCTCTTACAAAACGATGCTCCGCATCGTAGCTTACAAATTTGTTCTTTTCGGGCTTCTATATAATAAAAATTGTACATAATGTTAGGTTCAAGTGTGACTCTATATAAAATTTGTGTTGTTCATGAGAAGGGTTGTGTAAAAGTGTATAAGGGTCTTATTAATTTCATTGTTTTTAGGGGCTGTAGGTAATCCGGTTCATCGTTGTATTACTGGTTCTTTATTGGTCAATTTTGGTAATTCTGCATGGTCTTCCTTAAAATCCTCTTTTTTTTTTTTGAACTGCTTTCTTTTCTGCAAATCTGTAACTAAGTAAGTCGATTAGTTGTCCATGTTAGTAGGGGTGGGGTGTTATTTCGGATGGGTGTGGTTGGTGTTATTTATCATTATCGGTTGGTTGTTACGTATGGTTGGTTTTTCTTTCTCTATTGGTCGTCTTCTCTTTGTTAGTTTCCTTTTACTGGTTTTATTCCTTCTTATTGCTCTGTCTTGGTTCCAATTCCGAATGGGTCTCCTTTCAAACGATGCTTCCTTCTAAATTTTGGTTTTCCAATTGTCGGTTCGTATTTTCCCAATGGGTATTGTGTCTAAATTTTCAAAGATTCTGAAACATTCTAAACTTGGTTAGTTCGCCGGTGGTTAGTGGATGTGACATGTTATTAGTGATGGGAATGGATCTGGTTCAGTGTCATGGGCTGAATGAATTACGTCGAGTGTTGTCATGAAGAAATATAGTGAGATTTATTCTCTTTTGTTAAATGCATGGTTATGCTGTGCGTTACGTCTAGATTATTAGGTAGGTGATTAGAATGTTTGGTTAGCATAAATCTTATGGTATAATTTCTCTATAATACGTAATTGCTCTTGGTGTACTTCGTTCTCGCTCTATAAGGTTTTCCGTTGACAGTGCTATTTCGCGCGGTGGGTTTATTATTTGTACCTGGGAACGGTAAGGTTGCATCTCTATGTCCGCGTTTTGTGTTTCTTTTTTATTCTTTTTCTTTGTAATGCATGATAGGATTTTTAGTAGGGATGATATTTTTCCAAACATTGAAAATCTCCAGCCAATTGTTGCAAGTACGAGAATTGAACCTAATGAGATTCCTCCGAATTTTAGAATTGATTCGATTGTTGATAGTCTACCGTGAATGCGTTGTGTTCTAGTTATTTCTTGTGCTTTTGCTATTACTGATTTTAATGCCACTTCGTTTCTTGTTAAATCGTTACGGACGTTGTCCAAACTGGACGGATCAGATGGTAGTTCGGTTTTAACTAAAATTTCTGTAATGTTTAGGGTTTCCATTGTGTCTACGGAGTTTTTGATCATTTTGGTTATGTTTAAAGTTAGTTTACGGGAGAAATTGACGTGGTGTACTATATTTATTTCGGTTGAAGGGACGAGCTTCGTGGTTTGTGTTTTTGCTTGACATGATGGTTCTATTTCTAGTGTGCCTGAATCTGCTATCATTTTGATGTCGGATTTATCATTATCGCAGTGGATGTACAAATTTTCGGGTATTGGTGCTGCGTACAGCCATGCGTTAGCGTTTTGAATTTTGATCCAATATGTTTGGCTGAGAGTTTTTAGACGAATGTCACATAGTTCAAGATTTTGAAATTGTGGGTTTGTGAGTAGCTGGACTTCACATTCTGCTTTGTCGTTAACGTGTTGTACAGGGTTTGTTCCGTCGCAAATGTATCGTGTTGACATTAATTTACAGTTACTTAAATCTGCTAGGGTAAAATAGTTTTCGAAGTCGGTTGAAATTGCGGTGAATCGCGTTGATGGTTTAATAAATGCAAAACGTGTTCCTTGTTGGCGGATTGGTGTTGACATATGTCTATACAATTTGTATGTGGTCGGATCTAATAATGGGATTTTCATTATGAATATCAATTTTTCGTTGTCTTGGAATACAATAAGTTTCGAAATTGCTATTAATTGTGGTATGTGTTCTGGTTCCAATGGAGTTGGGAATTCGAGATTGGGTGTCAATTTGCTTATGTTTTCTGCGCTACGCAGCCATGTTTTTGATGATATTAGGCAAGGGTGTATTTGTCCACTTTTTGCAAAAAGTATAGCGTCGGTTAGGGTATTTGTGTCGGTTTCTAGTTCTGTAAGATCTTCTTCGATTAGGGCCATGAATTTCATTCCGTTTTGATTGTACTTAATTGTGTATATTTCTTTTCGCATGTTAACTAATGCTAGGTTAACTTGTAGTGTAAGGTTTCCTATTTCGCGTGTTATTGATTTTATTTGTTTCTGTGCTATATCAAATCCTGCTTTTATTATTTGAGTTTGGTTATATACTATTTCTGACAGATCGATCGAATTGTTTGCGAGTTGTTCGATTTGGGATGCGATTCTTTTCGCGTCGTTGTTGTCCATTGTTCCGTAAACAAATTTGAATGCTTTTCCGATGAAATTGAATAAACCTCGTTTTTTGCGTTGTTGTGTGAGGTCTGTTGACGGTGGTAGTAGTTCCCTAAGAGTCGATTCTGCGTTTTCGATGGTGTTTAGGCGATTTTGAATAGTTTTTAGCTGCGTCCTCATCAGGCATGATGGTCCTAGTGTGTTGCAATATGTGTACATACTTTGAAGGTTTTCCTGTATTTGTTGTTTCCTGAGTAATAGTCCATGTGTGTTGATGTATGTTACTAAGTTCCAGGTCGTGTGGTATGATTGGAGTTTTCCAAGTTGCTGGGAATAAAGTCCAGGATTTTCCGAAAATGATGTTACTTTTACGGGGTCGTCGCCGTTTGTGGCAAAGGCGTGGCATCTGCAACATATGCCGATTTTATTTTGTCTACGTGTACTATCTTTGTCTTTCCGTTTTCCATGAGCAATTTAACATTATTATTATCTCTAATTTCCAGGATTTCGAATGGTCCTGTGTAGTTACTGTCTAGTTTTCCTTTTTTGGGTTCCTTAATTAAAAATACTAGTTGTCCTACGTGATACTTGGGTGTTTTGGTTCGTCTGTCGTAGTAACGTTTCGTTCGTTCTTTGATTTTTTGTTGTTTTCTGAATGCCATTTCTTGGATGTTTTTCATGTGGTTATTTAATGTTACTATGTAATCGTCGAATGTGACGACTTTTTCGGGTGGCGGGAATTCTGATGGCAAGGTTGCCGGGTAACCAAAAACTAGTTCGTATGGGGTGAATCCTGTTCCTTCATGAATGCTTGTGTTGTGTGATAAAGTTGCGAATGAGATAAGTTCTTCCCAATCGCGGTCGTTGTTTCTGTAGTGTTTGATGTATTCTATTAAACTGTGATGGCTTCTTTCGAGTGCGCCATTTGATTGTGGGTGGTATGCTGACGTTCTATAATGTCGAATTTGGAAGAGTTCGGCAAATGTTTGAAAGACTTCGGACATGAAGTTTGTACCTTGATCTGAGAGGATTGCGCGAGGTGCGCCGAATGTCGTTATGAAATTTTGGCACAGCGCCCTAGCAACATCTACTGACGTTGTTCGTTTTAAGGGTACTGCGATACTGAATCTGCTAAATAAATCCATGATTGTTAGGATGTATTCGTATCCTTTGCTTGTTTTTGGTAAGGGTCCGACTATGTCGATGGCGACTTTATCGAATGCTTTGGTTGGTGTGTGGGTAATGATCATGGGAGCTCGGTCTTTAACGCGTACTAATTTGTTCTTTTGGCAATCGTAGCAAAATTTGATGAACTTTTCGATGTCTTCTTTCATGTTTTTCCAGTAATATTGGGATGCTACTCGTTGGTACGTTTTCGTGATTCCTTTATGACCTCCTACGGTCGATCCGTGGAGTTCTGTTATTATTGCTTTCCTGTTTTCTGGTGGTGGTACTGAAATAAGTCCTTCGCATAAGGTGATTGAGAGTTTTGTTCCTTTTACCATTGGTTGTAAATATGATTTGATGTTCGACCACGTGAGTGGGTCGATGATTTCTGGGTCTTTTGATATGGTGCAAGATGTCAAATTTTCCATGTGTAGCATTTGTAGGAGTGCTCGAAGACACTTTTTAATCATGAATAAGTTCGTGTTGTCCGTTGATTTTTCTTTACAGAATATTGTGAAATAGCAAGTTTCGCCATGACGCATCGTCAAAATGTGACCGGTTCTTGGTTTATGCTGTAGAAATTGTTCCTGATTGATTTTTCCTTTTTCGAGAAGTACTTTGGAAACCATTGTGTTCATGGTGCAATCAGCTGCTAAGAAATGTGCTATGTTGTCTCCTTTTGCTAGGAAATTTTCTTGTGTGATCGTTACATTTTCTTTGGCGTGTGTTACTTGTGGGACAGGAATTCCTTTAGTTTTCGGAGGGGTTTGATTGTTTGGTGGTTCGTCCTGTTCGGTCGATGCCATTCGTCGCGTTGTTGGTGGGATTTCCTTCTGAAGTTCTGTTTGGTTTTCGGTTTCTTCTGGTTGCGGTGCTATTGTTTCGTTGTGGATTTCTTGGTCTTCCTGTTGGTGTTCATTCCTGATGTCGTTATCTGATTCTTCGGTTGTTGAATGTACTTCTGTTGTTGATTCGTATTTTTTCGTATTGCTTCTCGTTGCTTTTTCTGATTCTGGTAGTGTCAATCTTTTCCTATGGTACTGGGATAATCCAAATGGTGGGTCGATGTCTTCAGAATTTTGTTTTCGTGGTCTCCCTGGTCCCCGTTTTGCCGTAGGAGCTGGGAGTTGTATGATGGGATTTTTCCTAGGTCTGCCAGGTCTTCTTTTCACGGGTGAAGTTAATTGCTCGGTAATAGGATGTTTTCTAGGTCTGCCAGGTTTCCTTTTGACTATTACTTTGGATTGTGGACTGATTGAGTTTTTCCTCGGTCTTCCACGTCCACGTTTCGGTGCTGGTGTTGTAACTTCCGTTGGTGATCGAAAGTTGGGTTCCGTTACTTCGTCCGAATCTTCCTGTTCTTCTTCTTCTTCTGTACCTGAATCATCCTCCGAGTAGTGAACTGGAGGTGACCTGAAGGTCGCGGTTACCGGGTACTTTCCATGGTTCGAGTTTTCCAACACTTGTTCTTCTATCAGCCTTCTTAATTGTTGCGCGTTTGAATGTTCGTTGCTTAATTTTTTATTTTCTTCAACGGTGGATTGAGTGCTTGCATCTTTTGTATTCGATTGGCCACTTGAATGATTGGCGGGATTGAGAGCTTTTTTTAATGTTGGCAGCACAGGGTCTGCTTCTTTTTGTTTATGCAGCGCGGAGCTTACATCATTTTTATTCATTTCATTTTCATTTGCTTCATTATTATTTGATTCATTTTCATTTCGTCGCGTTGAGCTCTGTTCCGCTTCTTCGTGAGACGTGGCTTTTCCTTGTGTTTTCGTTTCGTTTTTCGTCGTTGAGTTTTTATGCACTTTTTCTTCTTCACTTGTTGAATTTGCTGTTTCTTCGTTTCCGCTCGTTGGCGTAAGATTTCTTTTTTCATTGTTTTCTTGAGTTTCTTGACTTTCGCGCACTTCTTTTTCGTTTTGGCGTGTTGAATTTCCATAATTTTCATTGTTTCGTTGTATTTTTTCACTTTCGTTTGCCGTTTGTGGCGTTTTTTGCACTTTTAAATTTTCTTCAACGTCGTTTGTTGATTTTCGTAGTATTGAGCTCTTGTTGGCTTTTTCATTATTCTTTTCATTGTTCATTGTTGCTTTTTCATTATTTTCATCACTTTGTATCATTTTATTTTCGTATAGCATTTCTTCTCTTTGTTGCGTAGTATTCTTATTTATTACTTCTTTCATCGTAACTTCTGCTTCGTCTTGAATAATCGTTTTTTCTCGTTTTCCTGTTTCGTTGCCTGTTTCGTTTTCCATATCGTCGTCCGATGTGGTGCAGTTCCTTTTGCGATCCACATCGTATTCCATTTTACTGTCGCTCGTATTCCGTGGGGCTTGCTGATTTTCTTGATTATTTGAGTCCATTGGTTCTTCTTCTTCGGACGTTGGTTCGTCCTGGTTGTTGTTGTCGATTTCTACATCCATGTTAGGGTGTGCACTCCCTTTGATAACATGTTGTTCGTTGGTTTTTGCTTTTTCGTTCAGTTGCTTGTTTGTAGTCTCAGTTTCTTCAGCTGGTAAAATGATTACTTTGTCGGGTGATGGGTTCCCAGAATCTTCGTCTGAGGAGGTTCTGATGCGTTTTTCTCCTTGCTGGGTCATTTTTAGTCTTTTTGAGTCCTCGTCGTCAACGTCTGTGGATTCCTCTCGAGGTCTTATCGGAAAGGCGTTGGCTGGGTTTCGGGAAAGTGCGTCTGCGACGACATTAAGTTTCCCTGGTTTGTGGTGAACACTAAATTCGTAGCCGTTAAGGATTGCCTGCCAACGTTGGAGTTGTTGCGGCGGATTTGGTTTGTTGATGAGATACGTCAGTGCCCTGTTGTCGGTCACGAGGGTGAAATGGTGTCCGTACAGGTAGTGCTTGAAGTATTGGATGGAATGTACCATTGCCAAAAGTTCTTTTCGCATTGCGTCGTACACTTTCTCGGCTTTTGAGAGTGTACGGGAGTAGAAGGCTATTGGGTGATCGAATTTATCGTACTCTTGGCTGAGTACGGCGCCGATCGCATAGTCTGATGCGTCGGTTGTGAGTTTAAATTCTTTCTCGTAGTCTGGGTATCGTAAGATTGGTTCGTTCGTTAATTTTTGTTTGAGGGTTTCGAATGCTTCTTGACAGTCGTTTGTCCACTTGAATTCTTCCGTCTTTTTTAGTTGGTTTGTTAGCGGAAGGGCAATTGTTGCGAAGTTTTTGATGAACCTTCTGTAATAATTCGCTAATGCGTGGAATTGCGTGATAGTTTTCTTATTTGTGGGAACTGGGAAATTTTGGACTGCCCGTACTAGTTCGGGTCTTGGTTGACAACCTTTTTCGCTAATGACGTGGCCTAGATATTCAACTTTCTTCTGGAGAAATTGGCATTTATCTGTTTGGAGTGTGAGGCCAGCGTCGGACAGTCTTTTTGCTAAGCGATGGAATTTTTTTCCATGTTCCTCAAGGTCTGCGGCGTAAATGACGATATCGTCTAAATAGACGAATAGGTCAGTACCTTGGAGTCCAGATAAAGCAACATCCATTAATCGTTGGAATGTTGCGGGTGCGTTTTTTAGGCCAAATGGCATACGATTGAATTCGTAATGTCCATTTGGTGTGGAGAAAGCGGTTTTTGGTTTGTCTCTTGGGTGCATTTCGATTTGGTGGAAACCTGAAGCCAAATCTAGCACTGAATAGTAGCGAGATCTACGCAATTGGTCTATGATGTCTGTGATGTTTGGTAATGGGTACGCATCTGGGGTTGTTTTTTCGTTAAGTTTCCTAAAATCGATGACCATACGCCATCGTTTGTTGCCTTTTTGATCGGGTTTCTTTGGGACGATCCAAACGGGTGAATTGAATGGTGATAACGATGGTTGAATTATTCCCTTGTCGAGGAGATCGTTGACTTGATTGTGTATTTCCTCTTTGTGGACTTGTGGGAATCTGTACTGTTTTGTGTTTATTGGTATGTCATCCGTTGTGAACATTTCGTGTTTTACGAATGATGTCGACCCTAATTGTTCGCCTGGTAGGCTGAACAGGTGTGAGTGTTCGAAGGTTAGTTGGAGGACATGTTCCTTCTCTACTTCATCTAAATTTTCTAGATGCAAGAGAGGTTTTAATTTTTTAAATCTTTCCTGTTTCCCTAATGTTCTTGTTGTACGGATTTCTGCACGATTTCCGGTTGGAAAGTCGTTAGAGCCGTGATTATCGATATCGACTGGTCTGTCGGATATCATTTCAATCGGTTGTAATTCGATTGTTGGGACTCGGAGGTGTATGTTATAGTCATTGGTGTTTATTGCGCATAAATATGCAACACCGTTTCGGTTTGTAACTACTGCGTCACCGATGAATAATCCTTCGCCTGCTTCTATTCTCGGTACGTAACCTTCGGTTAGGTTCGTGTTTTTGATTCGGATGTGGATGGTGGATTTGGTTCGAGCTGGGATGGAAACTTTTTCGTTTGTTTCAAAAGGTATCTGTATACCTCTGAAGTTTATGCAGGATTGGGTGTACAGGATGTCGGCTGGTGTTTCTTTGAAAAATTCGTCGCCCAGGACGGCGTCCTGGGGGATTGGCCATTTGAAACGGATCGTGTGAAATTCGACCGGTATTCCTTTTATCTTGATCACGCATTTTCCTGATGTGAAAATGGTGTCGTCTGTTATTCCTGTTAGTTCGTAAATGATTGAAAAGTCAACTGGGACGTGTTTTGCTATTGCGTCTCTTCTTATCAAGTTGATTTCTGCTCCGGTATCGATTAAAAATGTTGTGTCCTTGTTAAGCAAGTCGATTGAGTCTACTTTGACAGTCGGTGGTGTATGTCTTTTCGTTTTTTCTAGTGAAATCCTTGCTTTTTTAATAGTTTGCGTTTTCGCGTCTAATGGTTTTGGGTCGTGCGCTCTTGCGATGTGCTCCCGGTCGCGCTGTCCCGCGGAGTCGCCGTCGAGTTTTTTTGTGCGATTTCCGTTACGAATTTCGCAAGTTGTTCGAATTTTGAGTGTAATTCTTCGAATTTATCGTCGTTGGGTCTTCGGTTATTTGAATTGTCGCGGTGCCTGTTTTGCGAGTTGTCGCGATACCTGTTTTGCGAGTTGTCGCGATATCTGTTCTGAGAGTTATCGCGGAATCTGTTTTGCGAATTGTCGCGGTTGTTCCGAGAACTACCGGATTGCCTGTCGTAAAATTCATTATATCTACTATTTCTGTCTCGATTTTGAGAATTGTCTCTGTTTCGGAAATTGTTTTGTTGGCTGTTTTGATTGTTTCTGTTGTGGTTGTTTTGGTTCGAGTAGTCTCTTTGTCTATAATTATTTTGAGGGTATCGGTTTTGATAATTTTGATTTCTGTAATTGTTTTGATATCGATCTCGCGAGTTATTTCGATATCCGAAGGGTCTGTTGTAATTTTGCGGGCCGCGCGATTCGCTGCGGTACCTGCTTTGTTGGTTATTGAATCTGTTGTCGAAAGGGGATTGGCTTCTAAAATTTTGGTTCATTTTTTCTCTCAGTTCTCTGAGTGTGTGACAATTTCCTGTGGAGTGACTTCTTGATTGGTGAAGTTCACAAAATACATCTGTGTGTTGGTTTCTGGTTTCCGCGAATTGAATTCTAGCTGTTTCTGGTGTTTGAGTTAGTGTGTGTTCTCTGGATATTCTACCGTGGTTTACCGATTGACGGTGTCGAAGTTCTTGTTCGACGTGAATTGCTTCTCTGACTGCTGTGTCAAATTCTCTGAGATTTCGTTGGTTTAGATTTACCGCGATTTTATCAAAGAGTCCTCTGACGAAGGCTCTAGTTACTGATTTTTGGACTTCTTCTACTCTTTTCTTTAAATATGCCTGTTCCTCGGCTCTGCCGTAGCATTCGTTTAATCTTTCTGTTATTCGTTTTGAAATCATTCGAGTTCGTGTGGCGTATTCTGCTACTGACTCGTTAAAATTTTGGGAAATGGCTTTGAGTTCTAGTTCTAAGTCTAATAATTCGATAGTGGCACCAAAACTTTCTTTGAGGTCTCGGTAAAATTCGCCGAGGGTTGTGTAATTTTTTGTTTCTGCCAAATCTTGGGCAAATCCTGTTAATTTATATTGAACAGTCACAAGAAATTGCGGCTGTTGGTCGTCAGGGATTAATTTTGCAGCTCGTTTACAAGCGCCAATAAAATGATCTACAGGGATGTTTTTTCCGTCGAAGGTAGGGATGAGTCCGTAAAGATCACGGAAAGTTAAGCTAACTCCTTCCATTTTTTCTGTTTTTAGGTGAAAGAATGAGGGTAAATTATTCTGACGCGTACTGGTGCGTCGGGGTGGTCGTATTGGTTCTACTTTGAATTTTCTGTGTTCCTCTTTTTTTCAATTTTTCCCATGTATTTTGGTTTGTTTAAAATGGCTCATATTTCTAATATAATCTGGGGAAAACAAAATTAATCTACTGGGAGGGTGAAATTTGTAAAAAAAAAGAAATTATTTCGTTGATTTTTGTTTTTTTTTCGGGGTTATTTGTTATTATTTTTGTTCGTATTTGTGCTTGATTCGTGAAAAGGGGGTCGTTTTATGTTAAAAAGGAGAATTTTGTAAAAAGGAAGTCTTTTTTTTTTTTTTTTGACAAAGTTTTTTTTTTGTTTTTTTTTTATAAATATGTTGTTATTTTTGTTCAAATAATTGGTTGGAGTAAATTCATTTTTAAATTCGAGGGAAATAGTGTAAGCGAATATGGGTTAAAATTTGCAAGATTTAAAAATTTTCGGTTTTTGCGTTTTTTTTTTGTGGGCTATGAAAAGAGCACAAATTTTTAATAATATGTTCGGTTTTTCCTCAAAAGGTTCAATTTATCTACTGAAAATTGTTTCGTTTTTTTTTGTTATTGGCTTCGTTTTTTTTTTTTTTTTTTTTTTGAAAAGAAAATTCGGTTTGTTTCAAACGGGAGATGTTAAATGTTTGTAAAAATCCGTTATTACTCAAATTTGTCGCGTGAAGCGCGAAAGTGTCGAAATATATGTTCGGTGTGAACGGAGCCTAAAAGAGCGCGTATATCTATATATATATCCGTCGCGAACGAAGCACAAGAGCACGCGTACTATCACTATATATTTTTGGTCAGCTGTGCATGCGAGGCGTGCGAAGAAAGAAAGAATAAAAGAGGAATAAGAATATCGAGCGTCTTTGTCGCTCTTTACGTACGCAGATGGGGAGCCCTGTTGGTGCGACAAGGCCAGCGGTATACGCTCATGCGTCGCACAGGCTCTCGCGTGAGTTGTGTGTGTCAGTGAGCGACTTTGTCGTCTCTTCACTTCTATGGGCAATTCTGTGTTAAATTTAAGTTTAAGTGCGTAATTCGGTACTTACATTGCCAGGATTATCCAAATTTTTATTTGCATTTGAATTTTCGTCCTTCCTTCTATTTTTGGTGTCGAAATTTGGAATGATGCGCTTTTCTCTCTCTTGCTTTTGTCCGTTGGTGAGAGAGAGAGAGGAGAAAAAAAAAATTTTCACTGTTCGTCGTTGATGTTTTCTTTTTTTTTTTCACTGTTCGTTGTTTCGATTTTTCCTTTTCTTTTTTCACTGTCTTGGCTTTTCACTGTCTTTTCGTTAACTTCATTGAACTTTTGTTTCAAACTTTCACTTTTTCGTTCTTTTTTTTTTTGTTTCGCGGTTCGCGTGCGGTGTTTGAATCCCGCTTCTGAACACCAGTTGTGATGACCGGGGTTTGATAGGGTGAAATTATAATAATGATAATAATGAAGATTGAAGAATACGTTTAAACTGAAATGTATTGAGACTTGTGGTTATAATGAGGGAGTGCACGATGTAATTAGCGGTTCGAAGGATGGTGATGAACTGAGGAGTCGAGGATGAGAATAAAGGAGAATGATTTGGTGAAGTGGTAGTGGGGAGGTGAAGCGGAGGAGAAGTTGAGGCTCGTGGGACAAAGAAGTGCTGAGGAATGCGGTGATAAGATTAGGATGCTGAGCTAGGAGTTTTGAGTGTGAGAAAGAGTTAAGAACGGATGTAAGGTATCGGGTACGAATGTGGGAAAGAGTTTTGGAAAAGAATATAAAGGGTGCTGCCGTGACACTTGCAAGAGCCATATTTCAAAGTAACCAAGGCTCCGATACTTTCACCCTATTCGGGCCCGATTTGGCTTTGTTCTAAACATTCCTACTCCTCTAAATGTGGACTGCCCCAGTCAACTTCGACTGAGCCCTCGATGGGTTATCTTGCTCGAGCCATTTTTGGAATAACCAAGGCTCTGATATTTTCGCCCAGTCAGGGCCAGACCTGGGTGCGTTATAATTATCCAGCTTTCTTTGAACGGGGACCACCCGAGCTGAGCCCGACTGGGTCCTCGATGGGATGCCTTAGGTTAGCCATATTGTAAATAAACCCTGGCAGCCTTGGCATAGCCCTGTCGGGATATAACCTGGCGGTGCCAGGGCAATTTAAGATGGGGAAGCCATGTTTAAGCCCGCCAAGGCCCCGGTCAAAAATAGGGCTGCCCTAAAAATTTGACGCACGGGAATGGAAAAGAATTCGAGAAGAGCGAGAGCGTCTTCTACAAGAGAGGATAGAATTTGAGAATCTCCGAACAGCACAAGGGACAAGAAACGAAAACCCAACGCAAAATGGACCCGGACGGGCGAACGAAAATGCAAATGGTGAGATGGTCACAGGAATATTTACTCAATTACAAAATCTGAACATTAACGTGAACGTGCCAAAATTTAATGAAAGTAAAAATCCGATAGAATATTTGGGAGAGGTCGAGCGACATTTCCGATTGAAAAATTGCCGCGCGGAAAATAAATTGATTTTACTGGAAAATATTGTGGAAGGAAGAGTTAAAAAGTGGTACGAGATTAACAAAAGGGAAATATTACCGTTTGAAACGTTTAAAAATGCTTTTAAGAGATAGTCCAGTCATTACGTACATTCAAAAAAGAAAATGAATTTGCGCTTCTAATTTTTTAATATGTTGTAGGGGATACCTAGAAAAGCTTAACTTGAGATTGTCGACCAAGCTTTCCTAGGAGCTTTCGCCGCCATGTTGAAAAAAGGGGTAAAATTTGTTTCTCGGCAATAACTCGGCTATCGGATGAGATTTCGAAAATTTTTGTAGGACACTTTTTGTAGCTTTCTTTGTGCTCTACAATAACGCTCGAACCATTTTTAGCGTATCATGCATTGTTATCGAGATATCGATCGATAAAGTCAAAAATTTAGGACACAATTTTTGTTTTTTGCTTTTTTTTTCTTTGGGTCTTAATAAATATGAAAAATTGTGGAATTCAAACTTGTAGAGCATATTCAGACCTACAATTTCCTTCTTGGATTTTTTTATGTTGGACAAAAATTACGATCTCCAGCGCGCTGCAAAGTCGGTGAATCCACACTCAGCGTCGAGCGAGCTGCTCGCTCGGTTGTGTCTAAATGTCGAATCGAATGGGAAATTGTTCAGGAAATTGATGGGATAAAAAATAAGTACATAGAGCAACAAATTAAGGATCACACAATAGTAATTTATTAAACAAATAATTTGTTTGTGCAGTAAAAAAAATTTTTTTTTCACAATACAAAATAAACAAAACAAAATAAACGGAAAGAAATAGTACATTATAACACTAGGACTTTTCCTGACTCGTGTGATTGCAGTCCTCGCCTTCGGCTCGGCCTGCAAACTCACACTCGTCAGAAAAAGATTTTTCGTCCTTGTGTTATAATGTACTATATTTCTTTCCGTTTATTTTGTTTTGTTTATTTTGTATTGTCAAAAAATAATTTTTTTTACTGCACAAACAAATTATTTGTTCAATAAATTACTATTGTGTGATCCTTAATTTGTTGCTCTATGTACTTATTTTTTATCCCATCAATTTTCTGAACAATTTCCCATTCGATTCGACATCCAGACACAACCGAGCGAGCAGCTCGCTCGACGCTGAGTGTGGATTCACCGACTTTGCAGCGCGCTGGAGATCGTAATTTTTGTCCAACATAAAAAAATCCAAGAAGGAAATTGTAGGTCTGAATATGCTCTACAAGTTTGAATTCCACAATTTTTCATATTTATTAAGACCCAAAGAAAAAAAAAGCAAAAAACAAAAATTGTGTCCTAAATTTTTGACTTTATCGATCGATATCTCGATAACAATGCATGATACGCTAAAAATGGTTCGAGCGTTATTGTAGAGCACAAAGAAAGCTACAAAAAGTGTCCTACAAAAATTTTCGAAATCTCATCCGATAGCCGAGTTATTGCCGAGAAACAAATTTTACCCCTTTTTTCAACATGGCGGCGAAAGCTCCTAGGAAAGCTTGGTCGACAATCTCAAGTTAAGCTTTTCTAGGTATCCCCTACAACATATTAAAAAATTAGAAGCGCAAATTCAATTTCTTTTATTTGCCTTTTTTTCGGACGAAATGACTGGACTAAGAGAATTTTATGGTATACCGATCCAAGTGCGATTTAAAAGTGCATGGGCCACACGTAGATATAAAGAAAAAGACGGCAGCATGCAAGATTATTTTTACAAACAAATAAAAGAAGCCCGCAATTTCAAACCACCATTAACGGCGTATGAGACCAATTACACGATTGCACAACAATTTCCTCCGCGGATAAGAACAAATCTAGCGACTGTAAATTATAACGACACGAATTTAGTGGTGCAAGCATTGGCGCAATTGGATTTTGCTCAAGAGGATTTTGTGCGGAGCAGAGAGTTTAAAAACCAATATCACGCACAAACGCCTAAAATAAATCAGATTGCGGTTAACGAAAAACCAACGCGTTTTCAAAATCAGAGAAAAACGTACAATCCGTACAAGAGACCTGAATATAGAAATCAAAGAAATACAAACAACGGGCAAAATCCAGAAGCATATTTTCCAATAAATGATAATCGCGGTCCGCGATGGCAAAATTGCGCATGTAATCACGGACAAATTCCGTTACCAGACACTCGATTTCCCCCACCGAATAATCAACCGCCTAAATATCCGAATCAAATCGAACGACCGAATATCAAATGTAATAATAACACCTCGGGAAACTAGAGCGTGACGCGATGTACACAACTCCGGCAACGCGTCATGAAATGTTCGATTTTGTAAAGGACATTACTCAAGAAATTGAAGGGAACGAATGTATAACAGAACAAAGTTCAATCGAAATATTGCCGTGTTCTCACGTTCGAATGAAAATAGGAGTTTACGAAATAAAAGTATTAATCGACACGGGAAGCTAAGTAACGTGCTTATCCGAAAGATGCTATGAGAGATTAACGAAACAAATAAAATTTAACGAATTACCAGTGACGAATGTTTCGGTGTCTACAGCGATTAGCAAGAAAAAGAATACGGTAAAGAAACAGATTTTGTGTGAGGCGCGAATAGGGAGCAGCGTGCTCCAACATGCATTTTTAATAATTCCTGATTTGCGGTCTGATGGCATAATAGGAAATGACTGTTTACGCAAAAATAAAATGATTGTCGATTATGAAAATCTCGAGATAAAAATAAAAGGCGAGAAAATTGAGCGCGAATTTGTATCATTTGACGACGAGTTTACGGAAAAACTCGAAACAAGTAAAGAAAATGACAATGTTCACATTAATGTGATTTATCAAAATAAAATGAGTGAGGAAAATATTATGTCGCCGGCAAAACGAAATGAAATGGAATTGAAGATCGAGAATTTATCACGTGAGCGAGAAGACGGAATAAACTGTGGGATCTTGAATAATATAAATAGCGAAGGAGACCGAGACGGCTCCGAAATAGAATTTATGCAAAAAATCCAGTCATGCCCGAATAATTTAGAAATTAATGACGCGGATCAGAGAAATAAAATCATAACATTGATCACCGGGCATCGCCAGGTCTTTTCGGAGAAACCCGGACTCACGTCGATTTATGAGCACGAGATTAAACTTATAGAGACGAAACAATTCACGGCTCGTTGTTCTTATCCAGTGCCGATCTATTTGCGAGAGGAAATGCGAAAAGAAATAAATCGAATGTGCGAGAATAATATAATCGAGCGAGGAAACAGCTCATATACGAACCCATTACGCGTTGTCCAAAAGAAAAATGGAACGATTCGCCTGTGCCTCGACGCACGATATATTAATGCAATTATCGAAGGGGACAACGAGTCGCCCCCAATAATACAAGAAATTTTGCAAAAACATGACGGAAAAGAATATCCGTGGAAAAATACTCTTGAAAAGTAAAAAAAGAACGCCAACTTTAAAAGATCGCAACCTCAGTAGACGAATGATGACACAATTTTCTTTAAACTACTTTGAATAAAAATTCCTCCATCATTAAATTGTTGATAAATATTCGCCTTTCCAAAAAGAAGAGAAATCCGTGGAAAAATACTCTTGAAAAGTAAAAAAAGAACGCCAACTTTAAAAGATCGCAACCTCAGTAGAAAAATGACGACACAATTTTCTTCATATTTTTCAAATTTTCTCCATATAAATAAAAAACAATTTTGATTTACAAAATTTATTGCATTTTTTCTTCCCTACGAACGAACTTTTGACCTTCATTAAAATCTTCTCGAAAATTCTTAAGCTCAATTGACAAAAAGACACGAAATCATTGCAACACAGCCAAGAATGAAAAAAATAATGAATGGCTACATTTCACAGGGAAACGTGTGCACCCTCAATACATTTTGTGTATTTAAGGGTCTGCAAAAGCTCTGCAAAAAAAATGCAAAAAATTGGCGTGCATGGTTAACTAAAAAAGTTCGGCGAAGGGCTGTGTCATTGTTCTTATTAGAAGTTTCCGCATGCACGCGCAAGGTAGCATTATAACGTCATGTAATGGAAAATGGACCATCCTGCGAAATTCTAAATGTTCGTTGTTTATTCTGTTCTCTTTCCACGATGATATTTCCTATTTCCATATTAACCAAAAATCTTTCCTCTTTGCGTAATTAATAATCATTTTTGAAAGTCAGGAGAGCCAGGTGAAACGAAACTTTTAAAAAATTTCATTTCATGCAATCTGATAAATATTTTCTTATCTTGACGAGATTTGAATGAACAAGATTTCGATTTTTCAGATGAAAAACAAATGGAAATTCAGGTTTGTCCGCCTCTCCCTTAAATTGATTCTTCATCTTCCCGGGCTTTTTTAGTTAACCATGCACGCCAATTTTTTGCATTTTTTTTGCAGAGCTTTTGCAGACCCTTAAATACACAAAATGTATTGAGGGTGCACACGTTTCCCTGTGAAATGTAGCCATTCATTATTTTTTTAATTCTTGGCTGTGTTACAATGATTTCGTGTCTTTTTGTCAATTGAGCTTAAGAATTTTCGAGAAGATTTTAATGAAGGTCAAAATTTCGTTCGTAGGGAAGAAAAAATGCAATAAATTTTGTAAATCAAAATTGTTTTTAATTTATATGGAGAAAATTTGAAAAATATGAAGAAAATTGTGTCATCATTTTTCTACTGAGGTTGCGATCTTTTAAAGTTGGCGTTCTTTTTTTACTTTTCAAGAGTATTTTTCCACGGTCCGAGATACTCGACTTGATTAGCGAGCAGATCAAGAGTCGCGGTAGCGGCTCGACGCCAAGTTTAAAAGAAAAGCGTAGCGCGCGAGCCGGCCGGACTCTTATATACAGTAAAATAGGCGTTTTATGACGTCACAGAAATTTTAAATCGTTCTCGTAGGAAAACGGATGGAAGGAAAAATCTCATATTAGATTTTAATTTTCTATGATTTTTTATCTGTCGGATGGTCCTTGGTTGAAAATAATCCGTTAAGCCAATCCAGAGAAATCTGTGTTTGAAGGTTTTGGACACGCGATTTGAGCTGCATTATTCTGTTTCTCACAATTTCTCAGAGTCGTAAGGGCGTATGTTGCGCGCGCAGACGGTTGGACATACGCCCTTACGAGCCTGGTAGACATTTTCGGCCCGTGACGTTACCCGCTCCGCTGAACGTGGTATCCCCACTCTCCGCGCGCCACTGAGCGACAGAGACGGGCGATATCGGGCCTCTCTCCCTCTACCGCGGTTGCGCCTATAGCGCTATCTCTCTCCCTCTGACCATTTTGAAAAATTCGTATCTTGGGTAAAGTTCAACGAAAAGGGTCCAACTTGGGTTCATTTTTTTCGTTTTTTAATGCAGAATTACGTGCGCTTGGGGAAATTTTGCTCGAAGTAAAAAAATTAGTCAAAATTTACGATGACACGATTAAAAAAACGGGAGAACGAAGGGAGAAATCTCGCCGAGACTTTTTTAAAAGATTGGCGGAGAGTGGCCAGCATTTTTTAAGGGGTTGACCAGTGGTTTTGACCGACCTTTTTAAAGCGATAAACTCAGAGTCCTACGGAGATTTTTTAAAGGGATTAACGAAGAGTCTTGACGCCATTTTTTCGAAAGGGTTGACTGCAGATCTTAATGGGAGTTTTTAAGGGATTAGGCATAAATCTTGCCGAGACTTTTTTAAGGGATTGGCCAAGAGTTCATACGGGATTTTTTAAGGGGTTGACCGGGGGTCGCAACGGAATTTTTTTTTACCTTAGAACGGTAATCCTATTTGATTTAATCTATTCCGGGAACGTGGGGTTATAAGTGACCCCAATTTTGAAAATTTCATGTTTTTGGTAAGATTTAACGAAAAGAGTCCAACTTGGACTCATTCTTTTCGTTTTTTAATGCAGAATCACGTGAGCTTGCGGCAATTTTGCTCGGAGTGAAAAAAAGTCGGAAATGCGATGAAACGATAAAAAAAAAACTGGAGAACGAAGGGCGGAATCTCGCCAGGACTTTTTTGAGCGATTGGTGAAGTCTGAACGGGATTTTGTTAAAAGGGTTGACCAAGGATCGTAATGGGAATTTTTATGGGATTATAAATCTTGCCGGAACTTTTTTAAGGAATGGGCCAAGAGTCTGGACGGGATTTTATAAGGGGTTGACCGGGGGTCGCGACGGAAGTTTTTGACCTTTGAACGGTAACCTTATTTTATTTAAACTTTCCGGTGACGTGGGGTCATGAATGACCCCAATTTTAAAAACTCCCTGTCTCTTCTAAAATTCAACGAAAAGGATCCACCTTGGGCTTATTCTTTTCGTTTTTAAATGCAGGATCACGTGAGCCTGGGGCAATTTCGCTCGGAGTCAAAAAATTAGCCGAAAATGCAATAAAACGATTAAAAAAACGGGAGAACGAAAGGAGAAAGGGTACGAGGGGGAAGGGTGAAATTTCGCCAGGACTTTTTTGAGGGATTGACGAAGAGTCTTGACGGAATTTTTTAAGGGGCTCACCAGTGGTCTCGAACGTGGTTTCATAAGGGTTAGTTAATATTTACTAAACTCAGAGTCTCGTCACTATGGTTTTAAGGGATTAACGAAGAGTCTTGACGACAATTTTGAAAGGGTTAACCAAGGCTCTTAATGAGAGTTTTTAAGGGATTAACCACGAATCTCGCCAGGACTTTTTCAAGGGATTGGTCAAGAGTCTGGACGAGAATTTTTAAGGGGTTTATCATGACCCTCGCCGATATATTTTGAAGGGATTTGCGGAAGCGATGTCGACGGAAGTTTTTTGAGGCATTGAGTGGGAGCGTCCAGAGACTTTTTTTATAGGATTCATAAAGAATCTCGCCGCGACTTTCTCAAAAGATTTGTCGAGATTCTGGTCGAGACTTGTTTCAACAGATCGACCAAGAATCGTGCCAAGACTTTTTTAAGGTAGAACAGGCCCGAGGGAGTGTAGCGATGCAGGGACCGGGGTGGGGTTAATTTCAAGATCAATTTTAATGTCAATTCAGGATGTTTTCACTTTCAAATCAATATTGAAGGGATTAAATTGAATAGGTGAAGGATTTTTTTCGGTTCAGACGTTGCAAACAGAAATTAAAAGTTTTTAATTGATGGGACGCTCAGCGCTCACTGCACCCTAAATTTCATTCGTCCCTGACGAAAAGACGGCCGTTTTGTGTACATGAAATCGCTCTAGAGAGCGTGGCAACGTCGCACTTTTACAGAAGTATGCGAGCGTGTCCGTGTACAGTGTACACTATTCCGACTATTCGAAAGTTTTCCGCAGTTGCAGCTTCGGGTTTCCAAAAAAAACTACAGTAAAAATGCCGAAAATAATTAAAACCAAGTGAAAATGGATGAGAGAAAGTGTCTTGAAAAGCAGGCAGAACGCTTTAGCAGCTATGGCACGAGGAAAAAAGAAAAAAAAGTGATCGTTTTGAGGTTAACACCGATGATTTTGAGGTTAAAACCGTTTGTGAGGGCCGTCGGATCATCGATGTGCCCGAGCTTCAGAAAAATTTATTTTGCTCAAAATGTAAGGCTGTGCTTCGTTTACAAGACATTGAGAGTGAAAGACGATTTGGTCTTCATTCGGTCTGGAATATTCGCTGCGAGTCTTGTCAAGTGACAACTGAAGTTGCGAGTGGAAAAACTCACAAAACTCCCAACAGCTCTAGATCTCCTGCAGACACAAACACTAAAGCTGTACTCGGTGAGTTGTCTGATTATATTTTCTCATTGCAGTTATATATTGATATTTAATTCATTTGCTATATAATTTTAAATTAATTAATTTGATTCAATTTCAGGTGCTATACATTCAGGAATCGGTTGCAATGCATTGAATAAAGTGTTGGCGTGTCTTGACATACCAGGAATGGACTGTAAATTATACAAGAGGTATGAACAAGAAGTCGGCCCTGCACTAGAAGCTGTGGCGAACGATTCTTGCACGGGTGCGGCTCAGGAAGAACGTCAACTTGTTTTAGCAAACATTGAAAAATTGTGTCAAGAGTTGTAAGATCATTCATTTTCATTTTACACCACGAATACGAAAAAACTCTTTCTGATCCGGATTACAATTATGCGACACTTGGAACAAGATTTGTTTGTCAAGTTCGTCATTTTATTTCACGACGTATGAAAATAAAATTTTAAAGAACGTGATGCGTTTAAAATACATTTTCGTACGGAGTGAAATCGAATAAATTGTAAATTTAACCGTACAATAGAATAAATATTGTGTATGACGGAATTAATTGTATATATAAAAAATGACTCAAACAGAATTGTAATGAGAATAATAAAGCGAGAAATCAATGAAAAAACAATTTGATTATATCATTTCTATTATTGGTTGCTTGACTTTCAACATTTCAGACCAAAAGAAATCACCGATGAAATCTATTCAAGTTTGCCAACGCTTCCGTCAACGGACGATACGACACCAGACGACAACAACAATAATACAATTGACTTCGATAATGCGCTGGGTAATATTGTCAATATTGTCGTTTCATACGACATGGGCTGGAGCAAAAGAGGAAGCGGCCAAAATTATGACAGCCTAAATGGGTATGGAGCAATTATCGGTTTCCTAAGTGGCAAAGTTCTGGACTACAGGACAAGGAATAAAAAATGGAGGCGATGCGAGAGCGGGAATGGTGAGGCACATATCGGCTGTCGGAAAAATCATGTTGGAAGCGCAAAGGCGATGGAGGCTTCAGTAGGTGCAGAACTAGTCAATGAAAGCACAATTCTCCAAAAAGCTGGTCTCCAAGTACGTGTTGTGACTGGGGATGAAGATAGCACGACAATTGCTGCGATTCGTCGCGGCAGCCCACACACTGTATTCAAACTTGCTGATTCAAATCACCTCAAAAAGAATTTCAATAATGAATTATATGATTTGAAAAGGCAACACAAAGAAATGAGAAGACGGGAAACAATCCCACATCTGAAAAAATGTTTCAGTTATGCAGTGAGCCAAAACAAGGGCAAAAGTACAGAGTTGGCAACTGCTTTGCATTCGATACCGGATCATGTTTTCGGAAAACACGAGAACTGCGGGAACTGGTGCAATCGAGGAGAAGAAAACAGCGATCCCAGTGATGCAACCATATTGTTGAAAGATCCGGATCTACACTACCGGCGAAAAGTTTCCGGACAAAAATTTAAAAGAGTGCCGGGACGGTTTTTCGTGCCATTTCGCCGGTAGTAGGGCTAAGCCATGTTAACCAACGCCGTTTTGAAGAGGAAGGTTCCACCTTCAATTTGATTTTTTTAAAAAATGTCTACGATTTTTTTTACACTCAGCACTCAGTTTTGAAAACGACAATTTTTTGTCGTTTTTTATCACTGGTTAGAGTGGACCCCGTTTAGAGTAAAAATGTTTTTTAGGCATTTCTACGGATGAAATCATAAAGGTAGAAGTCCAAACTTCAATTCTATTTTTTAGAAATTTTCCTACGATTTTTTTTCCAAAGATATTTCGTTTTTTCAAAAAAAATCAATGATTGGGGAATTGCTCCGTAGTACGAAAACGATGAGATTTACATTAAAACCTCAAGTCGCTAAAAAGTTCTATTAGATTATGTTGAGTTGACCAGAATTTTTTCAGATTTTTCTTTTGAAATTTTTTTCTCATCTATTTGAGATCGCAGCTCGATTGATCGGGAAGACCGGATCGCATTGATCTTAAGATTTAGAAGTAACACGGGGCCGCCGGGAACGCTTTTGATCAATTTTGGATTCTGTGTCTCTCAAAAGCTATTCATCGCATCTTCGACCATTGATTTGGCTATTTTCAATCGCTTCGCGATGTAGCAAATTTTGAACCCTTAATTGCGAAGTGCAAGGATTGATGCACGCTTTTTAACACTTGAATTAAGTCGCTGACCCATTTTCTTCTTCCAAAACGAAATAAAATAAACTCCAATAAACTCAAAAATTACAGTTTATCAACGGATAATTTAATAATCGCTGAACACAACGCGGACATTTTTTCGAAAGCTTTCCAAAGAAGTACTCAATCGAAAGAGATTCTGGATATTTGTCTGTCGTCGTAAGTGAAGAGTGTGTGAACATGTTTCCCACTTTTTTTTTGTTTTTGAGGCAGACTAGGCAAAAAAAAATAACAAATCGCTGACCTCTACGACAAAGCGAATCTCGCGAAAACGTAAACGAGAAACAACAACGCATAGGACTCGCGACTGTGTCGAAAAGCGTGCATCAAAGCGTGCATCAATCCTTGCATCAATCCTTAAACTTCGCAACCAAGGGTTCAAAAATTGCTACATCACGAAGCGATTGAAAATAGCCAAATCAATGGTCGAAGATGCGATGAATAGCTTTTGAGAGACACAAAATCCAAAATTGATAAAAAGCGTTCCCAGAGGCCCCGTGTTACTTCCAAAGCTTAAGATCAATGCAATCCGGTCTTCCCGATCAATCGAGCTGCGATCTCAAATAGATGAGAAAAAAATTTCAAAAGAGAAATCTGAAAAAATTATGGTCAACTCAACATAATCTAATATACCTTTTTAGCGTCTTGAGTTTTTAATGTAAACCTCATCGTTTTCGTACTACGGAGCAATTTCCCAATCATCGATTTTTTCTGAAAAAACGAAATATCTTTGAAAAAAAAAATCGTAGGAAAATTTCTCAAAAATGAAATTGAAGCTTGGACTTCTACCTTTATGATTTCATCCGTAGAAATGCCTTAAAAACATTTTTACTATAAACGGGGTCCACTCTAAACAGTGATAAAAAACGACAAAAAATTGTCGTTTTCAAAACTGAGTGCTGAGTGTAAAAAAAATCGTAGATATTTTTTTAAAAAAAGTAAATTGAAGGTTGAACCTTCCTCTTCAAAACGGCGTTGGTGAAATTGGCCTAGGCCAACTACCGGCGAAATGGTATGAAAAACCGTCCCGGCACTCTTTTAAATTTTTGTCCGGAAACTTTTCGCCGGTAGTGTATGTCACAATGATTTCATTTCTTTTTGTCGATTGAGTTTGAAAAATTTTGAGCAAATTTTGATGAAGGTCAAAAGATCGTTCGTGGGGAAGAAAAAATGCAATAAACTTTGTAAATCAAAATTGTTTCTTATTTCAAAGTGATATCACGAAAATTGATTCATCATTTTTCTAATGAGGTTGCTATCTTTTAAAGTTGGCATTCTTTTTTTTATTTTTCAAAGGATTTTTCCACGGATTTCTCTTCTTTTTGAAAAACGGGATATTCATCAACATTTTTTTGTAATTATGGAGGCATCATTTGTTCTGGTTGGTTATTCTTGAAATAAAATGAATCTCTCCAAAAACTTCTGTCGACACCCCTGGTAAATTCCTTTGAATATCTCGACAATAGTCATGATCAAAGACTTGAAAAACTCGTGGTCAATCGCTCAATGAAACCTCAGTGAGGCCCTTAGTCAATTCCTTAAAAAAAGCCCGTCTACTCTTGGCTAATCTGTTGAAAAAATCTCGTCGAGACTTTTTGTCGACTCTTAAAAAAATCCCATCGAGACTCTTGATCAATCTCTTAAAAAAAATGTCTTGGCACGATTCTTGGTTGATCTGTTGAAACAAGTCTCGACCAGAATCTGGATGAATCTCTTGAAAAAGTTGCGGCGAGATTCTTTATGAATCCCATAAAAAAAGTCTCCGGACGCTTCCACTCACTGCCTTAAAAAACTTCCGTCGACACCGCTTCCCTTAATCCCTCCAAAATATATCGGCGAGGGTCATGATAAACCCCTTAAAAATTCTCGTCCAGACTCTTGACAAATCCCTTGAAAAAGTCCTGGCGAGATTCGTGGTTAATCCCTTAAAAACTCTCATTAAGAGCCTTGGTTAACCCTTTCAAAATTGTCGTCAAGAATCTTCGTTAATCCCTTAAAACCATAGCGAAGAGACTCTGTGTTTATCCCTTAAGGAACCACGTTCGAGACCACTGGTGAGCCCCTAAAAAAATTCCGTCAAGACTCTTCGTCAATCCCTCAAAAAAGTCCTGGCGAGATTTCACCCTTCTCCCTCGTGCCCTTTCTCCTTTCGTTCTCCCGTTTTTTTAACCGTTTTATTGCATTTTCGGCTAATTTTTTTACTCCGAGCAAAATTGCCCCAAGCTCACGTGATCCTGCATTTCAAAACGAAAAAAATGAGCTCAAGGTGGATGCTTTTCGTTAAATTTTACAAGAGACAGGAATTTTTCAAAATTGGGGTCATTTATGACCCCACGTCACCGGAAAGTTTAAATAAAATAAGGTTACCGTTCAAACGTCAAAGACTTCCGTCGCGACCCCCGGTCAACCCCTTATAAAATCCCGTCCAGACTCTTGGCCCATCCCTTAAAAAAGTTCCGGCAAGATTTATAATCCCATAAAAATTCCCATTACGATCCTTGGTCAACCCTTTTAAAAAAATCCCGTTCAGACTCTCCACCAATCGCTCAAAAAAGTCCTGGCGAGATTCCGCCCTTCGTTCTCCAGTTTTTTTTACCGTTTCATCGCAATTTCGACTTTCTTTTTTACTCCGAGAAAAATTGCCGCCGGCAATTTCAAACATTGAAAAACGAAAAGAATGAGTCCAAGTTGGACCCTTTTCGTTAAATCTTACCAAAAACATGAATTTTTCAACATTGGGGTCATTTATAACCCCACGTTCCCGGAATAGACTAAATCAAATAAAATTAAAGTTCTAAGGTAAAAAAAACTTCCGTTGCAACCCCCGGTCAACCTCTTAAAAAATCTCGTACGAACTCTTGGCCAATCCTTTAAAAAGTCTCGGCAAGATTTATGCCTAATCCCTTATAAACTCCCATTGAGATCCTTAGTCAACACTTTCGAAAAAATCTTGTCAAGACTCTTCGTTAATCCCTTTAAAAAATCTCCATAGGACTCTGAGTTTATCCCTTAAAAAAGGTCGGTCGAAACCATTGGTGAACCCCTCAAAAAATCCCGTCCAGACTCTTCGCCAATCCCTCAAAAAAGTCCCGGCGAGATTTTTCCTTTCGTTCTCCCATTTTTTTATCGTTTTATCGAATATTTGACTAATTTTTTCACTCCGAGCACAATTGCCCCAGGCTCACGTGATTCTGCAGTAAAAAACGACAAGAATGAGCCGAAGTTGGACCCGTTTCGTTGAATTTCACCCAAGATACGAATTTTTCCAAATTGTCAGAGGGAGAGAGACAGCGCTATGGGCGTGACGGCGGTAGAGGGAGAGAGAGGCCTGATATCGCCTGTCTCTGTCGCTCAATGGCGCGCGGAGAGTGGGGATACCGCGTTCAGCGAAGCGGGTGACGTCACGGGCCAAAAATGGCCACCAGGCGCGTAAGGGCGTATGTCCAAGCGCCTGCGCGGACGACTTACGCCTTTCTGACTCCAAGAAACTGTGAGACACAAAAAGCGAACCAAACCTTGCGCCCAAAATCTTCAATATTAGATTTTTCTGGATTGGCTCAATGGATTTCCTTCAACCAAGAACCAATCGAAAGATAAAAAATCATAGAAAATTCGAGTCTAAAATGAGATTTTTCCCTCAACCCGTTTTCCTGTAAAAACGATTTAAAGTTTCTGTGACGTCATAAAACGTCTATTTTACTGTATATAAGAGTCCGGCCGGCTCGCGCGCTACGCTTTTCTTTAAAACTTGGCGTCGAGCCGCTGCCGCGACCCTTGATATGTATTATTTTTCCTACAAAGAAATCGATAATAATAAAACAAAGCATAGCTTGTGAATAACTAATCGAGCCATCTAAGAAAAAATTGGTCTTATTGTACACATTATAGAGTATTTTCTGAAATTTTTTGAGACATATCGAAAGTGACATACCGACCAAAAAAAATTATTTTCGTATAGTCTTTGATGAAAATGGTCGTTTTGAAACTCAGGAAATTCAAATCAAAATATTTTCACAAAATGTATGTAAAACTGCAACTTTTTCGTCTGAATCATTTTTCTATTCAATCGTATGCTCTCAAGATGTAACAATATTTGGAATATTTTAAAATTTCCAAAATCTCGAAAAAAAGTTATCCAAAAAATTTGAAACATTGACACCACTTTTTCAACTATAATTAAACGATTTAACGAAATTTCAAGTCTTTTGGAAGTGCTCAACTTTTAACCGGTTGACTGGTATTGTATCATATAAAAAATACTTTTGAAAAGTAAAAAAAGAACGCCAATTTTAAAAGATCGCAACCTCAGTAGAAAAATAATTACTCAATTTTCTTCATATCACTTTGACATAAAAAACAATTTAGATTAACAAAATGTAATGCATTTTTCCTTCCCTACGAACGATATTTTGAAATTCCCCAAAATTTTCTCAAAAACTCTCAAGCTCAATCGACAAAAAGAAATGAAATCATTGCAACATAGCCAAGAATTAAAAAAATAATGAATAGCTACATTTCACAGGGAAACATGTGCACCCTCAATACATTTTGTGTATTTAAGGGTCTGCAAAGGCTCTACAAAAAAATGCAAAAAATTGGCGTGCATGGTTAACTAAAAAAGTTCGGCGAAGGCCTGCGTCACTGTTCTTATTAGAAGTTTCCGCATGCACGCGCAAAGTAGCATTATGACGTCATGTAATGGGGAATGGAACATCCTCCGAAATTCTAAATGTTCGCTGTTTTTTCTGTTCTCTTTCCGCGATGATAATTCCATATTATTCCAAATGTTCGCTGTTTATCCTATTGCTCTTTCCGCGATGATATTTCCTATTTCCATATTAAACAAAAATCTCTCCTCTTTGCACAATTAATAATCATTTTTCAAAGTCTGGAGAGCCAAGGGGAACGAAACTTTTAAAAAATTTCATTCCATGCAATCTGATAAATGTTTTTTCATCTTGACGAGATTTGAATGAAAACGATTTCGATTTTTCAGATGAAAAACGGAAATTCTATTTTAGGCAGTTGTTCAAGTTTGTCCGCCTCTCCCTTAAATTGATTCTTTATCTTTCCGGGCTTTTTTAGTTAACCATGCACGCCAATTTTTTGCATTTTTTTGTAGAGCCTTTGCAGACCCTTAAATACACAAAATGTATTGAGGGTGCACATGTTTCCCTGTGAAATGTAGCTATTCATTATTTTTTTAATTCTTGGCTATGTTGCAATGATTTCATTTCTTTTTGTCGATTGAGCTTGAGAGTTTTTGAGAAAATTTTGGGGAATTTCAAAATATCGTTCGTAGGGAAGGAAAAACGCATTACATTTTGTTAATCTAAATTGTTTTTTATGTCAAAGTGATATGAAGAAAATTGAGTAATTATTTTTCTACTGAGGTTGCGATCTTTTAGAATTGGCGTTCTTTTTTTACTTTTCAAAAGTATTTTTCCACGGATTTCTCTTCTTTTTGAAAAGCGGGATATTCATCAACATTTTTTTGTAATTATAGAGGCATTATTTGTTCTGGTTGATTATTCTTGAAATAAAATAAATCTCTTCAAAAACTTCTGTCGACACCCCTGGTAAATTCCTTTAAATATCTCGACAACAGTCATGATCAAAGACTTGAAAAACTCTCATCGACAACCTTGTTCAATCCCTCAAGGAAACCACGAAGAGACTCGTGGTCAATCTCTCAATGAAACCTCAGTAAGGCCCTTAGTCAATCCCTTAAAAAAGCTCGTCTACCCTTGGCTAATCTGTTGCAAAAATCTCGTCAAGACTTTTTGTCGACTCTTTAAAAAATCCCATCCAGACTCTTGACTAATCCCTTAAAAAAGTCTTGGCACGATTCTTGGTCGATCTGTTGAAACAAGTCTCGACCAGAATCTCGATGAATCTTTTGAAAAAGTCGCGGCGAGATTCTTTATGAATCCCATAAAAAAAGTCTCTGGACGCTTCCACTCAATGCCTTGAAAAACTTCCGTCGACACCGCTTCCGCAAATCCCTTCAAAATATATCGGCGAGGGTCATGATAAACCCCTTAAAAATTCTCGTCCAAACTCTTGACCAATCCCTTAAAAAAGTCCTGGCGAGATTCGTGGTTAATCCCTTAAAAACTCCCATTAAGAGCCTTGGTTAACCCTTTCGAAATTGTCGTCCAGACTCTTCGTTAATCCCTTAAAACCATAGTGACGATACTCTGAGTTTAGTAAATATTAACTAACTCTTAAGAAACCACGTTTGAGACCACTGGTGAGCGCCTTAAAAAATTCCGTCAAGACTCTTCGTCAATCCCTCAAAAAAGTCCTGGCGAAATTTCACCCTTCCCCCTCGTACCCTTTCTCCTTTCGTTCTCCCGTTTTTTTAATCGTTTTATTGCATTTTCGGCTAATTTTTTGACTCCGAGCGAAATTGCCCCAGGCTCACGTGATCCTGCATTAAAAAACGAAAAGAATAAGCCCAAGGTGGATCATTTTCATTGAATTTTAGAAGAGACAGGGAGTTTTTAAAACTGGGGTGATTTATGACCCCACGTCACCGGAAAGTTTAAATAAAATAAGGTTACCGTGCAAAGGTCAAAAACTTCCGTGGCAACCCCCGGTCAACCCCTTCAATCATAAAGTCTGATAAATATTTTGGTAAATATTCGATATCGCGGCACCAGCGATTTTCGGGCTGATTTTTTTTTTACAGTCGCGTTATGATCTGTAAACATCATAACTAGTATTGTTATGATGGCGCATGACTTTTTTTTGCAAAAAAAAAAAAAAAATCAAAAAAAAATCAAAAAAAAAATTAAAAAAAATCAAAAAAAGGGGGGGGGGGCTGCGCCCCCCCCCCCACTCACCAAGACCCAAACCCAAACAAACCATCACCCACAGAAAACAAACGTGAACAAGTCCGCAAACCGCGTACTTACCCAATTTTTTTTTTTTTTTTTGCAAAAAAGGTCATGCGCCATCATAAAAAACCTTTTTATATCATTCACAGGTGATAAAAAACTCATAAAAAAAAAATCAGCCCGAAAATCGCTGGTGCCGCGATATCGAATATTTACCAATATTTTTTATGTTGCCGAAATTTGAATGAAGAAGATTTTGATTTTTGAGATGAAAAACAAATGACATCAAAAACCATGGAGCCGTGGACCTAGACATCGAAAACCATGGAAAAATATACCTAGACATCAAAAACCATGGAGCCGTGGACCTAGACATCGAAAACCATGGGGAAATATACCTAGACATCGGAAACAATGGAGAAATATACCTTGACATCGAAAACTATAGAGCCGTGGACCTAGACATCGAAAACCATGGAGAAATATACAGAGACAACTAAAACCATGGAGAAATATGCCTAGACAGCAAAAACCATGAATAAATATACCTAGACATCGAAAACCATGAAAAAATATACAAAGCCGACGAAAACCATGGAGAAATATACCTAGACATTAAAAACCGTGAAGAAATATACCTAGAAATCGAAAACCATGGGGAAATATACCTAGACATCGAAAACCATGGAGCCGTGGACCTAGACACCGAAAACCATGAAGCCGTGGTTCTAGACACCGAAAACCATGAAGCTATGGACCTAGACACCGAAAACCATGGAGCCGTGGACCTAGACACCGAAAACCATGGAGCCGACGACCTAGACATCGAAAACCATGGAGAAATATACTTAGACATCGAAAACCATGAAGAAATATACTTCGACATCGAAAACCATGAAGAAATATACCTAGGCATCGAAAACCATGGAGAAATATACAGAGACAACAAAAACCATGGAGCCGTGGACCTAGACACCGAAAACCATGGAGAAATATACCTAGGCATCGAAAACCATGGATAAATATACCTAGACAGCAAAAACCTTGAAGAAATATACCTAGACATCGAAAACCATGAAGAAATATACCTAGGCATCGAAAACCATGAAGAAATATACCTAGACATAACCGGCGCTCTGGTCTGGTGGCTAGCGTGCTTGCCTCTTAACCAGAGCGTCGGGAGGTGCCGGGTTCGATTCCCGGTTTCGTAATCTTTTCGGAAGAAAATAAATATGGTCGTGACTAGCTCCAGACATATATATGAGGCATACACAAGTACACGTACAGGTGTGTGTCACATGTATATGGCTGTAGACCTCGTTTACGTTCTCCCGACAAGATGTGACGTAGCTCCGAGGCCGTGAGGCGAACCCAGGGACCGGCTGTAGTGGCGAGGGTTTTCCGCAGTTTCCCCGAGCCCATGGAATCTAGTTCCATGGCGAATGCGCTACAGAGGGGGAAGTCGGCTGCGGCCGCATGGGTGTCTCGTTACTGATCCGGACGAGGCACCCAGGGGGGACCGGCTACTGACCCGGGCCGACCCTGTAACAGGCGCAAGCCTATACACGGGGGGAACAATGAAAAATAAAAAAAAAAAATATACCTAAACATCGAAAACCATGAAGCCGTCGACCTAGACATCGAAAACCATGGAGAAATATACCTAGACGTCGAAAACCATGAAGCCGTCGACCTAGACATCGAAAACCATGGAGCCATGAACCTAGCGATCAAAAACCATGGAGAAACATACCTAGACATAAAAAACCATGGAGCCGTGTACCTTGACAACGAAAACCATGGAGCCGTCGACCTAGACATCGAAAACCATGAAGAAATATACCTAGGCATCGAAAACCATGGAGAAATATACAGAGACAACGAAAACCATGGAGAAATATACCCATGGTTTTTGTTCTGGGTGTGTACCCAGAACAAAAACCATGAAGCCGTGGACCTAGACACCGAAAACCATGGAGCCGACGACCTAGACATCGAAAACCATGGAGAAATATACCTAGACATCGAAAACCATGGAGAAATATACCTAGACATCAAAAACCATGGAGCCGTGGACCTAGACACCGAAAACCATGGAGCCGACGACCTAGACATCGAAAACCATGGAGAAATATACAGAGAACGAAAACCATGGAGAAATATACCTACACATCGAAAACCATCGAGAAGTATACCTAGACATCAGAAACCATGGAGCCGTGTACCTTGACAACGAAAACCATGGAGCCGTCGACCTAGACATCGAAAACCATGGAGAAATATACAGAGACAACAAAAACCATGGAGAAATATACCTAGACAACAAAAACCATGGAGCCGTGTACCTTGACAACGAAAACCATGATAGCTAGACAACGAAAACCATGGTAGCTAAACAACGAAAACCATACGGAAAGAGAGGCCCGATATAGTCTGTCTCTCTCGCTCAGTGGCGCGCAAAGAGTGGGGATACCACGTTTAGCGGGGCGGATGACGTCACGGGCCGAAAATGTCCACCAGGCACGTAAGGGCGTATGTCCAAGCGCCTGCGCACATAACTTACGCCTTTCTGACTCTAAGAAACAGAAGGGATCCCAAACCTCGCGTCCAAAATCTTCAATGTTAGATTTCTCTGGATTGGTTGAACGGATTTTGTTCTACCAAGGACCATTCGAAAGATAAAAAATCATAGAAAATTCAAATCTAATATGAGATTTTTCCCTCAACCCGTTCTCCTGTGAGAACGATTTAAAGTTTCTGTGACGTCATAAAATGCCTATTTTACTGTATATAAGAGTACGGCCGGCTCGCGCGCTACGCTTTTCTTTTAAACTTGGCGTCGAGCCGCTGCCGCGACTCTTGATATAACGAAGCTAGATCTGACCCAAGGATATTGGCAGATTCCGTTAAAAGAAGAGTCACGCAAGTACACCGCGTTTAAATTCGACGGAAATGTTTACCAATTCAGAGTAATTCCGTTCGGTCTGAAAACATCGGGAAGCGGATTTATTCGAGCGTTGAGCATGGTTTTTCAAAATGATTTCGCGGAATTCTTAACGTATTATATCGATGATTTACTAATAACGTCTCGAACATTCGAGGAGCATTTGAACCACATAGATCGTGTATTGGAAAGATTGAGCAAATTTAACTTTACCCTGAAATTGGACAAAGCCGAATTTTGTAAAAAATCAGTGTCCTTTCTCGGTTATATTCTATCACCTCGCGGCATTGCACCAGATCCAACGAAATTAGACGCGATACTGAAATTTGCGAAGCCGAAGAATAAACAAGAACTGCAGAGATTCTTGGGAATATGCAACTATTATCAGCAATTTAGTATCAAACATGCGTATTACGTGGATCCGTTCCGTGAATTGTTGAAAAAAGACTCAGAGTGGGAATGGCGGCCAGAACATTCAGTCGCGTATAAAAACTTAAAGGAAAATTTCACGAAAGTCGTAGAGCTGTCACATTATCGGTTAGACTCGACATTTTATTTACAAACGGACGCTTCGGATAAGGGAATAAGCGGGATTCTGTACCAAATGGACGACGATGGCAACAAGAGATTAATATCAGTGATTAGCAGGGGATTAATTAAAGCGGAATTGAATTATACGACGACAGAGAAGGAACTTCTCGCCGTGGTATATTCAATGCTTAAACTTCGAATCTATCTGCTTGGCCGACCATTTGTTGTTATCACGGATCACAAGGCTCTTACGTTCATAAACAACACACCGTTTCAAACAGCCCGTTTATCTCGATGGATTTTGTTAATCCAAGAATACTCGTTCACTGTACAATATTGTAAAGGCACCGAAAATGTGGTGGCAGATTTTTTTAGCCGTAATCCAAATCGACGATTCGAGACCGAAACTTCTGATAGTGTCATCATATCAACGCTCGCGTTAGGACACGTTAATGAGGTGTGCACTCAAGATACCGACGCATTGATTATGGTAACACAATTGGAATTACAAGGGAGTTTTAAAAAAGAATTGAAAGATTTGGGTCGGTCTCAAAACGACGACGAAGAACTTCGTGAAACGATCGAGAAATACAGACAGAAATTTCCGGACAATATTCAAACGCATCTTGGCATTTGGTTTTTCAAGGCACCACAAAACAAACCATTGGTGCATTCTCATTCCGGACAAATTAAAAAATGTGGTGATCCGAGCGGAGCACGAGAGAATGGGGCATGTGGGTGTGCATAAAACACTGCTTCATTTGAAAAGATTTTTTAATTGGAAAGGAATGCAGAAAGACGTAAAAAGACTCGTAGTGTCGTGCGATCTATGCCAAAGAATAAAACATCTGAATAGGAGCATGACGGGTGAATATTGTCACGTGAAATCGGAGAAACCTGGGGAATTAGCGACAGTCGATTTTTATGGCCCATTACCCACGTCGATCGGCGGCGTCCAATACGTTTTCGTTGTTCTTGACGCGTTCTCAAAATATGTTCAGCTTTATGCGGTCAAAAAAGCAACAGCACAAGTCATTGTTAATAGAATAATTAAAAATTATTGCGTTAACGTGGGCAAACCTCTCCGCATACTTTCCGACAATGGCTCTCAATTTAGTTCTCACTTATGGAAAAGGGAATTAAGCAGTCAAGGAATCAAAGTTATTTATTCGTCGATTCGACACCCGCAGTCGAATCCGACGGAGCGAACGATGCGAGAGCTAGGAAGATTCTTGAGAATGTACTGTTCAGAGCAGCATACGAAATGGGCGAAATATTTACCAACAATTGAAACAATTATAAATTGTACCACGCATTGTAGCACGGGTTTCTCGCCATATGAATTACACTGGGGTGTTCCACCGAAGGACAAAATTAGCGAATTAATAAAGTTCCCACAAGAGTCTCCTCAATCTCACGAAAGTAAAATATTATTGGCTAACGAACGGCTCGCGCGATGTTTCGATCGTCGGAGAGAAACTCAGAAAAATGCATCAAAAGTCGAGTTAGAAAAGGGTGATCTTGTATTGCTTAAGATACCTCATCTCTCGAGTAACACCGACCGCGTGACCCATAAATTGTTTAAGATATACGAACGACCGTATAAAATACTTGGCACAAAGGGGCCTAATGCGTATGTGATCAGCGAGAATGAAAATAGCGACAAAATAAAAGGCACGTATAATCGAGAAAGTTTGCGAAAATATAAAATTCCTGTGACCTGATCTCAACCACATATGTGTAATGTATCAATGTACTCGACTTATTAAAACCGATGTATATTAGGGTGGTTCAAAAAAATCGACTATTTTTATTTTTTCAAAGCCCGGGTTTCTATTGTTGCAGTAAGGTGAAAAAAGATGCCTGACAAAATTTGAGCCCTTAAAAAAATTTTTTAGGGGTCGCTCATCGCAATTTTCTATTTCCCATTTAAATAACACGGGGGAGACTTTACTAGCTTCTTTTGAATTTTATTCCTCGGTAACGGGTGAGGGTCCAACAACGCTCAAGGCGGTTTCTTGTAGGGATTTAAACGCTCTATAAAAAACGTGTCTTGACATTTTACGATCAACTTACTCCTACGGAAGTTATTCGACGTCAAAATTGGCTTTGAAGGGAATTTCGACTTTTTTTCACTTTTCCGGCAAAACTATCGATCTCGTCACAAAAATCTTTGGAAATTTCTTCGGAAATCACTAGATTTAGTATCATATCATCTTCCTGGATTAAAAAAAATTGAATAATTTAGAATACTACTACTATACGGGTTATTCTTAGAGGAAAACTGCGATTTCCGTCGATTAATTCGTTATATTAACAAAAAATGATAATAAAACGGTTATATATACATATATATATACACACTATACATATACACAACAAAATATATTCAGTAAGGAAAACCCGATATTTATTTCAGATTTTTCTTTTTGAAAATTTTTGAAATCTGAAATAAATATCGGGTTTTCCTTACTGAATATATTTTGTTGTGTATATGTATAGTGTGTATATATATATGTATATATAACCGTTTTATTATCATTTTTTTGTTAATATAACGAATCAATCGACGGAAATCGTAGTTTTCCTCTAAGAATAACCCGTATAGTAGTAGTATTCTAAATTATTCAATTTTTTTCATCCAGGAAGATGATATGATACTAAATCAAGTGATTTCCGAAGAAATTTTCAAAGATTTTTGTGACGAGATCGATAGTTTTGCCGAAAAAGTGAAAAAAAGTCGAAATTTCCTTCAAAGCCAATTTTGACGTCGAATAACTTCCGTAGGAGTAAGTTGATCGTAAAATGTCAAGACACGTTTTTTATAGAGCGTTCAAATCCCTACAAAAAACCGCCTTGAGCGTTGTTGGGCCCTCATCCGTTACCGAGGAATAAAATTCAAAAGAAGCTAATAAAGTCTCCCCCGTGTTATTTAAATGGGAAATAGAAAATTGCGATGAGCGACCCCTAAAAAATTTTTTTAAGGGCTCAAATTTTGTCAGGCATCTTTTTTCACCTTACTGCAACAATAGAAACCCGGGCTTTGAAAAAATAAAAATAGTCGATTTTTTTGAACCACCCTAATGTATATGTAAAAAGGAGAAACGAAGAGGAGATTCGACGAGACGAACAAATAGGATGCTTGGCGTGCTGTGTGAATGAATTATTGTTAAGACGAGACCCTTAGGGGGGCGGAGTCAAGCGAATGGTTATGTAGTATGCGGTGTGCGTGGATTTTTACTTACGTGTTAGACGTAGTAAAAATCAGGGGGGTAAATGTAATGAGTGATAGTGGGCCCACGAATAAACTAAATGAATGTGTGTGTGAGTGCGTAGAGAGGGAGACGAATCTCGAGCGGTAAGGGATCGCGATCATTAGCCGAGACGATTAGTAGGTGTTCGTCCGTCGAAGGAGTTGATCAAGAATAAAAGATAAATTCCAAAATTGTACTTGTCCCGTCTAAAATTTCTCTCTCCAATAAGTATAACCGATACGCCCAAAAAATATCCCGATCAAAAGCAAATAAAAATATTAAAGCAATCCTAGAAAGTAAAACCGCCTGTTCCCAGTCTACAACCAGCCTAATCTCCTGCGATACGGGGTGATGTGTTCGTCTCTTCTCAACCCGAAAATAAACCGAATGCAAAAGTTCAGAAGCCTCTGGAGCTTCAGATCCTGCTCTCCTGTCAGATCGTTGTACACCAAGCAGCAATAATCGAAAATCGGAAAGACGAGGGTCTTGACCAGCAAAATTCTCACCTCACGCGATAGAGATTTTCCATGGAATTTTAATCTGTATAGAGCAAAATTACCCTTTTGCAAAAGAGAGACAATGTGCTTGTGCCAAGATAAATTTGACGTCATAATTACTCCCAGATTCCGCACTTGTGAGACGTAAGGAAGAATTTGGCCCTCAACTTCAATAGGCGGGAGGAATCTTGGATCTAATTTGTTTACATTGACATTGCTACCCTGAATTAAAATTTTTGTCTTATCCAGATTCAGTTTTAGACTGTTTTCTGTAGCATACTGTGCAATTACCTTAACATCATGAGAAATTTTTAAAATAGCATTAGGCAGTTCGGAAAGCGAGCAAGTGAGATAGATTTGGAGATCATCTGCGAACAACATATGCTTTGAATACACCAAATCATCTCCAATATCATTGATAAATAAGGAAAAAAGCAAAGGACCAAGCACAGAGCCCTGGGGAACCCCCGTCGTCGTTTTGAGCCAATCAGAACATCGGTTTTCTTCATCAACTACCGCCTGTGATCGGCCACTTAAGTAGGAAAATATCCACTTAAGTGCCTGAAAAATTTAAAAGAGTGCCGGGACGGTTTTTCATGCCATTTCACCGGTAGTTGGTCTAGGCCAATTTAACCAACGCCGTTTTGAAGAAAAAGATTCCACCTTCAATTTTGTTTTTTTTTTTTTAATGTCTACGATTTTTTTTACACTCAGCATTCAGTTTTGCAAAAGACAATTTTTTGTCGTTTTTTATCACTGTTTAGAGTGGACCCCGTTTATGGTAAAAATGTTTTTTAGGCATTTCTACGGATGAAATCGTAAAGGTAGGAGTCCAAGCTTCAATTTCATTTTTTAGAAATTTTCTTACGATTTTTTTTTTCAAAGATATTTCGTTTTTTCAGAAAAAATCGATGATTGGGAAATTGCTCCGTAGTACGAAAACGATGAGGTTTACATTAAAACCTCAAGACGCTAAAAAGTTCTATTAGATTATGTTAAGTTGACCAGAATTTTTTCAGATTTTTCTTTTAAAATTTTTTTTTCATCTATTTGATATCGTAGCTCGATTGATCGGGAAGACCGGATCGCATTGATCTTAAGCTTTGGAAGTAACATGGGGCCTCTGGGAACGCTTTTTATCAATTTTGGATTTTGTGTCTCTCAAAAGCTATTCATCGCATCTTCGACCAATTTTTAAACCCTTGATTGCGAAGTGTAAGGATTGATGCACGCTTTGATGCACGCTTTTCGACACAGCCGCGAGTCCTATGCGTTGTTGTTTCTCGTTTACGTTTTCGCGAGATTCGCTTTGTCGTAGAAGTGAGCGATTTGTTATTTTTTTTTGCCTAGTCTGCCTCAAAAACAAAAAAAAGTGGGAAAAATGTTCACACACTCTATACTTACGACGACAGACAAATATTCAAAATCTCTTTCGATTGAGTACTTCTTCGGAAAGCTTTCGAAAAAATGTTCGCGTTGTGTTGAGCGATTATTAAACTATCCGTTGATAAACTGTAATTTTTGAGTGTATTGGAGTTTATTTTATTTCATTCTGGAAGAAGAAAATGGTTCAGCGACTTAATTCAAGTGTCAAAAAGCGTGCAACAATCCTTGCATTTCGCAATTAAGGGTTCAAAATTTGCTACATCGCGAAGCGATTGAAAATAGCCAAATCAATGGTCAAAGATGCGATGAATAGCTTTTGAGAGACACAGAATCCAAAATTGATAAAAAGCGTTGCCGGAGGTCCCGTGTTACTTCTAAAGCTTAAGATCAATGCGATCCGGTCTTCCCGATCAATCGAGCTGCGATCTCAAATAGATGAGAAAAAAATTTCAAAAGAAAAATCTGAAACAATTATGGTGAACTCAACATCATCTAATAGAACTTTTTAGCGTCTTGAGGTTTTAATGTAAACCTCATCGTTTTCGTACTACGAAGCAATTTCCACAATCATCGATTTTTTCTGAAAAAACGAAATATCTTTGAAAAAAAAAATCGTAGGAAAATTTCTAAAAAATGAAATTGAAGCTTGGACTTCTATCTTTATGATTTCATCCGTAGAAATGCCTAAAAAACATTTTTACTTTAAACGGGGTCCACTCTAAACAGTGATAAAAAACGACAAAAAATTGTCGTTTTCAAAACTGAGTGCTGAGTGTAAAAAAAATCGTAGACATTTTTTGAAAAAACCAAATTGAAAGTTGAACCTTCCTCTTCAAAACGGCGTTGGTGAAATTGGCCTAGACCAACTACCGGTGAAATGGCATGAAAAACCGTCCCGGCACTCTTTTAAATTTTTGTCCGGAAACTTTTCGCCGGTAGTGTAATGATGCATTGCAAAATGTTTTCGCCAAATATGCCAGGAACTCTTTGAAATTTTGTGTCGCTGCATCCAGTCAAGGGAACGAGGCTTCGAACAATGTAATGGCACACAGAACTCACAAAAATATTTCACTTAGCTTAAGCGCGGCGTGCGATTATCGTTACGCAGATGCTGTTGGTTCGAAAAATGAAGGAGAAAAGTTGCTCACAAATGTCATGGCAAAACTGAATGTACCGTCTGGTAAATTCACCGAAAATTTTATAAAAAAGCAGGAAATAATAATAATAGTACTGGTGTCAAGAATGTTCATACAAAATTTTTTAACCGGCGTGTGTATACTGGGACTTTAAAGGGACAGTCGAAATTTCGGAATTTCGTTTTTCCCACTTTTTAGACGATTGCTTTTATTTTTATTAACAACGGTTTTTAACGTTCGAGTTAGGTAGCTGCTGGGCCATGTAGTAGACACTTCAATAAGTAAACCAGAATTTTTTCAGATTTTTTGGAAGCCTACAAAACCTTTTAAACTCGACTGTTCCCTAAAGTACCCAGTATACATACCGTGCACCGAAAAATATAGTGTACACACGGAGGGTTAAGGATCCTGAATAAAATAAATTTACAATAGTAAGACGTTAAGTGGAAAAAAAAATACGAGCGCTGCGGTTTAATCACCCGACTCCGCGTGCTTGGTTTAAGTTTGTTCTCGCTGAAAATTGGATAAAAGGGAGATGACCGCCACATCCCCTCCAGCCGGCAGCGCTTGTCATCAGATCGCTTACGACAAATTTTCTACTAAAGCTCGAGGGCGAATTGGCCGCCGTGCGGCGCGAGGTGGAAGGGATGCAGCAACAGCTATCTCCGTCTGACCCACTGCTCAGCGGAAATAAGCTTGCGAGCTGAGCACGTGGGGTTGAGAGATCAAACTTCAGCCCTTGCATTTTATATATTTTTTATCAATTAATGAATAGCGGGAATGCTTTGCAATATTTTAATTCTTCCTTTTATTTTTGATAAAAGTTTTGAGACAAAAAATGTGATGAAACAATTTCAAGAGACGCGGCAGCGGCTCGACGCCATGTATTAAAATGAAAGCGTAGCGCGCGAGTCGGCCGTACTCTTATATACAGTAAAATAGGCGTTTTATGACGTCACAGAAATTTTGGAGCGTTTTTACAGGAGAACGGGTTAAGGGAAAAATCTCATATTAAATTTGAATTTTCTATGATTTTTTATCTTTCGAATGGTCCTTGGTAAAACAAAATCCATTGAGCCAATCCAGAGAAATCTAACATTGAAGATTTTGGACGCGAGGTTTGGGATCCCGTCTGTTTCTTGGAGTCAGAAAGGCGTAAGTTGTCCGCGCAGGCGCTTGGACATACGCCCTTTGCGAGACTGGTGGACATTTTCGGCCTGTGACGTCATCCGCTCCGCTGAACGCGGTATCCCCACTCTTCGCGCGCCACTGAGCGAGAGAGACGGGCTATATCGGGCCGCGCTGTCCCTTGCCGTTTTGTTATTATTGTAATGTTTAATAAAAAAAAAAATTTTATTCCAAAAAGAAATGAAATCTGAATAAAATAACTTTGCAAAAGTAAAAAAGAACGCCAAGTATTAAAAAAGGATTGAAATCATTTTTTTTAAGCCAAGAAAAATAAACCGGCGACAACAAAAACTTGGGGTGCTTGGTTGAGAAAATAAGCCCGGGAAGATTAAACAAATGCTTATTTTCTCAACCATGCACCACAAGTTTTTGTTGTCGCCGGTTTATTTTTCTTGGCTTAAAAAAAATGATTTCAATCCTTTTTTAATACTTGGCGTTCTTTTTTACTTTTGCAAAGTTATTTTATTCAGATGGACTATACAACACAATTATAAACGATAACAAAAACTGCTTGAAACATAATAAAAATGTCAGGGTGCTTTTATTTTCACTTTTTAATGTGATTGTTGGTCGACAGTTGGTCGACGGAAAATAAAGTTGTTTTTTTCAGCCCAAAAAAATTGTAATAATGGAAGTTTATTTTTTTTGCCTTAATAATTTTTCTTGAGAGTTGATCGTATAATATACAACAACGCATTCTGATTTATTCAATTTTTCTTCTTCGTGCAATTACGTTTTTTAATTAGATATTTTACTTAAATTTCGAAATTGTTACGGCTCTTGAAAATTATCGCTGCGTAAAAGACACTGTCACTCGAAGGTATTTCAAAGATGAAAGGGAAGAACCGTCCTTATGTCCAGACTAACGACAAGGGAGGGGGTTGAATTTTGTACTGCTCATCCTAGGCGCCGCTCGAGATTCAGAGCTCGGACGGCGCTCCGCGGTTTGTTTTGGTTTTTTATTCAACTAGTTTAGGATTGCTCCCGGCCTTGCGGGCTTTTTACGAAGAGTTTCCGCCGATCTGGTTACGGCACGCGACATAACAAAATCGTCGACACGATAATATTACACTGTGGGTAGAAAAGAAGAAGCCGTATACCGCACATTGAAATATTTTTAATGTTCACAAATTTTCTGAAGTTTGTAAACTTAAAAATTTATTACGGAATGACGCAAATTTTAGAAAAATTGTAAATATTCGACGGCGTTGGCCTTGATTGCAATTTCGTAATTTATCAAAGCATGAAAAATTTCATCACATCCTACTAAAACAAATTAAGATCGTTGTTCAATTAATTTCGAGACATTTTGGCTTCCAAACAATTTTTGCTCGAGTCTTATTTTCAAGAAAAATATTCATTGAGTTTCAGGTTAAAATTTTCATTCTGGCCGCCATTATGGATTACCAAAACGTTCAAAGAATTAAGAATACCCCTATGGATTTTTAGTTCACATCTTGAGGTCGCGATATCAACTGGTTATCAAGAAACGCGGCAGCGGCTCGACGACATAGTCTTATAGTCATGGAAAAAAATCCTTCGGGAACGAAAAGTCTTTTCAAGAAAAAAAAAACAAATGTCATCGGGAAATCACGTCCTGTTGGCGTTTGTTTTTTTTTTTTTTTTTTTTCAATTTTTCAATGGTTTCATTTATTCTCGAATCAAAAGAGCACACTTGAAAACATAGGAAAAAATCGTCCCCGATTTTTTTTTCCAATTTATCACATAGCAACACCTCAAACTCAGACGTCAAAATTGCGACCACTGAGCGCTAATGAGTTGAACAAAAATGTGGACCTGTGTATTTTTCTATATTTTTGCTATTAAGCAAAAATAAGAACCTCATCGCCAAGTATACCAGATAATCGCTACCATGTTAAAAAAAAAAAGAAAAATTTGTTTCCGCTGCCCTGAGCTTGTGGGATCAAACGCCGCGTTCGATCTCCGACAACTTTCCGGCAAAAAAGCGCATACCGATCTGCTTTTAACTGACATGTAGTTTTTATTATGAAATGAGGAACTTTCGACGTTACACAGTGGTTATTCACGGTTTCCCTTTCATTTTATTTAAAGTATCGAATTCGCTGCACACCTACTATGCGCGAAATTATGTTAAAAAAACCCCGACTTTTCAATACCTAAATTAAACTGACATGCAAGAGAGAAAAAAGTTATGTTCATTTTTTAGCCATTTCATGGTATAAAGTGTGACGGGCTCTTCACATTCGCAAGAGAAAATAAGGGAGAAAAACAAATAAATCACACAAAAAATGAATTAAAATGATAAAAACAAATTTCAGATTTATTGAACGGGAATTTATACAATGAAAATGAGGGAATTTATATGAGAAAAATAAGGGGCGCCAGCTGGTTGAATCGGTCCAGCAACCGTTACAAATGAAACGCGAAATATCAAAATAAAAACAATATTAAATTATTTAATTTAATAAAATAATCACAAGGGCTGGTTCAGGGAGAGGTTAGAAAATCTTTAACTCAGAGACAGAGGGTCCCTGAAACTCAGGCGTCTTACTATACCAGTGACAAAAAGGGACGACGAGCGAGCGAGGCACGCGATCGAACGAACCACGCGGACGCTCGAACCGGGCCGCGCCGGCGGAACCCGATTTAATGAATCGAGCGAAATCTCACTCGCGTCACACACAAAAACACGAAAAACAGGGCTGAATTAATGAAAAAGGGACACGCGGTGGGCGATCGACGATAGGAATCGAAAAATAGGCAAGAAAATATCGCGACGGGGCTCGAAAACGCGAAACACTGACTCGAAAAATCACGGGAGGGAATGACGGACAAAAAGGGGCAAAAATGGCTTCACGAATAATCAACAGGGGCAAACTCGATGGCACAACACTCGTCGCGTCGACTGGCCGACGCAATAATATCTTTCTCGAACGAAAAGTTCGAGAAAGCGAACGAAAACGAAAAATTGGGTGTTGGGGAAGAGTCAAACGACAACGGAAAAATGGCGTCGCGCGCCCGGCAAGAATCGAAGGACTCACCTGTTTTCTCGATTTTTGAGAGGAAAATCGGAGAATTCGGTGCCGACGTAATCCAAGAATGTCCGGAGAGTGGTCCTTTGTGAAGCCCGGTCGTCGTAATGATTTTAATTATTGATTTAACACAGGGAAACTCCAGAAAAAGCACAAAAAAAACGGGACACGTGTTGACCGTGTCGAGTCCGAAGCGGAAGAGAGAGAACTTCAGCGTCTCCTCGAGCTCCTCGGGACGCTCTGGAAGCTTCGCGAAGTCTCGATAGCCAATCAGAACGCGGCTTTAGAGCCGGCTGATTATCGATCCGTTATTGAGCGCCGGCCTCGCGAGATCGCACACAGGTGGCGCTGACGCTGGCCTCGCGACCGGGCGCTGGCGCCACGCTGTCTGCCTCGAAAGACCGAGGCTCAAATCAAGATGGCGGCGCCCACGGCTGTCAAAACAGCCGTGGCAAAGTCGCGTTGTTATCGTCGAGAATACGTCTCGACGCCGCGGAACCCGTTGAGTTTCCTCCGACTCGACGGACAAGCCTTTGTCGAAGGAACGATGGGTGACACGGTTTCCGCGTCTCGACGCTTGCCGCGAAAATCGAGTGAGTGCGGGGCTAAGGGGCTGAGGGTGGAAACGAAATATCGACACGCGGGGGAGGGAGGGAAAAGTTCGTAAGTGGGTAAAAAAAACGCGAATTTGGAGCGAATGTTATGTTCGCTCGATCGGTGAGTCGCTCGCCCGCGTTCGCGGAGATTTTTGGGAGAATTCTTGATGTTCTCCTCGGGTTCGTCGGTCTCGTTCGGTCCTCGTTCTCAGGGGGGCTGGAATCAAAATAAAAAAGAAAAGGCCGGTCCCAGTCTGGGATCCGGTAGCTCTCGCCGCGGCTCGACAGCTGGCCACGGTACTCGAAAAAGTGACAACGTCACAAAAGTTAGACTTTCAAAGAAAACTTTCTGCAAATGAAATGAGTTAAATGGCTCGACATTTCGAGGCAAAGCGCGCAGGACAACTTTTTTGTTCAATTTTTTTTCTCAATAAATTATTGTATTGCCAGCAAATATCATCGAAGCATTAACTTGCCATGTGAGAATCACTTCCCGCACCTGTTTTGTAACGACGGACGTTTTTGTTGACCAGTACCGTGAATCAGGCACAATGAAACAGCGCCGCGCGTGATGAAGCGTGGAAAGTGATCTCCGCGAGGTCCGCACTCGAGCCAGAAGTGAATAATTCGCGCATTCAAGAGTCATGATATTTAAAAGTTTTTGAACAAATTATCACGTCTAGTTGATTGTTTTTCATTCGACCAAATTTTTCTCCCCAGTGTGAACTTTCAATAAAAAATCCAAGAAAAAACTGTATCTCCACTACGCAGTTTGGTTTGTTAATATTTTTTTCGTGATCAGTTACAGTTATTTACTTTATTGTTGGAATTTAATGTTGTAACGCGCCACGACGAATGAAAAATAAATTATTATTACAGTATTCATTTTGTATTCAAGAGAAATCAATAAATTCGAGGAGCTGAGAAAATATTTAATATTCAAGAAATATATCGCAAATGAAACGTGTTTTTCTTAATTACAAGAAATTTTGCACAATCAATGGACAAACGAAATACACTCCCGCTCAAAAGTATGGGTTCACTTCGCGAAATTTTCAGCTTCGGTATGAGTTCTATATCTTGGTGGAAAAAGGTCGTAAGAGAATTTAATGAGCACCGTTTTGAAGGGGACAGTTTTAGCTTCACTTTGCCATTTTTTATAATTTTTTACATTTTTTTTTTATAGTCCCCACGCGCTTTAAAACATGGCAGTTTTTCGATTTTTTTTTTGCGCTCTGGGAACGGGCTCTCTGGCTATTAGAAAATTTTTCTAATATTGCATTTTCGTTTTTGAAAAAGTATCGTGCGATTTTTTTTTACCAAAAATATTCCTATTTTTGACAAAAAATGATAATTTTATTCCATTCGGCGTATCTCCAAAACGGCGGGTGATTGAAGAAAATAGCAAGAGGGTGAAAAGTTGCAATAGATCATGGTGGACCTGGTAGATTTATTTCAGAATTTTTTTCCGAAATTCGTTTTTTCATACTCGTGGAGTCAAAGTGATTTAGATTTTCTCATGATTTTTTCTTTTTTTTAGACAGCGGAAGCATTTCTTTTGCGCCCGTTTCCAGAGCGCAAAAAAAAACATCGAAAAACTGCCATGTTCAAAAGCGCGTGGGGACTATACAAAAAAATGTAAAAAATTATAAAAAATGGCAACGTGAAGCTAAAACTGTCGCCTTCAAAATGGTGCTCATTAAATTCTCTTACGACCTTTTTCCACCAAGATATGGAACTTATACCGAAGCTGAAAATTTCGAGAAGTGAACCCATACTTTTGAGCGGGAGTGTATACTGACGTTGTAAGATGTTCACATTCAGGTGTATTTTTTAATTTGGGCTGATTTTTTAAATATTCAAACACTCAATATCAAACATAGAAAAATATACTTTTTGAAATCTGAATATTTCTATGGGAATATTTTATGTCCAGTTTTTGAGTGTTTAAATATTTGTGAACTTTGCAAGAAAGAGGAAAATATCCCTCCATGAATGTAAAGAAAAAAATATTGTGGTGAAGATACGGTTTTTCTGGATTTCTCTTCAGAAATGTATACTCGGTAGAAAAAGTTGGACGAAATAAAAAAAAATCAAGACGATATTAATTGGGTTTAAATGTTTTTCAATTTCATGAAACTGTAACCCGCAAATTATTAACTTGCGGACCGAGCGCGCGCCGAGCAGAAACGGCTACTCTCACTCTATCGCTCATAGCGCTATTGCATTGTGTCCATCTGAAGTCCCTAAGTATATTCAAAATTGATGAGTAATTTCCTCAAAATTTTTATGCGAATTGGTATTTTTTGCTATGCTTATGTTTTGGCATTTTTGGCATTTTTTGCTATGCTTATGTTGCATTCGTCAGTTGATAGTTCCAGAAATCCATTGTTGAATATATGTCTCGAGGCTAACAAAAGATACGTGGCAAGATGACGACCTAGCTTTTCAATTAATTTAATCACTCATTGTGTTGAACGTTGTTCATAACTTTCGTGAAAATTGGCAATCATTCGATTAGTGAAGTGACTGCTACGAATTCTTGAAAATCAATTAAAAAGACTTGAGAAAAGAACAGAATCGGCAAGCGACACCACGGGACGCGAAAGCGGTAGAGAAAGAGAGACAGCGCAAAAGGCGCGATGCATGTGGCAGTAGAAGGAAAGAGACGCACGATAAGTCTGTCTCTCGCGTTCAGTGGCATGCGAAGAGAGTAAAACTGCATTAGTGCATCCAGTAGATTGGGCAACGTTAGGGTAGACAAATGTCTACCTGTCGCGCAAAGGTGGTATGTCCTGACGTGAACGGGCATGGCTTATGCCCTACTGACTCCAAAAAAAAATAGAAAATAAAAACCTCGGAACAGCCAATTCTTACCTTTATATAACTATAACATTTCTCGGGATTATGTGGACGGTTTTTTTAGCAGGGAACCATTGAGTGATAAAAAATCATAACAAATTATAATAACACAGTTGTAGTTGGGGTATATGAAGATAGGGCCTGCCATACGCTTTTCTTTTAATCCTCGGTTGGTGTCGAGCCGCTACCGTGCTTTTGACTCACCGTCGATGCTTTTCATTTATCCATACGTAATTAACTTTGCGATACGCCAAAAAATGCCAAAATCTGAAAAATCGTGTTCTCGTCATGCGTCGAAATTCTTTTTCCATGCGCACCTTTTTCTCCATCGACTTTTCATGGCTGTTCATTCAAATGTAAATGAAATTTTCCTATGGCTACGATCAATTCGATAATTACAAAGTTGTCAATGAGTTCATTGTGAGACAGGATTCAAATATTGTTTTATGACGATTCTGGCGTTTCCCTCGCTAGAAAACGAAGAAATTTGATCATTTCCTTGAAAAAATAGAATCCAAAACTTCAATCGGCAAAAAAAAATTATTAGAATATGGAAGAAATCGCGTGGCACAGCCGGTACATACTTTGAATAGAGAAAAAACAAGCAAAAAACAAGAAATTATTATTATTTAATTGAGAGTAAGAATGATAAATTAATTTTGTCTCTGGACATAAAATAAACTGATATAAATGTTTGCCTAACAACAATTTATCTGTCTATCAATTTGAATACATATTCTTTTTGAGATGAAATTTAAAATTCAAATAACATGTTATTTTCCTATTACATGGTGCATTTTTTAACAGGGTATAAAATTAAATACATATTCACAAAAGAAGAATTCCATGTCCTGACATAAAATGAATCCAAAATATACAGGAGAGTTTCAATCCATTTTTATTATGATACATGAAAACATTCATGAATTTTTATTTACCTTCGAAGTCATAAAAATTGCCGAAAAAAATTACTGGGCCTCAAAATATTTGGAATGTAAATTCGATAAATTGAAATTGTACTACGACTGCGTGTTATTTTGAAGTCGACTCAAAAAACCAAAATTATAACAATTCTATTTCAAGAAATTTTAATCGCACAGAATTTGTATGCTAATTTTATGTCGAGACCCAAAATTAATTTATTATTTCTACTCTCGACTGAATAACGATCAATTTCTGTTGAATTAAAAATTTTTTTTTTTCATCATTCAAGCTTCACCATTTTTTACAATAAATTAAAAAAAAAACCTCGTGCCATAAGCATCAATATTCGATTTAAAAATGCTGCGCTGATACGCCGAGACATATATAGATATTCAGCGACATACATAGAAAGCTCGACACCCGACGGCCGAAAACGGAAAATACTCGCTAAAGCTTGAGAAATTACGAAGAGAGAAAAACCGATTTCGTCTCTTACTGGCACTCGCATTGACGGCCGACAGGCCCGAGTTCGATTGTTCGTTTCTTCAACCCTCTATAACCAACCCTTCATGACCCCGATCGTCTTCGGGGGCATGAAGGTTTGGTTTGGAAAATTCTTATTATTGTTCGAAATTATTCGTGAAACAGAAAAGTTGACTACTTCGACTCATTACAACTTGGTTATTTTTCACCGCGATCGGAACTTGTTGATAAATAGCATAATAAACGGCGTGCGTGCTAGCGTTCCACGCAAGTTTACACTCCCGCTCAGAAGTATATGAGTTCACCCTGCAAAATTTTGAGCCTCGATAAAAGTTTGATAACTCATTGGGAAAAAACCGTAATGCAATTTGAAAAACACTGTTTTGAAGAGGATAGTTTTAGCTTTACTTTTCCACCGGGATAATTTTTGCGTTTTTTTTCAGCTGGCACGCTCTTTAAAGCAGAGCAGTTTTTAGAAGGATTTTTTAGTCTTTGCAAGTAGGCTGCCCTTGTAGCAAAAATTTTTCTTTACAGCTTGGTTTATGCCAGTGTAGAATGAGTTGTCAAGCGCTTTATTTTCGGTTTTAAAAAAATACCGTGCGATTTTGCAAAAAATTGTTGCAATAAAAGATCTAATCTTTTGCAACAATGGAGACTATCAGTAAATGCAGCGTATCTCGAAAACGACGAGGGTTGAGAGAAAATGTGAAAAAGGTGAAAAATTGCTCGAGGGCATGATGGATCTGCTATAATTATCTTAGAAGTTATTTTCGAAATTTTTTTTCCCCCGCTTGCCCGCTTTCCGTTGAACCGAAATTAATAGAAGTGCTGTAAGCCGAGCACCACTTCTCTTCAAGGGTTTTGGAGAAAATTTCGGGAGAGAAGAGAAGTTTGTTTCATGATTCCGGTCTCAGTAAAAAAAATTCTAATTTTCTCATGACATTTTTTTTACAGGGGCGAGGCATTTCTTTGATATATTCCATTACATGTTCACGTCATTTAACCTTTCAAGGACGAGTCTGGCCAAAATATCGACCACTGGTTTGGTCCGACACTCTACGCGAACGATTGATTGACAATTTGCACAAATTTCGTAGGAAATGAAATCCATTTTAACATAAAAATCGCCGCCTTTAAAGGGTTAAATTCGAAATAAAATCTTCAATCTTTTCTATGAATCTTTTTCATCGAAAAAAAACGCCTTTGGCTTTGCGTTAAGCTTGTGGAACAAGAGCTTAAGGATTAATGAGCGAGTCTGGAGGCAGCCCAAACGCGATTTTAAAAAATGAAAAATACGTATGAAAAGGGTAAAAGATTGAATTTTGGATCAAAAAATACGTAGAAGAAGCTTTTCTCCTTTCTTCCAATTTCCTCCGATTCCCATGGTTTTCGGGTTACAGCACTTACATCAATCTGGTTTCGTCGAAAAGCAGGGAAAAAAATTCGAAGAAAATTTCTCAAACGATCTTAGCAGGCCCATCGTGACTTTACGCAATTTTTCACCCCCTTGACATTTTGTCCGAACCCCCGCCGTTTTCGAGATAATACGCCCCATTTACTAAAAGTCTTAATTATTGCGAAAAAAAATTTCACGGTATTTTTTCAAGAACAAAAACAAAGCGTTTGATATCCCTTTCAAAACTATCATGAATAATTATGAAAAGAAAATTCTACCAGACGGGCAGCCCATTTCCAAAGGCGAAAATATCGTCGAAAAACTGCCCTGTGCAAAACAGGATGCCAGCTAAGTCAAATATCGCAAGAAATTATCCCACGTGGGAAAGTAAAGCTCAAACTATCCTCTCCAAAACGGTGTCTATCAAATTCGCTCACGAACATTTTCTACTAAGGTATGAAACTTTTACAGAGGCTGAAAATTTCGCAGGGTAAACCCATACTTCTGCGCGGGAGTGGACATGATATTGTTTGGGTTTTTCCCGTCTGGAAATGCGCATGCGCAGATCGCTAGTAGCGACATCAGCGTATTGGACTTATTTGCAGTCGACGAATGGAAAGCGTGCACGTAGAATCCCCACTCCCCGACGTACTCCACACTTGTACTTCCCAGCTTGTTCAGAGCTCAGTGTACCCTGGCCTACCGTGTGTGCTAAACCTCAATATTCAGAGAAAATCTGTATTCGAATTCTGTGTAGAATAAGTGTCTTACTCAAAAACTCAGTGAATAAAGTGAGATAATAAATCCTGTGAAGTTGTAGGTCCACCTTCTCAATAATAGGTGAATATACGTAAGGGGTTCAACGTGTGAAAGCTTGTCGTCATCTGTGGATATTTTACGATGCCACGGCAGAGCCGATCGACAATTCCTGCCGCTCGGAAACCTAGTCACTTTTTATCGCAACGCCAGCTGCAGAGAATAGCAGCGGCAAGACGGAAGATAAATGAGCCAAACTTGCCCAATATCGGACCGCCAAGCACTACACCGCTTGGGATAAGTATTGAATGCGAATCGAACAAATTGAAAAAAAGTGTTGAGCTTCCGGGGGAGAGGGTGAGTTGGAAAATGGGAATGACGAGGTTACTCTGGAAAAGGACGATGAGCTCTAGGAGACAGAAAGTGAAGAGCTGTCGAATAACAGAGAAGGACATTTGAACTGTCTAGACAGTAACAGTGACGCCGAGACTGACAGTGACCTCGATAGTGACACTCATGCTGACACCGAAACCAGTGCAGCCAGATCGCGCGTAAGGCTTACCCCCTCCCTAGTCCCTTGCGCGCCCCTCACACAATCATAGTAGCGCGTGTCCGTGAGCGAGCGACGCTCGGGCAGCTTCGGAAAGAGCCGAGCGCAGTCGAAGTTCCCCGACCGCAAGTTCGGCAGCTACACCAATACATGGACGCTAAGCACGTCCGGTACACATGTGCGGTGTGCGGAAAAACCCAATCTGAGGAAGAATCGAGGAATATACTTTTGAGCATAGTGAGAATATTGAGATTGAGACGAGACCGACTCGCGCGTGATGTTACCCCCGACGACACGCGCGAACCTTTTGTAGACTATTTCGATGCTTATTTAGTTATCGATTTTCTGCGTTATTAATGTATGCAAAAAAATGTATACGCGCACCCTGATGATCGCTAATTTTTTTAGTTTTACGTTAATTTAAATATAATAATAAATCTAAATGACAACTTATATATCTTTTTTTAAAAAAATTACGCATTACTCAATGCGTCCTTATGACAAATAAATTATAATTCATAAAAGTACGCGAAAATATATTTACACTATACCGTCGAAAAATATGGAAACACTCGCCCGGATGTTGAGCCACACAAAAAATTCCGTCCTTCTCGCAAAAGTGATGATGATGAATTTTCGAAGCGGCATTTCAAAAAGAACAAATTACCCATCGTTCACCTGTTTTCGTAAAAATTTTGTGATTTTTTTTGAGCCTGGTAGGCACTCTGAAAGATCGTCGTTCCTTGGCTTTTTTTTGGGGCGGGGGGGGGGGGGGGGAGGGGTTGAAATTTTAGCGCACGACTCGTAGAAAATTTTTTCACTTTTCTTTCAGCGAAAATGCGTTCATTTTTTTTTTCTTTACGAAATCTGTTTGGATTCCTTAAGGGTAAAAAAAAGAAGTTGCGGAATCCAAATTCCGGATTCCACCAGCCCAGCCGGTGGATATGTGGGACTCCTGAAGCCTACCCACTACACCGCCCTCTCCTTTTCGTCCACCCCCAACCAGGAACTATGTTAATGTCACCCCTGGCTAGGGGGGTCTGTCTCAGACCCGTCTTTATGCTAAATAAATTTCAATTCATAAAAGTACGCGGAAGGATATTTACATTCGTATTATTTCTCATTCCTTCATTAAGCGATGAAGCATAATCGTTAAAAAGAAAGCCAAATATCAAGCCGGCCGCAAAGCCGAAGTAACACAAAGTATACATCTGTCATTATGAATGAAATGGTCTCATTGGTAGCGGTCCTGGTTTCAGCCCGCAGGGGCGCGGGATCGTTCCCCGGCGCTGACTTTTTTTTTCTTCAATCATTATAACCGTTGATTCTTATTTAATCACTTAATATATCGGTTATCATTATTATTTCAATTAGTTATCTTGTAGTATCGAAAAATGTAATAGTAAATCTAAATTACAACTTATTTATCGTCTAAAAAAAATTTTAGGCTTTACTCATACCCGCGGCGTCCTAAGGCCAAATGAATTATCTATATATATAAAAGAGTCGCGTGACTGACTGACTGACTGACTGACTGACTGACTGACTGACTGACTGACTGACTGACTGACTGACAGACAACGCACAGCCTAAACCAATGAAGTTAGGATCGTGAAATTTGTCACGGTTACTCCTCTCCCATCGTAGACGCTCACTAAGGACGGATTTTGTTCGTCCTCTATCTAAAAAAAAATTATCACGAATTTTTTTTTCAGACAATTTTTAGATACATTTTTAGATAATTATCTAGATTTTTTAGATAATTTTTAGATACATTTTTAGATAATTATCTAGATTTTTTAGATAATTTTTAGATACATTTTTAGATAATTATCTAGATTTTTTAGATAATTTTTTTTTAGATAGAGGACGAACAAAATTCTGAATTTTTTTTTTTTTTCAAATTAAAAAAAAAATCCGTGAGAGAAATTGAGCGTTTACCATGGCAACGGTTACCATGGCAACGGTTACCATGGCAACGGTTACCATGGGAACGGTTACCATGGCAACGGTTACCATGACAACGGTTACCATGGCAACGGTTACCATGGCAACGGTTACCATGGCAACGGTTACCATGACAACGGTTACCATGGCAACGGTTACCATGGCAACGGTTACCTTGGCAACGGTGGCCATGGCAACGGTTACCATGGCAACGGTTACCATGGCAACGGTTACCATGACAACGGTTACCATGGCAACGGTTACCATGGCAACGGTTGCCATGGTAATCGTTTCCTTAGCAACCACTGCCATGGTAATCTATATATATAAAAGAGTCGCGTGACTGACTGACTGACTGACTGACTGACTGACTGACTGACTGACTGACAGACAACGCACAGCCTAAACCAATGAAGTCAGGATCGCGATATTTGTCACGGTTACTCCTCTCGCATCGTAGACGCTCACTAAGAACGGATTTTGTTCGATCTCTATATAAAAAAAAATTATCGAAATTTTTTTTTTTCAATTTTTTTTCATTTTCTATACTCCTCTCCCATCAGGGACGCTCACTAAGAACAGATTTTGTTCGTTCTCTACCCAAAAAAAAATGATTGCAAAATTTTTTTTTTCATCATTATACATATAACTATTGCGTGATTGACTGACTGACTGACTGAGTGAGTGACTGATTGATTGACAGACAACGCACACTCTAAACTTCTTAAGATAGGATCGTGAAATTTGTCACGGTTATGAAATTTGTCACAGATACTTCTCTCCCATCGTAGACGCTCACTAAGAAAGGATTTCGTTCGTTCTTTATCCAAAAAAAAAATGTTCGCAATTTTTTTTCCGACTGTTGCGTGACTGACTCACTGACTGACACACAAAAAAAAAGACTGGCTGACTGGAAGGACTAGCTGGAACCATGATCCTATCGTCAGTGGTTTAGGGTGTTCGTTGTCAATCAGTGAGTCAGTCAGTCAGTCAAATTTTCAAATTTGATCATATAGACCCCAATGAAAAAATCATTTTCATTGGGGTCCCAGTGTCATTGGAGACCATTGTGTGCCCAGCGAAGCGGGCGTACCCAAGGCTAGTAGTTAATAAAAAAAAAAGCGAAAATGTGCGAAAAGAAGTGCGACGTTTGATGCAACGAAAAAGAAAAATATTTATATCTGTACAAATAAGCTATAGAGTCAAAAATAGTCGGAATCGAAAGATTAAAAAAAATCATAAAAAAAAATACTACAAATCGGATCATCTTCCAAAACGGTGTAATTATCGAGTTATTGCGGAAACAATTTTCGAAAATTTTTGAAAACATTTGGAATCGCGGTACTTGTAAACAGTCATGGAGCGACTCGCTTTTAAATGTCCTTGTTTCCGAGTCGCTACCACGGCTCTATAGATATGTTTATATTCATATGTCTAAGGTAGGCAACGAAAGGAAACGGAAATATGAAAAAAATTGATGGCAAACAAACAGCGAACATAAATATTACACATGACCGCCGACTATGGTCCACTGGACGGGGCTACCCTCCCTTTCCCCTATCAATTTAAAGTCTGATAAGGGGAAATATTCTGTTTCGTCGTTATTCGACTGGATAATTTCGACAGTCTTGTATTTCGTATTGTCTTCGTACCGATCGAGATAATTCAAAAATTCCAACGTGCGTAATTTGCGATTTTTGTGATACGTGTGTCGGGTTTTTTCTAAATCCGCGCGATCCGGGATTTTTGTGAACCACGAGCCGGGATTTTTTTGCGAGGCAATAATTCGTGGATGTTGTGAAACGTAATATTTTCCTCTTTGACTCGTGACATTGGTGTTTAAAATTTGCTTTCCCATTTATTGTGATACGTGCTTCGGGATTTTTGTGAACCGCGATCCGGGATTTTTGTGAACCACGATCCGGGATTTTTTTGCGAGGCAATAATTCGTGATTTTTGTAAGACGTGATATTTTCCTCCTTGACTCGTGACATTGGCGTTTCAAATTTTCTTTCCCATTTATTGTGATACGTGTTTCGGGATTTTTTATAAATCACGATCCGGGATTTTTGCGATACGTGTTTCGGGATTTTTTATAAATTCCGATCCGGGATTTTTGTGAACGGCGATCCGCGATTTTTTGGAAATCACGATTCGAAATTTGTGTGAACCGCGATCCAGGATTTTTTTGTAACGCAAGACATCGAGATTGTTGTGGAACGTCATATTTTCCTCTTTGATTATCATGGATGAGCCCGCGGTGAAAAAGCCGAAATTGGCTAAAAAGAAACGATTTCAACACCAATGGTTTGATCGGCATCCAGAGTGGAAAAAATGGATTCAGCCGGTTGTGTCGCAACCTGACAAATTTTATTGCCTTTTGTGTAGAAAAACGCTCTCATGTGGCCACCGTGAGATAGAGAGGCATTTGAAGTCAGAAGTGGATACGAAAGAGATGAGTGTGTTAGATGCAGAATCGCACAGTTTAGGAAACACTACGCCTTCTGCGTGTCTTCCGGAAGAAAGTTGTACTCCAGAGACTTTTTCAGCCGCCTCTGATGCTCCATTCGACTTTAATGAACGAGTACAAGTTGCTGAAATTCGTTTCGCGACTTTTTTGGCCGAACATAATATTGCGATGTCGGTTGCACCGGATATGCTAAATTTATTTAAAGTCATCGGTCAAGAGCCCGCTGTGTTGCAAGCTATGACAGTCGGCAAAACAAAAGCAACAAAGCTAGTCGACAGGGTTGTTAGCGTAGTAGAAGTGGACCGAATAACGCGAGTACTACGCGAAAACTAATTTTCAATCCACGTGGACGAAACATCAGACTGCACAAATGATAAATGGATGTCGTTAATGATCCGTTACGTAGAGCCAAGTACGCTGACGGTAAGAACAGAATTGTTAGCGATGCTTCATTTGAACGCGGCGAACTGTTCGGCCATTGAACTGTTCAAAACGTTTAAAAATGAGCTTTTCCGGAAACAAATTCCCTTGCGCAGCATTGTCGGTCTCGCGTGCGATAACGCATCCGTAATGGTCGGCAAAAATTCGTCGTTTCATACCTTTCTGTCGGAAAATAGCCTGGATCTTATAACGCAGCCGTGTATTTGCCATTCTCTCGCGTTGATTGCTAGCGCCGCATTCTCTGCCATTCCGAAAGAAATTGATCGGTTTATCAGAGGTATCGCGACTTTTTTAAATAACAGTCCGAAACGAACAGCAGTTTTCCGCGATTTCCAAGATAGCTTCCAGGATCATCCGGCTAAAATCACGAGATACGCAGAAACGAGATGGCTCTCACGCCATTCCGCCGTTGTCAAAGTGATCGAGAATTGGCCGACGCTCATTGCATTTTTGACCGATCAGTCTTTGGAGAAAATTAAACAAGCAGAAGAACTTTTGCAGATTGCCCAAAATCCGATAACTGAAGCTTATCTTCTTTTTTTGGCATTCGCGCTTGAATCGTTCAACAAAATGAACGCGTACTTTCAAAGCGAAGAAACTTTAATCCATCGTCTGCAACCTTCTTCAAAGACGATGCTTCTGAATATTCTCCAAAGGTTTCTCAAACTCCCTCTGTTACAGCCGGAAATATTTGATGTTTACGCTCGCAATATTGACTTCAAAAATTGCGCGAATCAGCGGCCAGTGATTGATATTGATATTGGGGATGATTGCAAAGAATATTTGGCGGATATGCAGAGCAGAGAGATCCCAGAAGCTGAAATCGACACGTTCCGCCAAAACTGTCTTCGGTTCTATGTCACGGCTTCGTCTCAAATTCGCGATAGACTCCCCTTTGATGACGAATTTTTAAAAAATCTAACAGTATTCGAAAAGGATCCCGCGTTATTATATGCGGATCGCAAATCAACCGTTGCGCGCGTATTATTCGTTTGTCGTCAACTTCGCGTTGCCGACGAAACAAAAATTTGCAACGAATGGCACTCTCTGTACGAAGAGACCAGTCGTCAGAAGGAAGAATGGTGTAAATTGTCATTCGACGAGATGTGGATGGCGATTTGCACTGTTACAAATTCTGAGGGTATTCCCCGGTACGAAACTTTGCGTTTGTTGCTGGGTATGGTACGTACATTGCCTCATTCGAATGCTGCGGCTGAAAGAGCGTTCTCTCTCATCCCAGACACAAAAACGAAGAAAAGGAACTGCCTTAGTTCCAGTACCTTAAATTCAATATGCGTCGTAAAGTTGGCTTTAAAGGAAAAAGGGGACAGTGCAGCCACAATGAACGTGACTCGAGATCATCTGTCTCTAATGAGCTCGGACAATTTATACTGTAGTGCAGGGAAGAAACCAATTAAAAAGCTCCAAGTCCGAGCATACGACCAGGACGATGACTGGGACGTTTACGAGTTCGAGGACTAAATTAAATGGATTTCGCGTAAAATGATAATGATTAATTCTTTCTCGGAGGAAAATAAAAAGTTAAAGAAGTGCAATATTCGCGTAAAACGATAATAATTAATTTTTACTCGCAGGAAAATAAAAAGTTAAAAAATTGCAATATTCGCGTAAAACGATAATAATTCATTTTTACTCGGAGGAAAATGAAAAGTTAAAAAATTGCAATATTCGCGTAAAACGATAATAATTAATTTTTACTCGGAGGAAAATAAAAAGTCAAAAAAAGTGCAATATTCGCGTAAAACGATAATAATTAATTTTTACTCGGAGGAAAATAAAGAGTTAAAAAATGCACTATTCGCGGTAAATGATAATACAGTGTTTATTTCGTAATAGAGCACGGATAAACGGATGAACGGATAAAGAGAACGACCACACGTATACAGACAGACCCCCCAGCCAGGGCGATTATTAACATAGTCCGTGTTTGGGGGTGGACGAAAAGGAGAGGGCGGTTTAGTGGGTAGGCTTCGGGAGTCCCACATATCCACCGGCTGGGCTGGTGGAATCCGTAACTTGGATTCCGCAACTTCTTTTTTTCTCTTAAGGAATCCAAACAGATTTCGTAAGGGAAAATAAAACAAAAGAAAAAAATGAACGCATGGCAGTAAGTGAGTAAAATGAAGCGTTCACTCGTCGCCTTGAGCTTCCGCTGGAAAAAAAGTGAAAATTTTTTCTACGAGTCGTGCGCTCAAATTTCAAACCCCGCAAAAAAAGCCAAGGAACGACCATCTTTCAGAGTGCGTACCGGGCTCAAAAAAAATCACCAATTTTTTTCGAAAACAGGTAAATGATGGGTAATATGTTCTTTTTGAAACGTCGCTTGGAAAATTCATCATCATCACTTTTGCGAGAAGGATGGAACTTTTTGTATGGCTCGATCAACATCGGGGTGAGTGTTTCCATATTTTTCGACGGTATAGTGTTCACACATTTCCGCGTACTTTTATGAATTATAATTTATTTGTCATAAGGACGGGTTGAGTAATCCGTATTTTTTTTTGAAAAGATATATACACTGCCGCTCAAAAGTTTGGATACACTTGTCCAAATTTCTTTCCGCACTCAAAGTTACATAACTCTGCCAAAAAAAAGACATTCAAATTTCCGGAGCGGGGTTTTAAAAAAGATAAATCCGGCTTTAATTTGCCGCATTTCAATATTTTTTCACATTTTTTTTCGCCCCTGCATGGTCTTTGGTTTGTGATCGTTTTTCGGTCACTCGTGATTTATGGAAAAAAAATACTCAAAAAAAAAGTTTCCCCGAAAAATTCTGAAAAAATTCCAAACGTTTTATCAGAAAAATCCGCAACTTTTTTTATTTGCATCATTTTTTCTTCCGTCCTATGAATCTTGTGTTATTTTGAGTTTTCCAAAATGTATCGTTTTTAGCGAAAAATACGATAACTTTCCGAAAAAGAATCGCAACATTTTTTCCAACAACAGAAATGGAGATTTTGCCGTCCTTTCTGAGTTTCTCACGGAAATAAAAAAAATTACATTTCCTTCAGTTGTGCGCCCGATTCGCGAGGGTCGAAAAAAGACCGAAAAACGATCACAAACCAAAGACCATACCGGGGCGAAAAAAATGTGAAAAAATATTTAAATGTGGCAAAGCAAAGCCTGATTTATCCTCTTTGAAACCCTGCTTCGGAAATTTGGACATCTTTCTTTTTGGCAGAGTTATGTAATTTTAAGTGCGGAAAGAAATTGGGCCAAGTGGATCCAAACTTTTGATCGGTATAGTGTAAGTTGTCATTTAGATTTATTATTATATTTAACCCTTCGTCTGCCTAAGGGGGTCGTTTGCGTCCGAGCGAAAATTAAATGTAGGTACAACTTCTAAATCCGCTCACAGGAATCGCTGCTAGGCTTATGTAAAAAAAGTTGGGCCCCTCTAGGACCGACCTGCAAAGTGGCGCTGTTCCAGTCCTTCCCCAGCTGCTGTAAGGAGCACTCGAATTTCGTTCCGGACCCAAATGACCCCCCTAGGCAGACGGCGTTTGCCAAAACCCTAAGTATTTTTTTTTCTTCTTTTTCGCTCAAAAGTCTTTATTGAGACTATTATAAAAGTGCCACAAAAAGTTTCGGCTCAAAAAAAAAAAAATCGATTTTTTTCAATTTTTTTTTCAAATTTTGATGGCCAAAAGAAAGCGATGCGCGTTGTGCTCAAAGGAAAAAGATCGGAAAACGAACTACTGTTGCAAAAGGTGCAAGAAACCGATTTGCGAGGATTATAGGATCACACTCTGCCCGGGATGCTTCGTGTAACTCGCAACGGAATTTTTTTTTCTTTTCCATGTGTTCTTATAGCACTTTTTTCTATTTCCTACAATGAAAACATATTGTGACACTTAATGATTGAGTTATTATTGATTTTATTACTTACTTTGTATTTTATTGCCTTTTTACTCCGAAATTTTCGACAAAATTTTTGCCAATTTTCAGGTCCCAAACTTAAGGTTAATTTAACAAGAATTGGACGCGACTTATTTTTTTCTCGAAAGCGACTATCTTCCCCTTTAATATTCTTTTTGGAAAGTTTCGATATCTTCATTTGTCTTAAAGTTATGATTTTTTGAGTAAACAAGTGAATTCGCCCCGTCTTTCATCATTTTGTTGATGAAAAATATATTAAAAAATTAAATTGTTTATAATTTTATGATCGGTACTTCAACTTAAAAGTTTAAAGAAACTCCATGAATTTTTTTAGATTTTTAGCCCCACTTAAACAGGTTGAAAAAAACGTCAGGACGCCAACGACCCCCCTAGGCAGGCCGAAGGTGCCAAAAAACCCTAGGCAGACGAAGGGTTAAATTGACGTAAAACTAAAAAAATTAGCGATCATCAGGGTGCGCGCATACATTTTTTTGCATACATTAATAACGCAGAAAATCGATAGCTAAATAAGCATCGAAATAATCTACAAAAGGTTCGCGCGTGTCGTCGGGGGTAACATCACGCGCGAGTCGGTCTCGTCTCAATATTTTCACTATTCTCAGAATAATGGCGGTATTCGCAGTCCTTCCTTGAGGAATAAAGACTCCTTGTTCATCATTTTTCAAAGGCAACAAGGACTCCTTGTTTCTAAGGAGGGACTATGAATACGGGTATAAGTATTCCTCCTCAGATTGGTTTTTCCCGCACACCGCACATGAACGTGCTTAGCGTCCATGTATTGGTGTAGCTGCCGAACGTGCGGTCGGGAAACTTCGATTGCGCTCGGCTCTTTCCGAAGTTGCCCGAACGTCGCTCGCTCACGGACACGCGCTACTATGCTTGTGTGAGGGGCGCGTAAGGGACTAGGGAGGGGGTAAGCTTTACGCGCGATCTGGCTGCACTGCTACGTGGGTGGGCTCCGAACGGTCTGAGCGTGTTTGTCGTAGGCTAGTTTGTATAATCTTAATTTGTATCCGGGAAGACAAAAGATAATCGAATGTACCAACCAGATTAATGATCATCCCGTTTTTCGTCTATGATGGAATAATTTTCATTTTTGGATAGCATATGTCAGTTTGGATCGAAGACGAGAAAAATGACAGTTTTTTCTAGCTAAATTTCGTGAACTCTCCCCCAATTGAATATCGCCCGCTGAACTGCCTGCTGTGAAGTATCCTTTGCACCGAGGAAGGACAGTCAACGCCGAACGCGGTGTTTTCAGGACTCGTCTCCGCAAAGCGCACCGCGCGCGCTTGGCTACGACTCGTCCTGAAAACAGCGCGTTCGGCGTTAAATGTACCATTTTGCTTCTTTGTTCCTTAATGTACCCCGCTGCTTCCCCGCTCCCCTCTCAACGGCTTCCCCAATACAGATAAACATGGATAAGGCATTCCTTCGCCGAAATAATTTTTGAAAACCATGCACGCCAAGTTTTTGTACAATCTCTGCAGTGGATTCGTCCGGTAAGTACACTCCTGCTCAAAAGTATGGGTTCACTTCTCGAAATTTTCAGCTTCGGTATAAGTTCCATATCTTGGTGGAAATAGATCGTAAGAGAATTTAATGAGCACCGTTTTGGAGGGAACAGTTTTAGCTTTACGTTGCCATTTTTTATAATTTTTTACAATTTTCTTTATAGTCCCCATGCGCTTTTGAACATGGCAGTTTTTCGATGTTTTTTTGCGCTCTGAAAACGGGCTCTCTGGCTATTAGAAAATTTTCCTTGCAATTTTATTCATCGCAGTTTCAAAGAGGATATTAAACACTGCATTTTCGTTTTTGAAAAAGTATTGTACTATTTTTTTTTACCGAAAATATTCTAATTTTTGACAGAAATTGACAATTTTATTCAATTTGGCGTATCTTGAAAACGGCGGGTGATCGAAGAAAATAGCAAGAGGGTGAAAAGTTGCAGTAGATCATGATGGACCTGGTAGATTTATTTCAGAAATTTTTTCCGACATTTATTTTTGCGTGCGTGTGTGTGCAAAGATGATTGCTTCTCGAAGTTATGTAAACAATTTTGCACAGTCCGAAAACCATCAAAAATTATTATTATGAAAAATAAATCGTAATTTTTGAGTTGGGGTTGACAACATTCGCAAGGAATAAAGAGGCTGCATAGCTCGACATACGTGCAAAACGGGAGCTTCGTAGCTCAGACCGTTCTCGAGTTACATACGATTTTTCGATGTTTTGGGACATTGTTTGAGTTTAGTTGAGGGGATACATATTGACACTGAAAAGTGGAAAAAAAATTTGCACCGTCATAAAAGCTTCCTCTACGAGGAAGCAAAGAAGACAAAAAGCCTAACAAATTCATAATAAAAAAAATCTAATTGTAAGCACAAAGAGAATTAAAGAAATGAACACAAAAGTTTGAAAAAACAACGCAGGAAAATGAAAAAAAATCCCTGTTGTTAATAGATTTGTTCAGCTTTATTTAAATAATTTATATTTGAAACTTCACGATGTGAATAAAATGCAAACACAAATTTCTATGTTCCAGATCGTTTTGCCCAAAGTGACTTCCTCCAGAATAATGAACTGCACGAGAATGCGATTACTCACGAACGAGCCTTTCTGTTGACGCTATGGTATTTAGCTAATACTGGAACCTTTCGACAAATCGCTGATCGATTCAATTTATCGAAAAGTTCTGCGCACAAAGTTCTGCTGAACACACTGGACTTTATAAATTCTTTAACCGAAGAAATTATAAAATGGCCAAGTGAAGAGGAAGAGAAAAGAGTGATCAGCAGACAATTTTCTAGACGCGCAAATATTCGTGGCGTTATAGGTCCGATCGACGGATGCCATACGCGTATAAGAAGACCCATCCGAGCATCACGAAGACTACCTTAATCGGAAAAGATTCCACAGTGTTATTTTACAAGCCGTTGTAACGAGCAAACAAATTTTTACCGATGTGTACGTTGGTGAACCAGGATCCATGCATGATGCAAGAGTCATGCGAAAATCGCCACTGTACCATCTCGCTTCAGACAACCCCAATTTCTTCGGTAATTACTTTATTCTCGGCGACTCAGCTTATCCAAGTCGACAATGGCTTGTCCCCCCTTTCCGCGATAACGGCCGATTAACTCGCCAGCAAAGATCGTTCAATTATCGCCATTCATGTACTCGCGTGTACGTAGAACAAGCTTTCGGATTGCTACGATCTCGATTTAGAAGATTGATGCACTTTAATAACCTCCGTTTAGATATTATCATCCGCTGTATAATGGCGGCCTGCATATTGCATAATGTTATCATGCTAAACAATAATGAACATGATTCTGATGAAAGCGATAACGAAAACAATGATGGTGATACTGATGATCTGAATGGTGACAATATTACCCACGGTAATGAACAAGATAGGCGGCAAACTATTTTCAATGCAATGTTCCCAGATAATGCGTAATGTAATCAACGAAATGTACTTCTAAAACTTGGCATACATTTTTATACAACATCAAAGAAGCTTTATCCAAATTTTCAACAGAATTTTAAGAGGACGATACAATGAAAGGACTACCTTAATCTGTTGAAGCTGTGTAACAAATAATTGTCATGTTAGACAAACGTCAAGTTGCAAACGTATTCATTAATTGTACATTTTTATGTTTAATCATCGTATAAATAAAACACATAAATCTTATGAAAAAGTATTCTTATTTATTATTTCCAATATCGAAACATATAAATATATTACTTAGAGATCATTGATCTTTGTACGTATGAAACTTATGACTATTAAAATATGGGCCAACCATAAAGTCTTAAAAAATATTATCCCGTGTACGATTATTGGCATGGGTTCACACGCAGTTTTGTGTATCACAGGCACTTGCTATGGCAAATAAAAGTACGAACAATCGAATAAGTATTCATTATAAAAACATGAGTATGTCGAGGTGAACCCGAGCGAAGGATCCGAAGAGGATCCATAAGGGTTATTTGCCATCACAAACTGATCTTTAATTAATAATTCCGAATGAAAGATATCCGCGCGATGATCGCGACGTGTCGAGCTGTCAATCCCTCAGCCACGACTGTCGATTTCATCCAAGCGTTATTTCCTATTCAACATCTTGTTGCTTAGCAACCAGAGTCGATCTTTATTTCTTGAGACAACGCTTGACGCAAGATATCTCTTTTGATCCTTTTCGTACTTCAAGTCATCTCGTACTTGAAGTTATTGTACTTCGTATCAATCTCCGACACGGCCATCCTGACAAGTCACATGTCCTCATGTGACGTTAGCTGGAGAAAAATCGAATTCTCCAACAGAAAATCGTTCTTAGTGATTTCAAATTTTTGCATAATCGTTCGATATCAAATTATTGAAGAAGGTTTCCTTATCTATTGAGATAAGTTGAAGTATATCGAGTCTGAATACACAATCGCTGTCACAGCAGTCATTCTCACTTTCCAAATGAATAACATTGCCTGTCACTCTTCTCAAGTGAGGAATGTTACCAAAAATCTTAACTGGACAACATTTCCTGTCACTCTTCCCACGTGACGAATGTTTCCACAAACATCGACTGGACAACATTACCTATCACTCTTCTCAAGTGACGAATGTTTCCAACTTTTTTTTTTTTTTTTAATCAACCACAACATTTAAAGGAAGCTGCGCATCGCGCACCCACGGTTTCATTTAAGAAATTCCGATTTCCACTGGGCTACGACTACAAACTTCCGTGTAAACAACAACTTTGCAACCTTTGCAACAGCAATCATGCATTGAGACCATTTTATACTTCATTTACTTTCAGTATCCTCTCATATCCAAAATAGTCCACCATCAGAAATAATATGTTGTATACTCAATATAATCCTCATGAATCGGGATTTGGTGAAAACCAGATAGTATGTCCAAGACCGAGAAGTACATTCTCTGTGATCCATCTTTTTCTCTTTTTCTCTCTTTTTTAATAAGAACGATCGGACTAGCAAAAGGAGATGAGCTTGGACGAATGATTTTTTTGTTTTTTTGTTTTGAGTAAATCATTGTTTTTGCTTTGAACAATTTTCTGTTCAGCGTCACTCAATCTGTTAGGTCGTCCATAAACTGTTTTGCAGGGACGTTTCAAACATATTTTCATAGGTTCTGTTTTTCCAGGTTGTTTTGCAGTTCCCGTCATGAAATATTCTTCGAATTCTTTTAGAATCGAGAGTAATTTTTTCTTTCCAATTTCAAGAAACATCAATGTCAATATCGTCAAAGTTTACTTTGTTTGATTCGTTCATTTCCCAAATTTCCATTCGATTAAATTTTGTAATTTTAATCCATTTGACGATATAAAAATTGTTAGATTTTGATGTAAAATTTCTCGACCGATACTAATATCGTTTTCTTTTTTAAAATGATTTGGTAGAACATGAAAAAGAATGTCCAATGCGATATCATGAATGCTTATATTCGTCAGAATCTGTAAAGTACTGTTTATACTTGTTTGGCCAATTCCTGTCGTTGTCACCACATTATTCAATCTTTTATTCAGAAAACACTGATAACATAGATTCTTTAATTAATGAATACTCAGCATCCGAATCAAAATGTAAACGATATTGCTCACTTGTGTGTCACAGAATGTCGAAAGGTGATTTAATTTTGCACACGTCATCTCGTTTTTCGTTTTTTTGATTTACTATTATTCCCATAGATTGGTTTCATGGCATTGTAAAGCGTAAAAGCCCTTTTCTTGGCACTTGAAACAGGTGACGCTGGTGCTTGCAGTTGCCTTCGAAGATCCTTCTTTTTACTAGGGACACTCCCGCTCAAAAGTGTGGGTTCACTTCTCGAAATTTTCAGCTTCGGTATAAGTTCCATATCTTGGTGGAAAAAGGTCGTAAGAGAATTTAATGAGCACCGTTTTGGAGGGGACAGTTTTAGCTTCATTTTGCCATTTTTCATAATTTTTTACAATTATTTTTTATAGTCCCCACGCTCTTTTGAACATGGCAGTTTTTCGATGTTTTTTTGCGCTTTGGAAACGGGCTGTCTGGCTATTAGAAAATTTTCCTTCCAATTTCATTCATCGCAGTTTCAAAGAGGATATCAAACACTGCATTTTCGTTTTTGAAAAAGTATTGTACTATTTTTTTTTACCGAAAATATTCTAATTTTTGACAGAAATTGACAATTTTATTCAATTTGGCGTATCTTGAAAACGGCGGGTGATCGAAGAAAATAGCAGGAGGGTGAAAAGTTGCAATAGATCATGATGGACCTGGTATGAATGAATGAATGAATGAATGGTTTATTTATGCCCTGAAAAACATTCGTAGGCAGATTCGTAGGTAGATTTATTTCAGAATTTTTTTCCGACATTTATTTTTTCATACTCTTATAGTCGAACTGATTTAAATTTTTTCATGATTTTTCCTTTTTTTAAACGGCTGAAGCATTTCTTTTATTGGTTTGATCTTCATCTTGACGTAATTTGAACTAAAAATTAATTTTTTTTTACGAAAAAACGTACAAAAAATTGTGCGAAAGTCAATTTTTAGTTCAAATAACGTCAAGATGGTGATCAAACCAATAAAAGGAATGCCTCCGCCGTCTAAAAAAAAGAAAAAATCAGGAGAAAATTTAAAACATTTCGACTCCAAGAGTATGATAAAACAAATGTCGGAAAAAAATTCTGGAATAAATCTACCAGGTCCATCATGATCTATTGCAACTTTTCACCCTCTTGCTATTTTCTTCGATCACCCGCCGTTTTCAAGATACGCCGAATTGAATAAAATTGTCAATTTTTGTCAAAAATTAGAATATTTTTGGTAAAAAAAATCGCACGATACTTCTTCAAAAACGAAAATGCAGTGTTTGATCCCCTCTTTGAAACTGCGATGAATAAAATTGCAAGTAAAATTTTCTAATAGGCAGACAGCCCGTTTTCAAAGCCCAAAAAAACATCGAAAAACTGACATGTTCAAAAGAGCGTGTAGACTATAAAAAAAATTGCAAAAAATTATAAAAAATGGAAAAGTGAAGCTAAAACTGTCCCCTTCAAAACGGTGCTCATTAAATTCGCTTACGACCTTTTTTCGCCAAGATATGGAACTTATACCGAAGCTGAAAATTTCGAAAAGTGAACCCATACTTTTGAGCGGGAGTGTATTTCGTCTTGTATCATTTTCGTTGTCTTGTTCTTTCGTACGACATTCGATATAATTATGCCCCAATTTTCCACGATACCAACATTTCGAGTTGTGAGACGAAGAAATGTCTTTAAAGCGTTTTGTATCGGTGAAATTTTTCTCGAATTGTCCTTCAGGTTTTTTCCTTTTTAGGAATACCATTGCCTTTCATTCAGTTTGGAGTTTACTTCTTGATTTGATTTCTTCGGTAAAGGCAAGGCGCTGGATGCGTGGCTCGAATTGAGAAATATGTGATAGGGTGGTTTCTACCGCGACTTCTTCAGTTGAGCAATTTTTCCACCGATTTACCAAAGAATTGGCAGTAGTCGTAGCGTAAGCGGCGATACATTCACCTTCTCTTGGTTTGCTTTTATTTAAATTAATGAGGGAAGCCGCAAGAGTCTCTTGATTATCATATCGAAACGAAAATAAAATTTTGAATTCGTTCCAATTTATTTCGGGATGGCCAATTTGTGTGAACCAAGATGACGCTTCGTTCTTCATAGCACGAGTCAAGGCGTTTATCAGAGGCGCACCTGTCAGTGGTCGACCGGACATACACATCTCGGAAGTGATGATCCACGCTCGAACATTATTTTCTTTTTCAGGATCGAACTCAGGAAAATCAATTTCATTATCACTTGGTTTTACAACTATTAAGAATTTCCATAAAATTCTTCTGTTGTATTTGCTAAATGTCTAGCCACTTTTCTTCGTTCGTTTTTGTATTCCTTTTTGTCGCGGGATTGGATCTCGATCCCACTTCTGATGTCGAGGTGAACCCGAGCGAAGGATCCGAAGAGGATCCATGAGGGTTATTTGCCATCACAAACTGATCTTTAATTAATAATTCCGAATTACAGATATCCGCGCGATGATCGCGACGTGTCGAGCTGTTAATCCCACAGTCACGACTGTCGATTTCATCCAAGCGTTATTTCCTATAGGCTGTGTGCAGATCTCCCACTAGCGCCGCTCGCGGGCAAAAGTATAACAAGTTGTCGGGTGAAATACATGGTGTGAGCAGTGAAAGTAATAAATAATCGTTCTTTTTTAAATTTATAGTGTTGTATTGATATTTAAAAAATATTATATTATCAAAGGTACGTAGAATTTATATATATGTGAACTTTTTTTTTCACTGTTAAATTTAAAGTAATCAAGAAACAATTGTATTTTTCTCGACATTGACAGCACAACACCATAACCTACAATTATGCCGGCCATAATTTTACTTCTTGAATATCCCGTGACGAAATTTCCAAGTGCCACAAAACCTCGATCCTTCGCTCCCGTCGATTTTAATTTATCGATGGAAAATTCCCGTGGGCGCCAGTCGCAAAGCGACTCGACGGGAGGGAAAGAAAGAGATAGTTGACCGGCTTGGCTGCAGCGGGAAGGGCGGGCAAGGTTGGGAAAATAACCAAAAGTTCATTTAACCCAAGACGGTCACACCTCATGAGAATCCCGTGGTGGTCACATGGGGTGTGTCACACCCCAAGCACTTTGGAGCGCTGTAGCATTTCGTAGAATGATTTTGAGGGCTCAAGAAAATTTGGGAACATATTTCAAACGTTCCTCTATTATTCTATCCAAGAATGGAACGAAAATTTTAGTTTAAAGTATGTTTCAAAAATTATTGAAAAAAAATTGGCGAAAAAGCCCTTTTTTACTAAAAATGCTGTATTTTTTTTGTTTTTCGACATATCGACAAACTTCAAGCAGGGTCTGATTTGCGAAAGCATTCTCTTTCTGGTGAGGATAATAGTTTTTGTGGGTTCGGAGTGTTGCACACCCCAGAATTGTCGATCGTCCGCTTTGGGCGACTGCAGGAGCTAAACTAACGCGCCGGAATTAGTCCCCGCTACCTGAGCCTAGGGAGGAAGGTTCGATCTAACTGTAGGAAAGGGTAATAGTGTCGATTTGGGAATTTTACAGGTAAAATTCCAGCTCGTAAATGGCCTGGGGTGTGTCACACCCCATGTGGGCATCTTGGGTTAATATAACAAAAATCATTTTGAATTTAATTTAAAGCCCGGGAAACAAAATGACAAAGGATAGAAATAAGAATAATAATACATGATCCCCGGCATGCTATTTCGCGCGACGAATTATCGTCCTTGAGACGAACGCAACAAACTTTAACACGGGAAGAATCGGGAGCTCCCACACACGCATTCGCACAATAATTTGGCCGGGACTCTACGCTCAATACAATTTAAAGCGAGCTCGTCCGTTTTGCCACGGGACTGCTCGTGAGCCAAAACGCCAACCAAAAGATAACCAAAAGAATAATAGACTCGAGACGTTAAAATAAAAACCGAGCCCCCGATAATCGGTTACTCGGCCGAGCTGTCCAAAATCGCGATCACAGACGTCTCCGGCCCATTCGCTCAATCACACGCACATTTTCGCACTCACACCCACTCATTCCCGTTCCCGATGCTTCTTTCCAAAAAAAAAAAAATGATAACGACACAAAATTAAAACGCGGGAGATTTCCGTTAACCACGACGACCGTTTTCGCGAACATTGATACTTTCTCGAAGTCCCGATTCGCAAAACGTCGAACGCGAGAGCCACGAGAAAACCGAAAATACAATGCCGGTGACTTTGCACCGCACGTCGCGAAATCGCCGCCACAACCGAGATTTTACTGGAAACGCGGGAATCTGGCACTCTCCCGGTCCAAAATTACCAATTTGAGCCCAATTACAATAAATTAATTCGGGAGGATTCGGCAACACGAATTCCACCAACCAAAACGGGAAGTATCAAGGAATAACTCACGGTATTGTTCCCAACTTCGAGACCCACGTTTGCCCCGCTCGGTACTCCACGAAAATCTGCCAAAATCCTAATCGTTCGCGAGCTGCTGGTCATTTCCCTTCCCCCTTTTCTAATTTTCGAATATTCCCCCACCGAGCTCGACAGGTCCGGCACCTTTGATATCCTCGCGAGCGTTAGACGGGATTCCGATTTCCGAAGGAATTCAAATATTCGGGAAACGTTGACAACATCTCCCTTTTTTAACCCTGGCTCGCGAAGAATGATGGACGAAGACCCTTTCCAATGAGTCGTGGGAGGAAAATAATCAATTCGGGAAATAATTCCCGAAAACGGTAATGACGGGCGACAAGAGATGCCAATTCTACCCTGATTCGGAGAGGGAGAAAGTAACCATGCTCGCTAACGCCAACGGTCCCGATGTTCTCGACTTTTCCTTGACCGTTGTACTCTTTTGGCGGGAAAGATTGGGCCGACGTGTGATCCGACCTTGGTATAAAAAAAAATGTCTCTTTTTTAATTGCACTGAGCCATCGTCGGAAACTTCGAAAAAACCGACGTTAAACTTTTCAGATGTGCAGTCCCATATCGGCTTAGAACGACATGATATGGGACATTTTATTTCGAGAAGTTCTATCACTTGGCAATCACTTACGACGACGCCATCAACGGAAACTCCCAACCACGGTTGCAATGGAGAAAGAAATGATCCGATTTGAAAAACATGAACATCTCGTTCCAATTTGTAATTTTCACGCGCTTTTTGTTCATTTTGTGAACCATAACGTGTACTTTCCGTGTTCAACGTTTGTGGATTAATAAATTGCTGTACCAAAGATTCTGCGGAAATGCGCGTCCTGGTTTTTATTTGGTGGGCCTTTTTACTCGCTGTGATCCTTAGACGCCTTGCCTCGAACCACTCGGGACTTCGACTTTGTTGCGTGGTTCGTAAACATAATTCCAAAATGTCATTATCGACCAAGCGTATAACGTTTTGATAATATTCCGATATCGTTTCGGGCAACAAGATTTCTTTGCTGCCTATCATAATGCCATGATTGGCAGCGTTCAATAAATGCATAATTCATTCTTTTGTACATTGCACCTGTATTTCCTCTTCTCGTTCTGAGCGGCCTGCATCCATCACAGCGAGGCATACGCGTTCTTCTTCTGAAATAATTTCTAGTTGCATCCTTTTTTTTACAGGGCACTCAATATCATTGAAGTCTTCGACCGTGAAAGCGAACGGGGCCGGTGCTTTTTCCAAAACTTTTTGAGGGAAGAGCTCGTCCACAGTTGTTCCCTTCGAGTATTTTTCCTTCACTAAATGTTTGTTTCACCTTCATAAATATTATATTATCCAAATGTTCAAATTCAGACACTGGAATTTTAGCAGTTATTCTGTAAGTTTTTATCCTTTGCATTATTCTTTCTATGTGTATTCTAAGGCTAGCGATTTTCTGCGTTTCTCGCACTTCATCGACTGTGAAAGTACCATTTTTTAGAAATGGTGGCATAACGACAATTACTTTTTTTTGTGATGCATCTAGAGTAGACTTTATCTCCGGGAAGCCTTTATCTGCCATTATCATGTCTCCATGGTCAACTAAATTCAAAAAACCGCTTTGATTCGTAATCTGTGCATCAGTAGTGCGACCACCGAAGCATTTGGACACAAAAATTATTTCTCCTGCAGGCGAACACGCAACCAAAACTTTTGCAGTGTAAGCGTGTTTGTAATTCGAATAAAAAAAAAACACGCTGTGAGACTTCCGGGGGCTCTTCAACTTTAAACTCAGTGCAATCTATTAATGCACGGCAATTCGGATATTCGTTTTTAAAACAATCAGGCATTGTTTGTTCAATAACGAATTTTGAAGGCCATTGAATTAAATTTTTACAAGACTGAGCGAGATACATTAAATATGTGTGAAAAATTCGCGAAACAGTTGTTCGATGGAGACCGAATAGAACACCAATGCACGAATAAGTTAATCCCATTTTCATTTTTATCAGGAAAATGAGAAGCAAATCAGCTTTTGACGTTGGCCCTACGTAACAGTTTCCAGCAGCCTTCATCAATAATTTGAAACGACTGAAGGATACTCCCGCAAAATCAATCAAATCTTGTTCTTTTTTTCTTGATGAAAAACCGTGGAATCCTTGTTTTGATGACAGTAATGAACTATCGTCAATATCCAAAGGATTTGGCCCAACTTGTTTGTCTGCGTATTCTACAGTGGGTCCGCATCCTATTTCAGCCATACTCTTGCAGCTTACCATTTTTTTTTGGCTTTTCAAATGCAATATTTGTCTGGGTTCCAGCCTCACAGATTTCCCCATTTATACGTACTACAGCGAACATATTTACGTAGGTTGAGGTTGGTTCATCTTCGTAAAAATCAACCTGGGTGTCAGATTCGCAGAATCGCTGTTTCGGCGGTGGCTGCATCATTATATCTGCGTCATTTTCCTCCATATTATTCTCTTCTCCTATATCAACGAACTGCTGAATGTTTTTGTCTTGAGAGTCATATACCCTTTGACTCCTCCGCATGGCTCTCACGAACCTATGATCATAAAATAATTAAACAATGTGCTTTTTTTCTCTATGTCAAATGAAGATAAATTTTTGCATACCTATTCTGTTTTCTTAATTGCGCCGCTTCGGTACGTTTCTGTTTGCCGTAATATTGTTCCGGAAATATTGTTGGAAGGTACGCAGAACTGCGAGGGTGCTCTGATTTTTTTCCCCCTACAAAATGCTGGCTACATATACGAGACGAGCCAAGTTCGACAGAACTTGGCTGCCACAGACTTCCGTCATCACTGGAGAAAAACGAAATATCACATGATAAATTTACTGCAATAATTTCCGAATACATTGTGCAATTATAATCAGGCTTTCACTTACTTGACTCTCTTTATCGCTTTGATCCACTTTGCTCGTTTTTCAAGGTTATGGTTTCTTGCAGGAAATGAGTACAGCTGTATTTTACAGGAACTGTCATTGACACGACAGCCCGGAACACAACATTTATCCGTACGTGGCTTAATTTTATTCATGTTTTCGTCGTAATTAAACAATAAATCTCTTGAAATGAGGATTTCCACGCTCTAACAACAATTTTTAGCATTACAGACGGCTATGTACATGGAGGATGATCCGACAATAACTTTCAATTATGGCCACCGAAAACGCTCGCGTCGGATTTAGTCTTAACTTCGCCCCCCTGCACACAGTCTATTCAACATCTTGTTGCTTAGCAACCAGAGTCGATCTTTTTTTTTGAGACAACGCTTGACGCAAGATATCTCTTTTGATCCTTTTCGTACTTCAAGTCATCTGGTACTTGAAGTTATTGTACTTCGTATCAATCTCCGACAAGTATAAAAATATCTACTGAACCTTGCTTTTTCTCATCCTCAATTTTTCATTATTTATACTAGCCGTCCATAACAAATCTTATATCTCATATATAAGTACATTTTGAAATCACAGGTACATTTCAAATATAATACAGTTTAAAAAAACAAAAATAACGCAGTCTTATATTAATCAGGCTCGAGTAACTCGGCCAAGGAAAAGCTCTTGAATGTTCAGTTACTACTTTCAATATAAAAAGTCCTGAAAGATCCGATTACGAAGAGGTTGAAGAGCGTGCCGTATCGCTGCGACTTGGTAATTGCTGCGATTGGATTTTGAGATATACTGCAATCAATTTCCTTTTTTCTTCGTCAGCTTTCGATTTTTTTTTCTTCCAACCGCAATTTTTTTTCTTCCAACTCGATTTTTTTTCTCATCAACTACAGCTTTTTTCTTTATATCCCGCAGACTTTTCTTCGGTCAATTTTTGTTTCTTTTCTCGCGTTTCCCTGCCATTTTTTTTTTTTTGGTTTCTCGTCAACCGATTGTCTTTTGACCGAGCTGAGGGTGAAATGTGACGAATTCGATGGTTTCGACCCTACGATTTCATCTATATCGTCGGAAAATAAAAATCGCGATGGCGCACGTCCAGTCTTATCTTTACATTGTTTGTAGCTTCGCATCAGGTTGTTCCATTTAGATTGACACAACTCGGCCGTTACACGAATTTTTTGGCTCGTCAAGTCATTGACTACGTTGTCCCAAAAATGTTTCCGCTGTAAGGGATGGTGCAATTCATCCATATGCGAGCCATACGAAGCGATCAACGCTTTGGTATCCTCGTATTGCCAATTATGTTCTTTTTTGTTCCGAATCGCTGGACTGTCCGGACTGTTTGCTTTGTCCTCGTTTGTCTCGTTCGTCTCGTTCGTCTCGTTCGTCTCGTTCGTCTCGTTCGTCTCGTTCGTCTCGTTCGTCTCGTTCGTCTCGTTCGATGCAACATTGACCTTCAGCACAACATTAGTTTCGAAGTTTTTGTTGTTAATGAATTTTGCATGTGCAAACATTTGCGATGCCACATCTTTGTCTAAAAAAAAAACAAACTGTTTTTAGGCTATGTTCGACTCGTCCTACGTCTTCATTTATTGTTTTCCTCAGACAATTGATTACAAGAAAGTTGAACGTTGTTCATGACTGAATATAAACTTTCCTTTCGTTAAGTCTCTGTCCAAGTATCTATTTTTATTTTTATCTATCAAATACATTTTAAACATATGACATGACATTAACATTAGATTTGTAAACAAACATACATCGTACCTTTTAGAATTAAATCTCGCACTTTTGCACACATCAACAGCGCGTACAATTTGTTGTCGATAGGATCCGCAAATAAATGGCGAACGACTCTAATGTTTTGAGACATTTTTTCGGTTTTTCACTCACTTCGCTCGCTTGCACACTTGATACTCGATAAACATAAACACAAGCACTTGTCACAGGTTTATTCAGCTTCGTTTTGCGCATGACTCGTTCCATTGCGCAGTGGCGCGTTGCGCATCGTCATGCGCCTGCGCACTTGTTCACATCAAAATGGTGAGACTCCGCGAACACGGCCCCTATTGGAGAAATCGGCCAGTCTTAAGATAGGAAAGTGATGATCCCAACTCCAAGAGCTAATCAGCCGATCAGAGCTGGGGCTTGTAACTATTTTCCTACGGGAGGAAAGGTGGGAGGTTGCGTGCGTTACCCCCTCGCGGGGCCAAAAACGAAGCGTCGAGCATGAGTACAATATAGTCGAATCGCCGAGTGACGTGTGTTCCGATACCAGCCCTGGGTTGTGCCCGATCAGGATATCCGGAGGAGGCCCCGACATCACCCTGGGTTGACTAGCGGAACCGCGCTCGGTGATCTCAGACTGTGCGAATGTTCGGCGTTTCGGTTGTATATTGAGGTGGAGGGCTTGAGTGCTTGCTGCGGGGCGAGCGCTTGGTCCAAAGCCGGTCATAGGGGGCTCGGGCCATAACGGTCCGTCCCTTGGTCTACGAGCAACTTACCCTAGAAGTGGGGTCCTGAACATCGAGGGATCCCACGGAAGACACCGCAAAGCACACGGACAAGGAGCGGAAGGAGCACTCTGAGAGATGCAGCGAGCGTAGCAATTACATAGAGAACGGGGGACGGGTCGCCTTTTGGCGGCCTGTCCCCCCATGTCTCGTTAGTCAAAACTAACGACTGACAAGGAGAGCACAACGATGCCTGAGGAAGAGAGAATGGAATAAAGCGGAATGGGAGACGGATCGCCTTATGGCGGCCGGCCCCCCATGTCTCGTTGGTCAAAACGAACGACCGGATGGAAGGAAGCACAAGGATGCTCAAATAAGGGAATGGATTAAAACGGGCCGCCAAAGGCGACCCGTCCCCCGTTCCGTCCCTCATGTCTCGTTGGTCAAAATGGGCCGCCATAAGCCGACCCGTCCCCCGTTCCGTTGTAGTCCATCCTTTCTTGAGCATCCTTATGCTTTCCTCCTTTTCGGTCGTTCATCATGGGGAAGGACATGGGGGACGGGTCGCCTTTGGCGGTCAAAATGACGCCTTTGGCGGTCGTTGGTCATAATGAACGACCGAAAAGGAGGAAAGCTCAAAGATGCTCAAGAAGGGAAGTGATTACAATGGAACGGGGGACGGGTCACCTTATGGCGGCCCGCCCCCCGGAAAGCACAAGGATGCTCAAGCAGGGAATGGATTAAAAACGGAACGGGGGATGGCCTTCGGGCGCCAGTGCCGTGATGAGAGTGGTGATGACGAAGAGGAGGGAGAATGAGAACAATAACGACTTTTCTCGGTAGCCACAAGGCAAGACGAGCTAAGAACGCTCAATACCGGAATGATATGGCAACAACCTGGTAAGCTTTGGTAATGAGAGGGCAAGTTAAATGGCCGTCGGTCATGAAGAATAACGGAATCGGCAACAGGCCAATAAAGACCATAGCTAGCAGAGCTAAAGGTCCCAATACGATGACGACTCGGCACGAACAGGTCGTCGAATGGACTGGGCCAATGGCCGCAAAACAAATCGTAATCACTAATGGCAGAACAATACAGCGAAGCCTCGGCGGCAAATGATCTTGGTCCTGGATCGTCCGTCGCAGATTCGTCTGCAGGATGTATGGGTACCACTGATGACGAACCGGCAAACATAAGGTTAATGACTAGTTGGCAAATTAACGTTCCTCTGGAAAATCCGACGTATTGCGAAGCCTGTTGTAGTGCTGACCTCAAGATGGGCTTCCTGAAACAACGGGACTTGGCAAAACATCTAGACCAACGCCACCGGCAAGTACGCATTTCCCTGAAATGTAACCGGTGTGCGAAGGAATTCCCAGGTGTCAGGAATTGGTACGGGCACAAGACCATTGCAAAGAGCCTAGAGAGCCTAGAGCTCTTCCGTTTCCTTGCGAAAACTGCGATCAGGCGTTCCCTCCGCTGATAGGAAGATCGCAACACGAACGACACGTCCATCCGACCCTACGCAATAACAAACTCGTCAAGGCGATGACCAGGGAAGGTCTACCGGGTCGTAGAACATATGTATCCTAGCCAAACACAGCATAAATGCTGTAAAAAAACTGAGACAAGTATATTTACTCCCGCAAAATAATTGTTTCTGTTGAATAAAAGCCCCGTGCGAAAAATTGAAACCAATAAAATCTTTGCAAAAAACAGTTCCGTTCTCACAAAAAGTTACCAGATAAAGTGAGATGAACTGAAACGTCCATGATCAAGTACGCAGATCAAGTACGCAAGTACTTGTCCGGCCCGACAAATTTTAGCTAAAGTTCTTTGATGGCGACAAATGGAAGAATTGGGACCTTTATGCTACGGATTATCAATTAAGGAATCCACCCAAAAAATCTGTGATGACAACAAGAACTTGGGGTGCATGGTTGAGAAAATAAGCATTTGTTTAATCTTCCCGGGCTTATTTTCTTAAACAAGCACGGCAAGATTTTGTTGTCGCCGGTTTATTTTTCTTGGCTTAAAAAAAATGAATTCAATCCTTTTTTAATACTTGGCGTTCTTTTTTTTACTTCTGCAAAGTTATTTTATTCAGATATTCGTTTACGGTATTGAGTCAAACATTCTCTCACTGTACGATCTCAAGCCAATCATCCGCGTAACACAATGTTGCCGTCGAGCGCTTCCTCGAAGAAAACGTGTTGTTGTCATATTTTTCAGCGATGCTCGTAAAATGGAGTAAATTCATTATGTTTTACGAATAAAAATGGAATGTGAAGAACAACTAAGTTCTAAATTTTTGTTCTGAACGATCGGGCCCTTCATTTCTCTTGAATTAAGAATAAAATTAGATTTATTTCTTTCGCGATCGAAGAAAATCGTCGTTTTTCGCCTCTTATCGCTGAAAATGATAACAGTCACTTGCGCAACCTCTAAATATTCGCCTACGGCCTCCCCCTTTCACGAGGTTTTTTCCTTTATGATACTCCAACTTTCTATCAACTATGCTCGAAGATTAAAAATTGTTGACTTTTTTTGAGCCACCCCAGTGTACATGAATGTATTGTGAAAACTAAGAGGTATTTGTAGCCACATGTAGCTAAAAAATTTGTCGGGCCGGACAAGTACTTGCGTACTTGATCCGCGTACTTGATCATGTACGTTTCAATTCATCTCACTTTATCTGGCAACTTTTTGTAAGAAAAAAACTGTTTTTTGCAAAGATTTTATTGGTTTCAATTTTTCGCACGGGGCTTTTATTCAACAGAAACAATTATTTTGCGGGAGTAAATGTACTTGTCTCAGTTTTTTTTACAGCATTTATGCTGTGTTTGGCTAGGATTAGTCTACTCTTTGGTCATCTTTAACTGGAACATTTCTTGCGAGACCCACTAATTTAAGGATTTATATAATGGAATTTATGCGTAAAAAAATGTGCACTGAGAAAACAGTTTATCCATAATAAAGAATTTCATTTAGTTGGTACTTTTCCTCAAAAATTCATTGACTGTTACAAAATTTGTCAATGGTCAAAAAATGTCTTTGTTATCACGATCAAATTTCATAGGCATGGAGAGGACAGACAAATTCAAACATATTCGAATAAAAAAATCACGCGAATTCGGTGCACAGTAGTTCATTTCAATAATTTTGATAAGTAATGCACTTGGGAAATTTTTCTAGTAAATTCAGTTTTCGAATGGCAGAAAAGCCCATCACAGTTAAAAAATATACTGTAAGCCAATTTTGTGTTCCGCTCTAAAGATTACTTATTTTTACCTGCATCCCAACAATTTGGATTGGGAAAGACATTAGAGTGATTAAAGAGATATATGAAATTACTTACGTCTTCAGAACTGTTGCTGCGCTCTTGTATAGCGCTGTTCAGTACTTTCACAAATTTATTTTATTCGAAGTGAAATTGAAATTTAATAAAAGTTTATCCGTCCGAAAATGAATATAAATGAAAAATGAAAAATACTAACGGATTTTGAACTGTTCATGCTCCCGTATATTATGCTGTTCAGCAACCCTCTGAACTTTAATTTGAAAACCGAGATTTTTTGATTCATGCTCTCCATAGCTGCGATTTTTTTTTGCACAGCTATTAGAAATAACCACAATTTTCACATTCACGATCTTTCTAACCACACTATTCAAAATAATCGCGATCTTCATAACCGTTATCTTTCACATTTGCAGCAGCTGTCACTGTAACAACCTTCAGACGCTTCATTCAATCAAATCAACGAACAGAGTCGCACGCATAATAATTTCTGGTTACAACTAGTGTCACTAGACCGAGAAACGTCAAAAATTGTTTGCGACGAAAAATGCCACGTTTTTTGATGTTTTTGATGTGTGAAATATTGATATCTTCGAAGTGCGGAAGTTGATCGAGTTGTGAATAGTCACGATCGAAAGGAAAAAAATAAAAAATAAAAAATACGTGAACCCGTGTAATGTTTCAATTATCTGTGGATAAAAAAATATCAGTGGGATAATTTTTGAAAAGTGTTCGAAACCACTCTCCTTGCTGTAAAGAGTGTCGTAGCGACAGGAGACGTAAATGTACTTGTCTCGAGTCGCTACCGCGACTCTAGATGGACAGACGAGGAAACTGAAAGGCTAAGGGAGTTGAACGACCAATACCGGGACGAACGGTATATTAACAGAGAACTGCTCCTCTTCTTCCCAGGTAAAGCCCAAAAGCAAATAAGCGATGAGAGACGATGGCTGGAACAGCAGGCCATTAGAAGAGAGGAAGAAGCCGACCCAAATGAGGCAGAGCCAGGGCCAGAGAGCGAGGAGTCCAGCGAGGACGAGTGGGTGGAAGCTCTCGAAGAGCAGCCGACAAGGGCCCAAGGGAGACGATGCTTGGGGAAGAGCGATGGAGGTGGCCATCGAAGAAAGAGCCATTCCAGCAAGCAGCGAAATCGCGAACTGGATGAGAAGCTTGATAGAAGCTTGGCGAGACAATAGACTCGACCAAGCCCGGCTCGAAACAAAGATTGAAGAGTACACTGTCTCGCTGGCCAGAATATTAGTACTTTTTAAAAAACATCCGAAAATTCTTACGAATATATTGACGGCAAATTATTGATATAATCATTGTTTTGTCGGTGCGTACTCTTCGATGAAGGAGAGGCCACGTATTTTTTTGTTTAAAGATTATATTAATTCAATTATGATTAATTAATATAGGGGAAGATGAGGATCGAGAAATAAAAAACACACTGATTGAGCCACAATATTCAATCAATTTATTTTTGGCTCAGAGGGGAAAATTCTCTGAGATCGAAATCTCAGAGAAAAAAAACCCCTTGCAAATTTTATCTTACATTTCACAATTCAAGGGATGTAATTTAGATTAAGGTGAAATCTTCCGATTAATATCTATTTGATGTGAGAAAATAATGACGGAATTTGAGACGAGAGGTTCGTCATCGAGATTTGTCAGCTGGTGACGGAAATTTGAAAAAACAGTCCGACTGGCGGATGTACATAGAATCAATTTTTCGGATAGACCGATGTGTATTTCGACAGTTGGAGTCATGGTTTGGGTTTGGGTTAGAAGTCGACTCGGTTGAGTGAGGGTTATGGAGGAAATTAGGCTTTGAAAGAGTCAAAAATCAAGATTAAACTCACCATATAATCGATTTTTCTCTCAATTGTATGTCAAGAATAAAATTTGAACCAGCCAGGTTTCCTTTCCTTGAGTTTTTTAAATTTTCCTTTTCTTTTTCTTTTTCTCTTTCTGAACGTGTCGTTCTTCTGCTCTCTTTTTTGCTCTACTACTCTTTTCTTTTTATTTGATGTATTTTATCTCCTAGGCAACGACAAAACAAATTCGGACGATACGAAAAAAAGAGGGCTCGATCCCTGAAGTGGGTTGACGATATTCATGCACACATATTCAAAGAAATGCATCAATTGTTCGACGGAACGTAGTGTAGCTTTTAAAAAAGTTTAATGGAGTTCCATCTACGCTATCGATGAACTATGCTCCAGAAGGCTAGGAAACATCAATATTATTATTGTCGATGTTCTTTTATCTACAAATTTCGGAGAAACAATTTGGGAGGGAGTAATCTCTAATCCGTGGAAAAATACTCTTGAAAAGTAAAAAAAGAACGCCAACTTTAAAAGATCGCAACCTCAGTAGAAAAAAGATGAATCAATTTTCTCGATATCACTTTGAAATAAGAAACAATTTTGATTAACAAAATTTATTGCATTTTTTCTTCCCTACGAACGATCTTTTGACCTTCATCAACATTTGCTTAAAAATTTTCAAACTCAATCGACAAAAAGAAATGAAATCATTGGAACATGGCCAAGAATTATAAAAATAATGAATGGCTACATTTCACAGGGAAACGTTTGCACCCTCAATACATTTTGTGTATTTAAGGTTCTGCAAGGGCTCTGCAAAAAAATGCAAAAAAATGGCGTGCAAGGTTAACTAAAAAAGCCCGGGAAGATAAAGAATCAATTTAAGGGAGAGGCGGACAAACCTGAACAAAATAGAATTTTGTTCCTGCCTAACCTGCCTAAAATAGAATTTATATTTGTTTTCCATCTGAAAAATCGAAATCTTGTTCATTCAAATCTCGTCAAGATAAAAAATATTTACCAGATTGCATGAAATGAAAATTTTTAAAAGTTTCGTTTCATTTGGCTTTCCAGACTTTCAAAAATGATTATTAGTTACGCAAAGAGGAGAGATTTTTGGTCAATATGGAAATAAGAAATATCATCGCGGAAAGAGAACAGAATAAACAGCGAACATTTGGAATAATATGGAATTATTATCGCGGTAAGAGAACAGAAAAAACAACGAACATTTAGAATTTGGGAGGATGGTCCATGTTACGGGTTCAAGCAAATATTCACGGATAAACTCCATGGGTAAAAACCCGGCCGAGCACGCGGTGGCTCGCCCTCGGTTTCCCCCTCTTCGATTACTTTGTTCGGCCCTTCATCGATCCGGCCGTTCGAAAATCAGTTCTCTTGAAGACGTTGCACAAGGCGGTCATATAAATCTACTTGTAATTCTTCGGTTTTTCTTATCTATCAGCCGGTTTCCCTCGGGATACATCCTCGAATAATTGTCGGTATTTTAACACTTCGTCTGTAAACGTTTTTCCCGCACCGCCCCTCTGTAAACGTGGGTCTTTCGAGTCCGCTCATTATTTCACCCCCTTAACGTACTGGAAAAATTCTGAAAAATTTCATGCTACCATTTGAAAGTCTCGTTTTGAAGTCCCAGTTGTAAAATTTTCGAAAATTTTATTTTTTCATAAATTTTCTGTCAAATAAATGAATAAATTCGGATTTTTTTTTATTTTACCAAAAAAATTGTAACTCAGAGAAAAAAAATGATAGCGTAGTTTCTCAAATTGGAAATTAAAGTGGTAAATATTTAGAAGTGGGGCTTCTGAATATTTACCGTGCGCACAACATATGACGCGATGGTTTTCACAAACTGGTTTTTTGCATTTTGCACAGCAATATGCGGTTTTTCGCTCGTTCGGAAGTCGACTCAGCCGATCGTTGCTCCATTTAAAAAAAAAACTTGAATAAAATTCAAAAATTTGTTCAAAAAAATTCGAAAATTTTTTCGAAAAAATTTCAAATTTTTTGTTAGGCATACTGCTACCAAATGAATGCCAAAAACACGATAAAAGGTTTTCAAAAAAATTCCCTCACTTACCGATTTAATACACGCCGTCTGTAAACCTGGGTCTTTCGTGTCCTTTACAATGTTCGCGCGCTTGTCGCGACCGCCCGGGAGCTACTAAAAATTTGCAACTTGGGCTATTGTTCCCCCTCCTACCTAACTTTTTTTAGCGACTGGAAGGAGCGTCCGTACTATCCTCATTTTCGAGAAACATACTAAAGTTGTTTTCGCTCGGACACGAAAGACCCACGTTTGCAGACGAAGTGTTAATTTGTAATCTGTGTAGTAATTGAACTAATTTATTGTTGGAATTAAAAAACTATCAAGGAATTCACTCTTTCGGTTTCGAACGAGACCCGTCTTTCTTTCTCACGCTGGAAACACACCCAGCGTGAGAAAGAAAGACAGGTCTTTCAGTCGCGTCAAGTCAAAAGAATCACCGGGCATCAAATTCCTTCAATTTTTCCACGCAACTCAAGGCTATACGCAACAGTCCATTTTCCATTACATGACGTCATTGTAATGTACTTGTAACGCGCAATGTGCGTGCGAGGCACGAGCAGCAGCGCCAAGCTACGCACACTGTGGGGAAGGGAACAAAGTCCGGCAGTCGCCCGCAGACGGCCGTCCCGGCAATAGCCCAGTGTAACGAGCTGTAATACCTTTTGTAAACCATCCAATAAACGATTATTAAAGACATAACAACTGGCGACGAGGATAAATGGAAGTGAACAGCGAAGTGAATAGCGGAAGTGTATAAAAAATAGTGTGCAAAATAAGGGACCAGGCTGAATTCGTCACCGCAGAAAGGTGCGTTGTACGAAAACGTGGCCGGGCTCGAGGGCCACGTGCGAAAGCGTAGTCGTAGGAAAGTGCGTCGTACAAACACGGTAAGCGATCGAGCAATAAATGTCGAATCAAGCAAAAACGAGCTGGATCCAGAACCTAAATAGAGAACAAATAATCGCGGAGTTGGAAATACGAAACGTACCGTTCGAAGCAAGCGACAACTACAATAGCTTGCGCGATTTATTAAGGAAAACAATAAAAAAACAGTGCAAACTACAAAGGAAAAAACGAATCGGGAACGGGTACAAAGTCCGACGGAAGTGAGGAGACGGACGAGACCACTGTCGGAGCGTCGGCACTAAAAGAAACTGCTGTACCGACGATAGCGCTAACTCCAGACACCACGCCACAGCAAACCCAAGGCGGGAGCACCGAAGGGGACAGCACAGTGGAAGCGGTTCCTACCGGGGCAGACGACGACGACAGCGACATGGCCGACGGAAACAATAGCAAGTTCCAGTTAGACGACGACTGGGAGCTGTTCGACGAGAAGCTGGAATGTTACTTCATTACCAAAAACATAACGGACGACAAAATAAAAGTAGCAACGCTGGTCACACGCTTAAGCGATGACGCTCACGCACTACTAAAGCAGCTGACCGCCCCAGCAAAAATCACCACAAAGTCATACGACGAAAATATGCGGGCCATGGCCGACCATCTGAAACCACGACCGTCGGTGGCAATGGAACGATACACATTCCACACAGCCAAACAAAACGTCAACGAAACTATCGCAGACTACGCAGCGCGATTAAGGAAACTCGCGTTGAACTGCAACTTCGAAAAGCTGGACGACGCGTTAAAAGATCAACTCGTATGTGGGGTAAAGGATCAAGATATCAAAGTCAAATTATTCGAAGAAAAGGATCTGACGCTGGAAAAAGCGTTAAATATTGCAGTGACGCGGGAAACGGCCGTGAAAAACGCGGCGACAACCAGCGGTGCCCAGGACAAGAAAACCGAAGTATACGCAATACAAAGCGGAGCACAGCAGCAACGAGGCGGCGGCAGAGGGGGAAGAAGCAACAACACGGGCGGCCGATACGAGCGAAACCAACACCAGACAGCCGGCACATCGACGACGAGCGACTCAAGAAACAACAACACGGGCGGCCGATACGAGCGAAACCAACACCAGGCAGCCGGCACATCGACGACGAGCGACTCAAGAGCGACGTGTTACTGTTGCGGCAAGAAAGGCCATATAAATCTCGAGTGTCGTTTTCGCGAGTATACGTGCCACAACTGTAACAAAAAGGGGCACTTAGCGAGCGCGTGCAGAAGCGGTGGGGGAAGAGCGCGTAAGCCTCCTAACAGTGTAAAAAAAATATCGTCACAGGACGAAGACGACGAAGAATCCGACTACGAACAAGACTTCTTCACGATCACGCAAAGCGACCTCCCGGGTAAATACCCAGCGAATTGTAAGGGTACCGAAATTAAATACGAGAACAACGATAAATTCACACAGTTATATAATCATGCAAGTAAAAACTCGAGTACTGCACCTATGACAGCGGTAGTAAAAATTAACGGTAAAAACATTAACTTTGAAATTGACACCGGCACTTACGGGGCCGTAATATCGGAGAAAATATACAACGAATACTTCAGGGATATCCAAATCTCTAAAACAAACAAAGACTTAAGAGCTTACGGGGGGCAACCACTAGTGCCAATAGGCGAACTGACCGACCTGAAAGCGATTTTTAACAGCACAGAGAAAAAAGTCAAATGCTTTGTCTTGCCAGGCACGGGCCCGGCATTATTAGGGCGACAATGGCTAGAGCAGTTCGGGGCATGGCCACTAACGATACCAAAGTCAAAAACATTCGAAATTAACAAACTAGAGAGCGACTTGCAAGATTACATAACAGCAAAGTACAAAATTTTGTTCGACAACTCGCCCGGATCGTACAACAAAAGTACTACAAAAATTCATTTGAAAGAAAATACGCGACCTGTAGCATTAAAATGCCGTCACGTAGCTCACGCTCTTAAGCCGATGGTCGAGAAAGAGATAGAAAGACTAGTAAACTTGAAGCATCTAGAACCGGTAGAGATCGCGGAATGGGCAACGCCTATCGTGCCAGTATTAAAGGGAAACGGGGAAATCCGCATCTGCGGCGATTTCAAATTAACCCTAAACCCAAACATTATTATCGATAAATATCCACTTCACACTATCGACGATATTTTCGCCAAATTACAAGGCGGCGTCTCTTTCTCGGAACTCGACTTGAGGCATGCATACATGCAGTTTCCCGTAGACAAAAGCAGCGCGGAATCGTTAACGATCATAACCCACAAGGGCTTATTCAGGTATACGAAAATACCCGAAGGAGTATCACCGGCGCCAGCCGACGTCCAACGTAAAATGGACGAATGCTTGAGGGGGATCGACGGGGTTGTCGCATATTTGGATAACATATACGTATCAGGCAAAAGCGAGGAAGAACACCGCGAAAAACTAGAGCAAGTGTGCGAAAGATTGGCCGACTGTAATCTAAGACTAAACATAAACAAATGCAAGTTTATGGAGCCGAGTATCGAAGTGTTAGGGTTCGTTATAGACAAAAACGGGCTGCACAAATCCAAGTCAAAAATAAAGGCGATGATCGACGCGCCGCGACCAAAAAACGATAAAGAACTCGCGTCCTTTCTGGGACTCGTGAATTTCTACGCACGATTCCTGAAAGACAGGTCGAGGAATTTAAAACCGCTATACGATGTACTGAACAAAAAAATACCGAAGTGGGACGATGCGTGCGAAAAAGCATTTGCGTGGGTAAAGAACGAACTAATCGCGCCGGATTTTCTAGCACATTTCAACCCTAAAGAACAGCTGATACTAGCGTGCGATGCGTCGGACTACGGTCTATCGGCGGTCCTCTCACACAGATATGCAGACGGCACCGAAAAACCAATCGCGTACGCGTCAAAGAAAATTCCAACCACCGAAACAAGGCGCGCGATCATCGACAAAGAAGCGATGGCCATCGTCTTCGGGTTTAAACGATTTTATCAGTTTGTCTTCGGAAAAGAAATTATCTTGCGAACCGACAACAAGCCTTTAGAACTGATCTTAGGACCGCGGAAGGGAATACTGCAAACGGCGGACAACAGGCTACAGCGCTATGCGTACTTTCTCTCAGGGTTCAGATACACAATAGAACACGTCAAATCAGAGAACAACGCGAACGCGGACGCACTATCGCGTCTTCCGGTAGAGGATACGACTGATATCTCTGACGTGTGCGATCCCGTACCGGCGTTCATTAAGTTTTTTGAAGAAAAAGCGACAGCATTTGACAGTAAAATGCTCGAAACAGAAAGCAAGAGAGACGGAACCCTCAAAAACGTCATCCGGCACGTTACGGGTGACTGGCCCGCATTCAACGAACTAGCGGAAGAAGAAAAAATATTTTACAAAATACGGTTCGAGCTAACCGTCGAAAAAGGGTGCCTTTTCTGGGGAGCTCGTGCGTGCATTCCAGAATCAATGCGAGCGGTAATCCTAAACGAGATTCACGCAACTCACTTCGGAGCAGTGAAAATGAAAATGTTTGCGCGCTCGTACGTGTATTGGCCAGGGATCGACGCCGAAATAGAAGATACGGCAAACAACTGCAAAACTTGTTTGATAGAGAAAAAAGCGCCAAGGAAAACGCCGTTGACGACCTGGCCGTGGCCAAGTCGAGTATGGGGACGCATACACTGCGACTACGCCAAATTCAACGGCGACATGTACCTAATTATAATTGATGCACGCAGTAAGTGGCCCGAAATCATAAATTGTAAGAATAATACGGACGCGAAAAGAGTAATTAAGGAATTCAAAAATCTGTTCGTTCGGTACGGATTACCGATGCACTGCGTCACGGACGGCGGTCCGCAATTCAGAAGCGCAGAATTTACAGAATTTTTAAGAAGCAACAAAATTCACCAAACATTTTCGCCTCCGTATCATCCAGCCACAAACGGCGCCGCAGAAAACTTCATACAAACCTTCAAAAATAAAATGACAAAAATTATGAAAGAGGGCAAGAGTGCCGAACATGCGGCGAATGCGTTTATATTTGATTATAGGAACTTTCCACACATTACAACGGGAAGAAGCCCGGCAAGTATGATGTTCAACCGCGAGATACGAACACGATTTGATTGCTTAAGACCGAGCGTATCACAGCAGGTAGACAACCAGCAAAGGCGTCAAATAATCGCGAGACCCGGCAGTCGGAATGCCAATATAGACGTGGGCGATGAAGTCTACATGGACGCTCACGGGGTACGAGAGCAGAAGCGAATACCGGGCGAAATTGTCAAACAGACAGCGCCGCCCACATTCGTAGTTAGAATCGACTCCGGGAAACTGCACAAACGCCACGTAGACCAGCTGGTCAAGCCACCCCCGAGGCGCTCCCCGAGACTCATTGTTAAACAAGGGGGAAAGTTGTAATGTACTTGTAACGCGCAATGTGCGTGCGAGGCACGAGCAGCAGCGCCAAGCTACGCACACTGTGGGAAAGGGAACAAAGTCCGGCAGTCGCCCGCAGACGGCCGTCCCGGCAATAGCCCAGTGTAACGAGCTGTAATACCTTTTGTAAACCATCCAATAAACGATTATTAAAGACATAACAGTCATAATGCTACTTTGCGCGTGCATGCGGAAACTTCTAATAAAAACAATGACACAGCCCTTCGCCGAACTTTTTTAGTTAACCATGCACGCCAATTTTTTGCATTTTTTTGCAGAGCCTTTGCAGACCCTTAAATACACAAAATGTATTGAGGGTGCACACGTTTCGCTGTGGAATGTAGCCATTCACTATTTTTATAATTTTTAGCTATGTCCCAATGATTTCATTTCTTTTTGTCGATTGGTTTTAAAATATTTTGAGCAAATTTTGATGAAGGTCAAAAGATCGTTCGTGGGGAAGAAAAAATGCAATAAACTTTGTAAATCAAAATTGTTTCTTATTTCAAAGTGATATCAAGAAAATTGATTCATCATTTTTCTAATGAGGTTGCGATCTTTTAAAGTTGGCGTTCTTTTTTTATTTTGCAAGAGTATTTTTCCACGGATTTCTCTTCTTTTTGAAAAGCGGGATATTCATCAACATTTTTTCGTAATTATGGAGGCATCATTTGTTCTGGTTGGTTATTCTTGAAATAAAATAAATCTCTCCAAAAACTTCTGTCGACACCCCTGGTAAATTCCTTTAAGGTACTAGTATCTATTAGAATGCGACAAAAACAACAAATGTTAAAATTAGGTTATCTCAGCTTCTTTGTGAGTTATCACTATGTTTTTTTTTTTTTAAACACTAGGTATTTCATGGACAGTAAAGGGAAACCCGAGTTATTGACCAGTCATTCTGTCCGTGATGGGTGGGGGGCGCCAAATTACGGTCCTCGAAAAAAAAGTAGTCCCATGGCGGACAGATAATCTCCGGATTGCGAAGTGATAAACAAAATCAGAAAAAAACACGTTGAAGAGGAAGGTTTTTTACACAGGAATCCACCAACGATACGCAAAAAAATAGAAAAATAAAGAAAGTGCCCTATGCTTGAAAAAAAAGTGCAAAAAAACGATTTTTTATAAATCGTTTTTGGTCGATTCCTGCGCGGACTACCTGAATAAACGAGGGAAAAAAAACCCGGGGATGATCGGTCCAGTGAATCCGGAGATTATCTGTCCGCCATGGGACTACTTTTTTTTTTCGAGGACTGTACTTTGGCGCCCGCTACCCAGCACGGACAGATTTACTAGTTAATGACTCGGGTTTCTCTTCAATGTCCATGAAATACCTAGAGTTAAAAAAAAAAAAACATAGTGATAACTACTGAAGAAGCTGAGATAATTTAATTTGAACATTTGTTGATTTTTTTGCATTCTAATAGGTACTAGTACCTTAAATATCTCGACAATAGTCATGATCAAAGACTTAAAAAACTCGTGGTCAATCTCTCAATGAAACCTCAGTGAGGCCCTCAGTCAATCCCTTTAAAAAAGCCCGTCTACTCTTGGCTAATCTGTTGCAAAAATCTCGTCGAGACTTTTTGTCGACTCCTTAAAAAAATCCCATCGAGACTCTTGACCAATCTCTTAAAAAAAAAGTCTTGGCACGATTCTTGGTTGATCTGTTGAAACAAGTCTCGACCAGAATCTCGATGAATCTCTTGAAAAAGTTGCGGCGAGATTCTTTATGAATCCCATAAAAAAAGTCTCCGGACGCTTCCACTCACTGCCTTATAAAACTTCCGTTGACACCGCTTCCCTTAATCCCTTCAAAATATATCGGCGAGGGTCATGATAAACCCCTTAAAAATTCTCGTCCAGACTCTTGACTAATCCCTTAAAAAAGTCCTGACGAGATTCGTGGTTAATCCCTTAAAAACTCTCATTAAAAGCCTTGGTTAACCGTTTCAAAATTGTCGTCAAGAATCTTCGTTAATCCCTTAAAACCATAGCGACGAGATTCTGTGTTTATCCCTTAAGGAACCACGTTCGAGACCACTGGTGAGCCCCTTCAAAAATTCCGTCAAGACTCTTCGTCAATCCCTCAAAAAAGTCCTGGCGAGATTTCACCCTTCTCCCTCGTGCCCTTTCTCCTTTCGTTCTCCCGTTTTTTTAATCGTTTTATTGTATTTTCGGCTAATTTTTTGACTCTGAGCAAAATTGCCCAAAGCTCACGTGATCCTGCATTTCAAAACGAAAAAAATGAGCTCAAGGTGGATACTTTTCGTTAAATTTTACAAGAGACAGGAATTTTTCAAAATTGGGGTCATTTATGACCCCACGTCACCGGAAAGTTTAAATAAAATAAGGTTACCGTTCAAACGTCAAAGACTTCCGTCGCGACCCCCGGTCAACCCCTTATAAAATCCCGTCCAGACTCTTGGCCCATCCCTTAAAAAAGTTCCGGCAAGATTCATAATCCCATAAAAATTCCCATTACGACCCTTGGTCAACCCTTTTAAAAAAATCCCGTTCAGACTCTCCACCAATCGCTCAAAAAAGTCCTGGCGAGATTCCGCCCTTCGTTCTCCAGTTTTTTTTTACCGTTTCATCGCATTTTCGACTTTTTTTTTACTCCGAGAAAAATTGCCGCAAGCTCACGCGATCCTGCATTGAAAAACGAAAAGGATGAGTCCAAGTTGGACCCTTTTCGTTAAATCTTACCAAAAACATGAATTTTTCAACATTGGGGTCATTTATAACCCCACGTTCCCGGAATATACTAAATCAAATAAAATTAAAGTTCTAAGGTAAAAAAACTTCCGTTGCAACCCCCGGTCAACCTCTTAAAAAATCTCGTATGAACTTTTGGCCAATCCCTTATAAAAAGTCTCGGCAAGATTTATGCCTAATCCCTTATAAACTCCCATTGAGATCCTCAGTCAACCCTTTCGAAAAAATCTCGTCAAGACTCTTCGTTAATCCCTTTAAAAAATCTCCATAGGACTCTGAGTTTATCCCTTAAAAAAGGTCGGTCGAAACCATTGGTGAACCCCTCAAAAAATCCCGTCCAGACTCTTCGCCAATCCCTCAAAAAGTCCCGGCGAGATTTTTCCCTTCGTTCTCCGATTTTTTTTTATCGTTTTATCGAATTTTTGACTGATTTTTTCAGTCCGAGCACAATTGCCCCAGGCTCACGTGATTCTGCAGTAAAAAACGAAAAGAATGAGCCCAAGTTGGACCCGTTTCGTTGAATTTTACCCAAGATACGAATTTTTCCAAATTGTCAGAGGGAGAGAGACAGCGCTATGGGCGCGACGCTGGTAGAGGGAGAGAGAGGCCCGATATCGCCTGTCTCTGTCGCTCAATGGCGCGCGGAGAGTGGGGATACCGCGTTCAGCGGAGCGGGTGACGTCACGGGCCGAAAATGGCCACCAGACGCGTAAGGGCGTATGTCCAAGCGCCTGCGCGAACAACTTACGCCTTTCTGACTCCAAGAAACTGTGAGACACAAAAAGCGAACCAAACCTTGCGCCCAAAATCTTCAATATTAGATTTTTCTGGATTGGCTCAATGGATTTCCTTCAACCAAGAACCAATCAAAAGATAAAAAATCATAGAAAATTCGAGTCTAAAATGAGATTTTTCCCTCAACCCGTTTTCCTGTAAAAACGATTTAAAGTTTCTGTGACGTCATAAAACGTCTATTTTACTGTATATAAGAGTCCGGCCGGCTCGCGCGCTACGCTTTTCTTTTAAACTTGGCGTCGAGCCGGTGCCGCGACCCTTGACATGTATTATTTTCCCTAGAAGAAAATCGATGATAATAAAACAAAGCATAGCTTGTGAATAACTAATCGAGCCATCTAAGTAAAAATTGGTCTTATTGTACACATTATAGAGTATTTTCTGAAATTTTTTGAGACATATCGAAAGTGACATACCGACCAAAAAAAATTATTTTCGTATATTCTTTGATGAAAATGGTCGTTTTGAAACTCAGGAAATTCAAACAAAAATATTTTCACGAAATGTATGTAGAACTGCAACTTTTTCGTCTGAATCATTTTTCTATTCAATCGTATGCTCTCAAGATGTAACAATATTTGGAATATTTTAAAATTTCCAAAATCTCGAAAAAATGTTATCCAAGAAATTTGAAAAAATTTACACCACTTTTTCAACTATAATTAAACGATTTAACGAAATTTCAAGTCTTTTGGAAGTGCTCAACTTTTAACCGGTTGACTGGTATCTATATATATTGTGACGGCGTTTTTTTTGAGCACCGTTCCTGGTTTGGAACAAGGGGAAAATATCTCCGAACGGAGGTTTGTTCCCGTCTCTCCCGCTCGATGCTCCGGCCACGCGACGTTTCGCAGGGTTTTCTTAGGGAAATTGTCGAATGGATTTATCAATTAATTGCGTCCCGCGTGTTTTTGTTTTATTTTATTTTTGCGAGTATTCGGGAGCGAGGACGCTGGACATCGTCTCACGGTATTGAGAATTTAACCGAGGAAAGTTCGAACGAGGAAGGCCATCGTCGATTCATCATTGTATTTCGAGCGGGGCTCGTACAATTGGCCGTTTCACGTTATCATTGAACTCTCCCAAGGTCGGATCACACGTCGGCCTAATCTTTCCCGCCAGAAGAGTACAACGGTCAAGGAAAAGTCGAAAACATCGGGACCATTGGCGTTAGCGAGCGTGGTTACTTTCCCCCTCTCCGAATCAGGGTAGAATTGGCATCTCTTGTCGCCCGTCGTTACCGTTTTCGGGAATTATTTCCCGAATTGATTATTTTCCTCCCACGACTCATTGGGAAGGGTCTTGGTCCATCATTCTTCGCGAGCCAGGGTTAAAAAAAGGAGATATTGTCAACGTTTCCCGAATATTTGAATTCCTTCGGGAATCGGAATCCCGTCTAACGCTCGCGAGAGTATCAAAGGTGACGGACCTGTCGAACTCGGTGGGGGAAAATTCAAAAATTAGAAAAGGGGGAAGGGAAATGACCAGCGGCTCGCGAACGATTAGGATTTTGGCAGATTTTCGCGGAGTACCGAGCGGGGCAGACGTGGGTCTCGAAGTTGGGAACAATACCGTGAGTTATTCCTTGATACTTCCCGTTTTGGTTGGTGGAATTCGTGTTGCCGAATCCTCCCGAATTAATTTATTGTAATTGGGCTCAAATTGGTAATTTTGGACCGGGAGAGTGCCAGATTCCCGCGTCTCCAGTAAAATCTCGGTTGTGGCGGCGATTTCGCGACGTGCGGTGCAAAGTCACCGGCATTGTATTTTCGGTTTTCTCGTGGCTCTCGCGTTCGACGTCTTGCGAATCGGGACTTCGAGAAAGTATCAATGTTCGCGAAAACGGTCGTCGTGGTTAACGGAAATCTCCCGCGTTTTAATGTTGTGTCGTTATAATTTTTGGAAAGAAGCATCGGGAACGGGAATGAGTGAGTGTGAGTGCGAGAGTGTGCGTGTGATTGAGCGAATGGGCCGGAGATGTTGGTGATCGCGATTTTGAACAGCTCGGCCGAGTAACCGATTATCGGGGGCTCGGTTTTTATTTTAACGCCTCGAATCTATTATTCTTTTGGTTATCTTTTGGTTGGCGTTTTGGCTCACGAGCAGTCCCGTGGCAAAACGGACGAGCTCGCTTTAAATTGTATTGAGCGTAGAGTCCCGGCCAAATTATTGTGCGAGTGCGTGTGTGTGAGTTCCCGATTCTTCCCGCGTTAGAGTTCGTTGCGTTCGTCTCAAGGACGATAATTCGTCGCGCAAAATAGCATCCCGGAGATCATGTATTATTATTCTTATTTCTATCTTTTGTCATTTTGTTTCCCGGGCTTTAAATTAAATTCAAAATGATTTCTGTTATATTAAATGAACTCTTGGTTATTTTTCCCAACCTTGCCCGCCCTTCCCGCTGCAGCCACGCCGGTCAACTATCTCTTTCTTTCCCTCCCGTCGAGTCGCTTTGCGACTGGCGCCCACGGGAATTTTCCATCGATAAATAAAAATCGGTGGGAGCGAAGGATCGAGGTTTTGTGGCACTTGGAAATTTCGTCACAATATATAAGTGTTGCGTGACTGACTGACTGACTGACTGACTGACTGAGAGACAACGCACAGCCTAAACCAATGAAGTTAGGATCGCGAAATTTGTCACGGTTACTCCTCTCGCATCGTAGTCGCTCACTGAGAACGGATTTTGTTCGTTCTCTATCAAAAAAAAAATTATCGAAATTTTTTTTCTTTTTTTAAAATTTTTTTTCCAATTTTTTTATTTAATTTTTTCATTTTCTATTTTCTATACTCTTCTACTTTGATAATCGCTCACCAAGAACGGATTTTGTTCGTTCTCCACCGGAAAAAAATTTGAAAAAAAAATTTATCAAAAATTTTTTTTCTCATTATCTATCTATATATATGGGGCATTCCACGCCAAATCGGACACCATTCTGCTTTAGCATCTCCGATTTTTTCGTTAATTTTTTATATTATAGTACCCATTGAAAGAGATTTTCTTGATTTTTTTCAATTTTTTTCGTCCAGCCGTTTTCGAGGTATCGGTTTTTCAAAAAAATCGTTCTTTTTTTTTCAAACACCCGTAACTTTTCGGAAAATGGGTCTATTGGGACGTTTTTTTTGTTGAATTTTTTGGTTTTTTTATGAGACTTTGAGAGTACACTATCAAAAAAAATCCAAAATCTTCTTTTGTCAATATTTTGAATTTTTTTCTATAAAATGTTGATTTCCGAAAAACACGTAGCGATCGATTTTCTTGAATTTTTCTCCTAAAAAACTATACCTCATACCGCAATTTTTAAGCCTAGTCCCGTGATGGGAAAATGGTGAGATCCATTTTTTTCGAATTTCTGAAATTTCATGTTTTTTTTTTAACACTTCGTCTGTAAACGTTTTTCCCGCACCGCCCGTCTGTAAACGTGGGTCTTTCGAGTCCGCTCATTATTTCACCCCTTTAAGGTACTGGAAAAATTCTGAAAAAATTCATGCTACCATTTGAAAGTCTCGTTTTGAAGTCCCAGTTGTAAAATTTTCGAAAATTTTATTTTTTCATAAATTTTCTGTCAAATGAATGAATAAATTCGGATTTTTTTTTATTTTACCAAAAAAATTGTAACTTAGAGAAAAAAATGATAGCGTAGTTTTTCAAATTGGAAATTAAAGTTAAATAATGTAGCTTTGAGAAAAAAATTATTTCGTTCCGTTCATTCGAAGTTAAATGCTTAAGTTTTGGACATGAAAACAGACAATAAATTGCATTGCATTGCATTGCTATTTACATATTTTATTAGCAAAAAACGTATGTTTTTTTTCTTCTTCAACAATGATAAGTATCTGGGTGTATTACCGGGTGTATCGTGTTTTAGTTTTCACTCGACGCAGTGCGCACAACATATGACGCGATGGTTTGCACAAACTGGTTTTTTGCATTTTGCACAGCAGTATGCGGTTTTTCGCTCGTTCGGAAGTCGACTCAGCCGATCGCTGCTCCATTTTTAAAAAAAACTTGAATAAAATTCAAAAATTTGTTCAAAAAAATTCGAAAATTTTTTCGAAAAAATTTCAAATTTTTTGTTAGGCATACTGCTACCAAATGAATGCCAAAAACACGATAAAACGTTTTCAAAAAAATTCCCTCACTTACCGGTTTAAGGGGTCTGGCCACCCTGGCGAACCGAGAAATGCACTTTTTCATTTTTCAATTAATAAATCCGAAACTATCGGTCGGAATATTTTTCTTATTTAGGTCATTATCATAAAGAGTGTCAAGAGTAACATCATAAAATTTTATTTGAAAATATTTAAAAATGACGCCGTGACGTTAGTTGCCGCGGGGGTCCTCCACAAGATACGCGCGGTCCTTGTCCCACCTGGAACTCGGTCATAGTACATCTGAAAAATAGAATAAAAATTCAGGTTATTACAATGTAGTGTGACTACAATGTAGCGTAGCCGTTTTGTTTTTCGAACGTTAGAAAAATTATGGTGAGCCGCAAAACAAAAATTATCATTTTTTACCGATATTTTCCAAGCAAACGCATTAATAAGAAAAAAACTAATCAAGTTATCGAACAAATCCTACGTAACATTGTAGATAATGTATCTGAGAATATTCGGTGAAAATTTGAAAGCAATCGAACGGCTAGTCTCCGAGATTTCGAAGGTACCATGTCAAAAAATATAGTTTCGAGATAATCGCAAAAGAAAGTAGGCGAGTCTTACCTTCAATCAGCGATCCCTGGACCATAGACAACTCCTTCGGCAGCTGATTGCCAGTCTTGGGCCCTTCTTTGACCGTCCCTTCGTGCTGTTCTTGCTTCCTTAGAATCGTTTTGAGCGCGAATTTGCGCTGTAGCGCAGCGCTCATCGTCTGCTGTAGTGCAGAAACTGTAGCTGCGATCTCCAACGGTTAGATTGAGTACGTTCATCATGAGTAGAATACTCTGTGTTTTTACAGTACTTCAGGTACTTTTTACAGTACTTCAAGTAACAAAGTAAACGATTCATAACATAAAAGGACACGATACGACAGCGGTATGGGCTGATGCGCGCAAGTTTTGAAGAAAGGTCGCAGCGCGCGGTCGACCGCGCGCAGTGGGACTTAACCGCTCGCATTAGCGCAAAATCGGCCGCAGTAGCGCCAAACAGGCCGCAGTGGCAAATAACCGTCCGCAATCGTGCTCAAACTTGGAAAATGTGCCTGTAATTTTGCCAGTATCGAGTGTTTCCATACGCAACAGGTCTTACAATGTCCGTTGTAGTAAAGGATTCATAAAAAAAAAATGAATAAAAAATGACAAAAAATAAAAATTCAGGGTGGCCAGACCCCTTAATACACGCCGTCTGTAAACCTGGGTCTTTCGTGTCCTTTACAATGTTCGCGCGCTTCTCGCGACCGTCCGGGAGCTACTAAAAATTTGCAACTTGGGCTATTGTTCCCCCCTCCTACCTAACTTTTTTTAGCGACTGGAAGGAGCGTCCGTACATTCCTCATTTTCGAGAAACATACTAAAGTTGTTTTCGCTCGGACACGAAAGACCCACGTTTGCAGACGAAGTGTTAAACCACGTAGCAACCGATTTTCTTTAAATTTTCCGGTGAAATACTGCCATGCATCATGCAACGTTGGAATCCATGTTTTTTCGAATGTTGAAATTTTCTGTTTCACTTACACTACCAACGAACATTTTTCGGACAAAAATTTAGAAGAGTGCCGGAACGGTTTTTCGTGCCATTTCGCCGGTAGTTAGCCTAGACCGATTTAACCAACGCCGTTTTGAAGAGGAAGGTTTCACCTTTGATTAGATTTTTTTTTAAATGTCTACGAACTTTTTTTACACTCAGCACTCAGTTTTGAAAACAACAATTTTTTGTCGATTTTTATCACTGTTTAGAGTGGACCCCGTTTCGAGTCAAAATGTTTTTTAGGCTCTTACGATTTTTTAGGCAATTAAGGGTTCCAAAATTGCCACATCATGAAGCGAATGAAAATAGCTTAACCAATAGTCGAAGATGTGATGAATAGCTTTTAAGAGACACAAGATCCGACATTGAACGAAACCGTTCCCGGAGGCGCCGTGTTACTTGCAAAGCTTAAGATCAATGCAATCAGATCCTTCGATCAATCAAGCTGCAGTCTCAAATAGAGATGAGAAAAAAATTTCACAAGAAAAATCTAAAAAAGTTCTGGTCAACTCGACATAATCTAACAGAACTCTTCAGCGTCCTGAGGTTTTAATGGAAACCTCATAGTTTTCGTACTACGGAGCAATTTCGAAATCATCCATTTTTTCTGAAAAACAAAAAAATTTTGAAAAAAAATAATCGTAGAAAAATTTTCAAAAATGCGATTGAAGCGTCGACTTCTACCTTTATGACTTCATCCACAGAAATGCCTAAAAAACGTTTTGACTCTAAACGGGGTCCACTCTAAACAGTGATTGAAAACGACAAAAAATGGTCGTTTTCAAAACTGAGTGCTAATTGTAAAAAAAAATCGTAGACATTAAAAAAAAACCAAATTGAAGGTGGAACCGTCCTCTTCAAAACGGCGTTGGTTGAATAGGTCTGGGCCAACCGTTCAGGCAATCTTTCAAATATGTATTTGTCCGGAAACTTTTCGCTGGTAGTGTAAGTGAAACAAAAAATGTTAACATTCGAAAAAACATGGATTGCCACGTTGCATGATGCATGACAGTATTTCAACGGAAAATTTGAAGAAAATCGGTTGCTACGTGGTTTGAAAAAAAAAACATAAAATTTCAGAAATTCGAAAAAAATGGATCCCACTATTTTCCCATCACGGGACTAGGTTTAAAAATTGCGGTATGAGGTATAGTTTTTTGGGAGAAAAATTCGAGAAAATCGATCGCTACGTGTTTTTTGGAAATCAACATTTTATAGAAAAAAATTCAAAATATTGAGGAAAGACGGTTTTGGATTTTTTTTGATAGTGTATTCTCGAAGTTCCGTGAAAAACAAAAAATTCAAAAACAAAACGTCCCAATCGACCCATTTTCCGAAAAGTTACGGGTGTTTGAAAAAAAAGAACGATTTTTTTAAAAAATCGATATCTTGAAAACGGATGGACGAAAAAAAAATGAAAAAAATCGAGAAAATCTCTCTCAATAGGTACTATAATATAAAAAATTAACGAAAAAATCGGAGATGCTAAAGCAGAATGGTGTCCGATTTGGCGTGGAATGCCCCATAAATAAGTGTCGCGTGACTGACTGACTGACTGACTGACAGACAACGCACAGCCTAAACCAATGAAGTTAGGATCGTGAAATTTGTCACGGTTGCTCCTCTCCCATCGTAGACGCTCACTAAGAACGGATTTTGTTCGTTCTCTATCCAAAAAAAAATTATCGAAAAATATATATTTTTTTTCTATACTGACTGACTGACTGACAGACAACACACAGCCTAAACCAATGAAGTTAGGATCGTGAAATTTGTCATGGTTGCTCCTCTCCCATCGTAGACGCTCACTAAGAACGGATTTTGTTCGTTCTCTATTAAAAAAAAAATTATCGAAAATTTTTTTTTTCTTTCTATACTTCTTCCTCATCGTAGACGCTCACTAAGAACGGATTTCGTTCTTAGCAGAATTTTTTAAATGGAATAGTTGGCAATGAAAAAAAAAATAAAACACAGTTATAAACATTTGAAAAAGTAAAAGTGACAGGAGTTCTTATTAATTACATCAAATAAACGTCAACGGCAAATGGTAAAACGTCAAGAAATGTTATCCGCGTGTAAGTAGTATATTTAGTATTTTTATTCTTATATGACTGCACTCCATTTGACGATGTTTAAGTATGCATCGTGGGAATGCATCGAAATTCGGTTTTTTCTTGAGAAAAACTCATGAAAACTCACGAAAAACTCGATTTTTATTCGATATTTAATTAGGACGATAAAACGATCGTTTGTATCGTTGGAATGCAACGGATATTGGTTTTGTCTCGAGCAAAACTCACGAATTTTATTCGATATTTAATGAGAACGATAAAATGATCGTTTATCCGGATTCATGCACAAAATTTGTACAAAAATTCGCTTTTTTTTTTTAACAAAAAATTAACCGAAAAAGTATTTTTCGTAAGGTTCATTTCTTAAAATTTGAATTTAAAATTATTGGATGTCTGTAAAATTGGATTACAGAAATCATTACGTTTGAAAAATATTAATTTTCACATTTTCACATTAAATATGAAAAAAAAAGCAATGGAGAATATCTACGAGAGAGAGAGAAGAAGGAATCAAGAGAGGAGAGAAAGAGGGAACGAGAGAGGAGAGAGACAGGGAAGAGAAAGGAGAGAGGAACAAAAGAGGAAGTACAATATCGAAAAAGGCGTGTGGACCGAGAGCATGAGAGCGGAAGGGAGTAAGTTCAATTTTTATTGTTATATTTATGGCGAAATGGATTAAAAAAATGTTTTTTTATGGAAAGATCTATCGAGAATTATTACGAGAGAGAGAGAAGAAGGAATCAAGAGAGGAGAGAAAGAGGAAACGAGAGAGGAGCGAGAGAGGGAAGAGTAAGGAGAGAGGAAAGAGGAACGAGAGAGGAAGTAGAATATCGAGAAAGGCGTGTGATCAGAGGGCGTGGAAAAATGATGAACGAGAAAAATTGGAAAACGCAAAAACTAAGGTAAATAGAATTAAATAATGACGATTATGTATTGGGAAAATTAAGTCAATAAAAAAGGGTTATTAGAAAAAATTATTTATATTTATTTATGTCGAAAGGGGAATGGAATACAACAGAGAAAGAAGAAGAGGACAGAAGAGAAATGTACAAAAACCGAGCTATGGAAAAAGGAATAAGCAGAGAAAAACAACCGAAGAAACGGAGGATTTAGAGAAAAAATTGGGAAGGGTGCTATTAAAAAAATTGATAGATGTAATAGAAATAAAAGAAAATAATACCGGACATGACAAACGTGTGGACGAACCGAAAAACGAAAGACGACGACAACGACAAGGATGGGGTAACCGACGGAGACAACAATAATAAAATGGGAATAATGAAAATAAATAAAAATATCTTAAGCATCTCGAGGAAACAATTTGCAGCGTTTTTTTCATTTGCATTTTAATAAAATTTCAACAGCTTTTCCAGAAAGGAAAAAGAAGTCATGGGAAAAGGAGCAAAACTCATGCATTTTATTCGAAATTTGATCAGGATGATAAAACGATCGTTTTTCAGGATTCAAACACAAATTGGTACAAAAAATTGAGTTTCTATTCGAATTTAACAAAAAATTAACCGCAAAAAATTATGCTTCGTTGGAATGAAACGAAATTCGGTTTTTTCTGGAGCAAAACTCATGATTTATTCGATATCTAATCAGGATGATAAAACGATCGTTTTTCAGGATTCAAACACAAAATTGGTACAAAAAATGGCGTTTCTATTCGAATTTAATAAAAAATTAACGGCTACAAATTATGCTTCGTTGAAATGCAACAAAATTCGGTTTTTTCTGGAGCAAAACTCATGATTTTATTCGATATTCAATCAGGATGATAAAACGATCGTTTTGAAGGATTCAAAGACGAATTGGTACAAAAATTGGAGTTTCTATTCGAATTTAACAAAAAATTAACGGCAAAAAAATATGCTTGGTTGGAATGCAACGAAATTCGGTTTTTTCTGGAGCAAAACTCATGATTTATTCGATATTTAATCATGATGATAAAACGATCGTTTTTCAGGATTCAAACGCAAAATTGGTACAAAAAATGGCGTTTCTATTCGAATTTAACAAAAAATTATGCTTCGTTGGAATGCAACGAAATTCGGTTTTTTGTGGAGCAAAACTCATGATTTATTCGATATTTAATCATGATGATAAAACGATCGTTTTTCAGGATTCAAACGCAAAATTGGTACAAAAAAATGTATTCAAAAAATTTAAATAAAATAAATCGGCGCTCTGGTCTAGTGGCTAGCGTGCTTGCCTCTTAGCCAGAGCGTCGGGAGGTCCCGGGTTCGATTCCCGGTCTCGTAATCTTTTCGGAAGAAATTTAATATGGTCGTGACTAGCTCCAGACATATATATGAGGCATACACAAGTACACGTACAGGTGTGTGTCACATGTATATGGCTGTAGACCGTGTTTACGTTTTCCCGACAAGATGTGACGTAGCTCCGAGGCCGTGAGGCGAACCCAGGGACCGGCTGTAGTGGCCCAGGTTTTACGCAGTTTTCCGTGGGCGTTAATACGGGGCTTCCCCCTGCAGAGGGGGAAGTCGGATGCGGCCGCATGAGTGTCTCGTTACTGATCCGGACGAGGCACTCAGGGGGGACTGGCTACTGACCCGGGCCGACCCTGTAATAGGCGTTAAGGCCTCAACGCAGGGGGAAAATGAATATAAAAAAAAAAAAAATTTAAGTAAAATATTTAAATATTTGAGAAACAAATAAATTCGTGATATTATTATTTATTTAAAAAGGAAATAAATTCATTAATTAATTTCTTTATCATTCAATCTTTTTGTACTGTTATTATTTTTATAGCAATGTTAACGGAATGGTTGGCAATGAAAAAAAAAGCTATAAACATTTGAAAGAATAAAAGTGACAGGAATTCATGTTGATGACATTAACTCCTGTCACTTTACACTGTTTATACCTTTTTTATCAAATCTATTAAATTTAATCCATTAAATTTATAAATATATTAAATTTAAATATATTTGATCTATTAAATAAACGTCAACGGAATAAACGCCAGGACCGGAAGAATAAATTGAAAAAAAGCAAAATGAACTCATCCGCGTGTAAGTAGTATATTGAATACGACGAAACGACGAAACACAACGAAATTCGGTTTTTTTTGGAGCAAAACTCATAATTTTATTCGATATTTAATCAGGATGATTAAACGATCGTTTTTTAGGATTCACACGCAAAATTGGTACAAAAAATGGCGTTTCTATTCGAATTTAACAAGAAATTAACCGCAAAAAATTATGCTTCGTTGGAATGCAACGAAATTCGGTTTTTTTCTGGAGCAAAACTCATGATTTATTCGATATTTAATCAGGATGATAAAACGATCGTTTTTCAGGATTCAAACGCAAAATTGGTACAAAAAATGGCGTTTCTATTCGAATTTAACAAAAAATTATGCTTCGTTGGAATGCAACGAAATTCGGTTTTTTCTGGAGCAAAACTCATGATTTTATTCGATATTTAATCATGATGATAAAACGATCGTTTTTCAGGATTCAAACACAAATTGGTACAAAAATTGGAGTTTCTATTCGAATTTAACAAAAAATTAACTCATGATTTATTCGATATTTAATCAGGATGATAAAACGATCGTTTTTCAGGATTCAAACACAAAATTGGTACAAAAATTTTCGTTTCTATTCAAATTCAATAAAAAATCAACGGCAAAAAATTATGCTTCTTTGGAATGCAACGAAATTCGGTTTTTTATTGAGCAAAACTCATGCATTTTATTCGGTATTTAATCAAGACGATAAAACGATCGTTTTTCAGGATTCAAACTTGAGCAAAACTCATGATTTATTCGATATTTAATCAGGATGATGAAACGATCGTTTTTCAGCATTCAAACACAAAATTGGTACAAAAATTGGAGGTTATATTCGAATTTACGAAAAAATTAACGGTAAAAAATTATGCTTCGTTGGAATGCAACGAAATTCGGTTTTTTCTGGAGCAAAACTCATGATTTATTCGATATTTAATCAGCTCAAGCGAATGAAGATTGGAGTCAGGATGAGTTCGATGTTATCCTGGTAAGAGAATTGGAACGGGTCGAGGCAGCTATAAGATGTCGTAAAATTCCGTTGGACATAACGGAAATGGAGACATTTTTAAATTATTCATTTTTAAATGATTGTTTTTATGAACGACAAATTGAGTGGATAAATGTATTTTTATTCGATTTCAGAATTATTGGCGATACAAATCCGAAAAGAAAAATTAATGAAAAAAGCGATGAACAAACAAAAAAATTTTTAAATAATTGAAATATCGACGAACCCCAACCTTCATATTATAATGCCATATTTATAAAAACAAAATTAATAATAAATCTTGAAATTTGCGGAAGTTATGGCGTGTTGTTAAATTAAATTTTAAAAAATCCGTAAATTTAGTATTTTGGGACAATTTAAGAACATTGCCATTGAAAACTGTGGAAAAATGAAAATTTCACCATCACGTAGCTCCCTCTATGAGAAAGCAAGTTCACACTTAATCGGGTTTTCGAATGTGAATTTTTAGAAGTTTTTCCATAGCCAACTCGGTACTGATCTTTTTTTGTCAATCGAAGTCTGTAGATGTTTTTTGACATAGCAAATTTTGACAGATCGTTTTCTGACGCTATCACGTTTAAACGTGTCAAAAGTTATCAAGAAAAAGAAAGGACGTGTACGAAAATATAATAGACGAATAATAATCTTGAATTTACGACACAAGTTTATACGGATATCAGTGGATTCGGAATATTAAGAGATCGACAAATTTATTTACCCTCATCGGGGAAACGACACAAGGATATAATTCCTTGAGGATATTTATTCAAATTCATCAAAACGAGTCAAGACTCATCGACAAATTTATTTACTTATCTCGTCACGGAAACGACACAGGTATTTCTTAATTTTTACATTTTCATAACTATCAACATTTCAAGGCTACAGAGATTCGTCACATTTGTAGTTGACGAATCGATGCCTGAGGCTCAAAAAGGTCAAGAAAAATAATTAAAAATTGAAAATTCGTTCCGAAACCCCCCCGTCCAGAGGGTTAAATTTAAACAAAATTTGAAACGCTTCGGCTACAGAGATTCGTCACATTTTTAGTTGACGAATCGATTCCCGAGGTCCAAAAAGGGCAAGAAAAGAATAAAAAATAAAAAATTTGTTGCGAAACACCCACGTCCACGGGGTTGAATTTTTATAAAATTTTCAACTCTTCGGCTACCCAGATTCGTCACTTTTTTGATTGACGAATCGACTCTCGAGGTCCGAAAAAGGCAAGAGAAAAATAAAAAATGAAAAATTCGTTCCGGAACACCCCCGTCCAGGGGGTTTCATTTGAAAAAAATTTACAACTCCTCGGCTACAGATATTCGTAATTTTTTTATTTGACGAATCGATTGCCGAGGTCAGAAAAGGATATTAAATAAATTAAAAAATAAAAATTCGTCCCGGAACACCCCCGTTCAGGGGGTTGAATTTTTAAAAAATTTACAACTCCTCGGTTACAGATATTCGGCATTTTTTCATTTGACGAATCTATTGCCTAGGTCAGAAAAGGATAAGAAAAAAATTAAAAAATATAAATTCGTTCCGGAACACCCCCGTCATGGGGGTTGAATTTTTAAAAAATTTACAACTTCTCGGCTACAGAGATGCGTAACTTTTTTAGTTGATGAATCGATTCTCGAGGTCAGAAAAGGGCAAGAAAAAAGATTAAAAAATACAAATTCGTTCCGGAACACCCCCCGTCCGGGGGGTTGAATTTTATAAAAATGTACAACTCTTCGGCTACAGATATTCGTCATTTTTTTATTTGACGAATCGATTGCTGAGGTCGGAAAAGGATAAGAAAAAAAATAAATATTCAAAATTCGTTCCGGAACACCCCCGTCCAGAGGGTTGAATTTAAAAAAAATTTACAACTCCTCGGCTACAGATATTCGTCATTTTTTTATTTGACGAATCGATTTTCGAGGTTAGAAAAGGGCAAGAAAAGAGATTAAAAAATAAAAATTCGTTCCGGAACACCCCCGTCCGGGGGGTTGAATTTAAAAAAAATTTACAACTCCTCGGTTACAAATATTCGGCATTTTTTTATTTGACGAATCGATTGCCGAGGTCAGAAAAGGATAAGAAAAAAATTTTTTAATAAAAATTCGTTCCGGAACACCCCCGTCCAGGGGGTTGCATTTTTAAAAAATTTACAACTCCTCGGCTACAGATATTCGTCATTTTTTTATTTGACGAATCGATTCTCGAGGTCCGAAAACGGCAAGAAAAAAAATAATAAATAAAAAATTCGTTTCAGAACACCCCCGTCCAGAGGGTTGAATTTTCAAAAAATTTCAAACGCTTCGGCTACAGAGATTGGTACTTTTTTAGTTGTCGAATCGATTCTCGAGGTCCAAAAAGGGCAAGAAAAAAAATAAAAAATGAAAAATTCGTTCCAGAACACCTCCGTCTAGCGGGTTGAATTAAAAAAAATGTACAACTCTTCGGCTACAGATATTCGTCATTTTTTTATTTGACGAATCGATTCTCGAGATCAGAAAAAGGCAAGAAAAAAATTAAAAAATAAAAATTCGTTCCGAAACTCCCCCGTCCAAGGGGTTAAATTTTTAAAAAATTTACAACTTCTCGGCTACAGAGATTCGTCACTTTTTTAGTTGACGAATCGATTCTCGAGATCAGAAAAGGACAAGAAAAAATATTAAAAAATAAAAATTCGTTCCGGAACGCCCCGTCCGGGGGGTTTAATTTTTTAAAAAATGTACAACTCTTCAGCTAAAGATATTCGTCATTTTTTTATTTGACGAATCGATTGCCGAGGTCAGAAAATGATGAGAAGAAAAATTAAAAAAATTAAATTCGTTCCGGAACACCCCCGTCCGTTTTTAAAAAAATCTATAACACCTCGGTTACAGAGATTTGTTACTTTTTTAGTTGACGAATCTATTCTCGAGGTCCGAAAAAGGGGAAAATTTTTTTTTTAAATCAAATTCGTTCCGGAACATCCCCGTCCAGGGGATTGAATTAAAAAAACATTTAAAATTCCTCAGATACAGATATTCGTCACTTTTCTAGATGACAAATCTCTCCCGAGGTCCAAAAAAGGGGAAACAAATAAAATTCGTTCCGGAACACCCCCGTCCAGGGCGTTGAATTTAAAAAAAATTTCTAGCTCCTCGGCTACTGAGATTCATCATTTTTGTCTTGGCTATAAAGATTCGTTATTTTTTCATTTGACGAATCCATTCATTTGATGATCGAATGTGAATTTATTAATGTTTTCACATAGCTGAATTGATACTTGTATTTTTTGGCACTCTAATTTTGTTGGTTTTTTTTTTGCTATAGCGAATTTTGACAGATCGTCATTTCACGATAACGTGCGAAATCGTATCAAGTCAAAGCAAGGACGCGTACGAAAATAAAAGAGACGAATAACCCTCTGGATTTTACTGCACGACTTTATAGGGATATCATTGAAGTCGGCATATTTATACATCGACAAATTTATTTACTCTCACCACGGAAACGGCAAACGCATTTCAGCATTTTCGAAAATTTATAGCTGTTAACGTGTCAAAACGTTTCAAGACATAGCAAGGACGTTTGCCAAAATAAAAGAGACGAATAACTCTCTGCAATTTACCACAGAGCTTTATACGGATCATATTATTGAAATCCGAATATTTATATATCGACAAGTTCATTCACTCTCACCACGGAAACGAAAAAGGTATTCTATCATTTATCAGCTTAAATTTTTTTTGAACACGAATCAAAGGACAGAATGTTTAATAAAATCTAATAGATATATCAAATATATTTCAAAATCGTTACAGCAACAAATAACAGAGAAAAAAATTCTGCTGATTTACAGGGAACTGCCAGTCTCACGGCCAGTCGAACTGCCAAATGTTCCGGAAACTGACCCGGATTTCGCCGCTGTTTTTATGATCGAGGGCGGGATGGAATCATGCAAGAGAATTTTGGGTTTAAGTAAATGAGAGACTGACACGAGGCGTTTAGAGAGTACACTTTTAATAATTTATTGCTCATTTACATAGAGCAAAAGTCCAAATAGAGAGCGATCACTCGCATAAAACTGCGTAACACCGACACGTGTCCGCCGCGTGGTAAGAGGAAAACGGAGATCACCACGAGTTTACAAAGATAATTGTCCCGGAGAATACACTTGATAAAAATACTAAAAGAGCAGTCGCTTCGCCGTGATAATGCGGACACTTTAACACACCGAAAAGGAGTTGAACCGAGCAAGGCTGAGCGGTCCTTGTCGGAGATGGCCACGATGCCTCGTGTCGCGAGGTCCTAGAGAGCGAGAGCTCACACGTCTTCTCGGTTTCGAGTCCGAAGAAGAAGAGAGTAATTAATATGGACGCTGGTCAAGTTGTCACGATATCCCTTGTGGCAGCGCCACCCGACAACTTGACAGCCGCCTGTTATCCATATTCGCGACTATACTGCCGCGCTGGGAGCGCGAGTCGCGGCGCGGGAATTTGACCATGCTCATTCCTGAACATTCCGCCCGCCATCTTCGCAGAGCGAAGATGTCCTCTTGTTGGAGAGTCCACGTCTGGAGTTGAACCATGGAGAAGTTCCTGAAGAGTCCTGAGGAGTAGTCCAGCGTGTTTGACACCCGTGTGTCCGGAGAAGTGAGAAAGCGTGACACGGCAGAGAGGTAGTTGGCACACCGATTGATGTGCACGGATCCCCCTCTGACGAGCACAGATCTCACCCTAAAGTACGTGAGTCTTCACAGACGCACGTCTTCCATTGATCCAGTCGAGAGATCGGGAGGAAATTCGATCCTCCCGGATGGAGCTGTCCAAGAGCTGTTGTTTCAGGTTGAATATTCTGGAACAGAGCTGTCACGTGAAGCAGCTTAAAAGGCGAAAGATGCTTAACGAGCAGAGTTGCTGGCACCGTCACGGATCAGTCTGTTGGGGCCAGTTTTCCATCGATTTCGAGAGCCGTGGTGGTCCCGTCCACCATAGCTGATGACCTTGGAGTTGGCCGTTCGTCATTCCTCGAGAAACGCAATCAGCTGGTTTGCACGACCAAGCACGTGCAACCACTGTGCGTCTTGGGAGAGCTCCTGGATCTGCGTGAGCTGATTTCTCGTGCAGTCCTTGCGGCGGGATTGGAGAGCCTTTATCCAGGTAGAGTGCCTAAGAGTCCGCGTCCACTGGTTGCTTCCACGTCAAGCCCCGCCATTCTCTTAACGTGTTGAGCGAGCTTCGGCAGGAGATCGCCTGACAGCTCGATCCTCGGGAGGGTCAGGCGTTTCAAAGGAGCGACCTTTGGTTTGGAGTCGTCATTTCCTTGTGGACGAGAGGCCGATGGTGTTTATGCTGCCGCCGCCATGGCGCTGTGACCGGTCTGAGAAGAACTGAGTAATTCACGAGCCCTTTCGCTCGTGTTGAACCACCTGAGAACAAAGAAACCTTAAATATTGATTATTTCTTCTCATACAGCGAGCCATTTTGTGGATACCGGAGCTGGGAGTGGTTCGTCCCACCGAATTTCATACAGCCAAAGCTCCTGGATTAGCTTTTGGCTCGGACCTTGGAAGGAACGATGAATCCGAGCTGATCGCAAGGTTGCGATCTCCAAGAGAGCAGAGCGCTTGTATACACACTCGGCTTTGGAGCTGGCCTCGGGCTGAGCGCAAGTTCGCCGTCGCGAACTGAGCGCGACTTCCTGGATTGGCGACACGCCATATCGCCAGCGGGGCGCCGCCCGCGTGACGAAGTCCCTGGAGCAGTCAAGAAGTTTCGACGCACGTGAGCCAGAATGCTCACGCGTTCCTGGGAGCAGACCGAGTGGTCCTGGTTTCGTGGCATGCCATTTCGCCCGCGGAATGCCGCCCGCGTGACGAAGTCCCTGGAGCTGTCGCAGATTCGACGCACGTGAGCCGAGATGCTCACGCGTTCCTGGGAGTGGACCGAGTGGAACCAGAGGTTGACGGTTCCCGGAGTCCTTGAAGAACTATTTCCCTTGATTCCTGTGATCGGAAAAGAGAAAAGAGAAAAAAAAGAGAAAGAGGTTTTGGCTCGCAATCACTCCTTAGGAGCGCTGCCGTTTTGGAGAAGGAAGAAAGGGGGGGGGGGGTGACGCGAGGTTTGAGCTCGCAATCACTCCCCAGGAGCATCGCCATTTGGGAGAGGAAAAAGGGAGAGGGGGGGTGACGCGAGGTTTGAGCTCGCAGTCACTCTACTGGAACACTGGTTTTTCTCGTCGCTGATATTGATGACCGTTCAAGTCAAGCCTAAAAAACACCAACTTTAACTACCGAGATCGTGGTCGTAAAGTCCGAAATCGTCCATACGATACTCGAAATTCACAAAACCACACGCGAGACGTTCGAGGGTTTGCGAAAATTCCCGGAAAATCTTCGAAACACACGAAATACCGGAGCAATCGGGAGAACTCACGCGCGATTGGCCGAGACGCGCGCAAGAACTCACAACACACACAAATTTTAAACGCGCACATGCTACGCGTTCGAGCTGTCACTTGACTTGAGCTCGTTGCGACGAGATTCGCGAAGTCCGAGAATGCCTCGATTTTCGAACCGAAAGAATTGAATTTATCGCGAGGAAATTCGGGAAAGGAAATTCGTGACGGACGACCGGAGAGATCGCGAAGATGCACGCGAAGCTGTCCGAAGAGTGCGCGTGAACTCACGAAACACGAGAGTAAAGAACGCGCACTTGTTCCCCGTTTGAGCTGTCACTTGCTTTCAGCTCGATGCGAAGAATTTCGCAAAGTCCGAGAGTACTCCGATTTTCAAACAAAAGAATTGAATTTATCGCGAAAGAAGAATTTCGCGACGTACCGGAGGGATCGCGAGGACGCACGCGACGCTATCCAAAGCGTGGGCGTGTACTCACGAAACACGAGAGTAAAGAACGCGTACTTATTACGCGTTTGAGCCGTCACATGATTTAGGCCCGTTGCGAAAAAATTCGCAAAGTCCACGAGTGCCATAAATTTCTCTTAATTTAGAGAAAAATTGTGCGCGATCGCGAATTTGTAATAAAAGCTGCTGTTCAGGTTACTGCTGGTTCAGGAATGAGCATGGTCAAATTCCCGCGCCGCGACTCGCGCTCCCAGCGCGGCAGTATAGTCGTGAATATGGATAACAGGCGGCTGTCAAGTTGTCGGGTGGCGCTGCCACAAGGGATATCGTGACAACTTGACCAGCGTCCATATTAATTACTCTCTTCTTCTTCGGACTCGTAACCGAGAAGTCGTGTGAGCTCTCGCTCTCTAGGACCTCGCGACACGAGGCATCGCGGCCATCTCCGACAAGGACCGCTCAGCCTTGCTCGGTTTAACTCCTTTTCGGTGTATTAAAGTGTCCGCATTATCACGGCGAAGCGACTGCTCCTCTAGTATTTTTATCAAGTGTATTCTCCGGGACATTTATTTTGTAAACTCGTGGTGATCTCCGTTTTTCTCTTACCACGCGGCGGACACGTGTCGGTGTTACGCATTTTTATGCGAGTGATCGCTCGTTAATGGACGTTTGCCCTTTGTAAATAGGCAATAAATTATTAAAAGTGTACTCTCTAAACGCCTCGTGTCAGTCTCTCATTTACTCAAACCCAAAATTCTCTTGCATGATTCCATCCCGCCCTCGATCATAAAAACAGCGGCAAAATCTGGGTCAGTTTCCGGAACACAACGACTATCCCAAAGAAATGGTTGAAGAAAGTTTGTTTATCGACGGGAAATTTATTCCCCAAACTGTTGTTTCTATTGAAGGAGACGGAGCCTGCTTATTTAGAGCTTTATCTTCTTTGATGTACGAAACACAGGCAATGGCTAATGACGTACGTAGACGGATTGTTATGTATGTTGTAGACAACTGGATAGAATTTTGTATTATGTCATGCGATGAAAGGGGAGATAACTATTCCACATCAATTGATTATGGAAATCAAATCATGAAAACTTCAACATTCGGAGGTTTGTGTAAGTTTGAAGCCGCGGGGCGAATATGTCCGTATGTTTTCGAAGTCTATCGAAATGGCACGCTTTACATAAGAACAGGAACTGATGGTCGACCTGTAAAACGACTCAGATTTGTAGGAAGTCTTTCCAGTGGTCATTTTGATGCCTATTCTCCACAATGTAAGTACACACTTCAGCAAAATGAAACTTCAAATATGTCAAAAAATATTATAACCAAAAAACGAAGACTACAGATACCTATATCTCCGAGGCATGAAACTGAGTTGATGTATTTATCTTCATCTAACCAAGATGCAGACAATGTTTTACCAATTCAAACACATAAAAGAATTAAAAAACGCAGGGCTCGATACACAAATAACATCAGAAAAAAAAACAAATAAAGACATCTTCGAATAAAAACCCAACTGCGCATCAAAAAGCAGTCGCTAAATTTCAAAAACTACATCCCGAAGTACACAGACAAGCGGCCAAAGATTATCAGAAATCACACCCCGAAGTACACAGGCAAGCATCCTTTAATTTTCAAGCCTTACACCCCGAAGTACACAGGCAAGCGACCAATGATTATCAGAAATCACACCCTGAAGTGCACAGGCAAGCAGCCGCTGATTATCAGGCTTTACACCCTGAAGTGCACAGGCAAGCAGCCGCTGATTATCAGGCTTTACACCCTGAAGTGCACAGGCAAGCAGCCGCTGATTATCAGGCTTTACACCCTGAAGTGCACAGGCAAGCAGCCGCTAATTATCAGGCTTTACACCCCGAAGTGTACAGGCAAGCAGCCGTTGATTATCAGGCTTTACACCCCGAAGTACACAGACAAGCAGCCGCTGATTATCAGGCTTTACACCCCGAAGTGCACAGGCAAGCAGCCGCTGATTATCAGGCTTTACACCCCGAAGTGCACGGGCAAGCAGCCGCTGATTATCAGGCTTTACACCCCGAAGTGCACAGGCAAGCAGCCGCTGATTATCAGGCTTTACACCCCGAAGTGCACAGGCAAGCAGCCGCTGATTATCAGGCTTTACACCCCGAAGTGCACAGACAAGCAGCCGCTAATTATCAGGCTTTACACCCTGAATTACACAGGCAAGCAGCCGCTGATTATCAGGAATCACACCCTGAAGTACACAGACAAGCAGCCACTGATTATCATCAGGAATCACACCCTGAAGTACACAAGCAAGCGGCTGCTCATTACCAAATATCACATCCTGAGATACACAGGCGAGCTGCTGCCGATTTTCAGCACAGACATCTCGATAGACATAAAGAGATTGAATCTGAATACCGGAAAAATAATGCACAAACAATATGGAAAGTCAAGATTTTATCAGGTTTAGCCTATGATTCTGAGTTATCCTATGAAAGTGATAGCACAGTTAGCTTGGGTACCATGGATCACGAATGTAAATGGTGTAATGCTTTAAAGTGGAAAGAAGAAACTACTGGCATGTGTTGCAGTGGTGGGAAAGTTTTTCTTGAAGCATTTGAACCTTTACCAGAACCACTGCATAGTTTAGTTATGAACCATAATCCCGAACACAATCATTTTTTGAGACATATCCGGCATTATAATAATTGCTTTCAAATGACCTCATTTGGAGCTAATCAGATATCCGAAGGTGCGTATATGCCGACGTTTAAAGTACAAGGGCAAGTTTACCATCTGATTGGAAGTTTGTTGCCTGCGGACCAACAAAAAGCTCGATTTTTACAAATTTATTTTGTGGGAGAAAATGAAAGAGAAGCGAACTTGAGATGTTCAAACTATCCAGCTGTAAAGGAAAATTTGGTAAAGGGTCTTCAAAAAATGCTTCATGATGTGAACCCTTACATAAGAGACTTGAAAACAACTCTGCGAAAGATGCCACTTACAAGTGATTCATTCAAAGTTGTTATTACTGCTGAAAAAAAGCAAATAGAAGGGCACAGAGGCCGCTATAACGCACCAACGGTTAATGAAGTTGCTTTAGTCATTGGAGGTCAACAATTTGATAAACGAGACATTATATTAGAAAGCCGTACCAGCACCCTGCGTCGCATTAGTGAAATTCATAGGTCATATGACGCTTTACAATATCCTTTGCTGTTTTGTCGTGGTGAAGATGGATACTCCATTAACTTGCCACAACGTGATCCGGAACGGAATGTTGCTTTAAAGAAGACAGTTTCGGCAGCAAGCTTGTACGCTTATCGCATAATGGTTAGAAAAGGGGAGACTAATCATCTCATCTATTTCAGGTCCCTTTTTAATCAGTTTTTGGTTGATATGTACGCCAAAATAGAAACTGAAAGACTTAACTTCATCAGAAACAATCAGTCGAAATTACGCTCAGAAAATTATGTTCATCTGAAGGATGCAGTAGGTAGACAAGACGCTGATCCTGATAATCTCGGTCAAATGGTCGTGTTACCTTCTTCTTTTACCGGTGGGTACAGGTACATGCACGAACGTACTCAAGACGCTATGACATATGTGCGATGCTATGGCCGTCCTGACCTTTTTATTACTTTCACCTGTAATCCTCGCTGGGAAGACATTACGAAATATTTGCTACCTGGTCAAAATTCTCATGATCGCCATGATTTAATTGCTAGGGTATTTCATATGAAGGTTAAGAAAATGATAAATCTGTTGAGTAAAGGCCAAATATTTGAGGAAGTACGATGTTTCATGTATTCTGTAGAATGGCAAAAACGTGGCCTTTCACATATTCATATACTGTTATGGCTTATAAATCGAATTTCTGCGAACATTATTGACAAAGTTATATGCGCTGAGATACCTGATCCAACATTGGACCCAAAATTATACGAAATGGTAAAATCTAATATGGTACATGGACCTTGTGGAGATTTTAATTACCAGTCACCTTGCATGAAAAATAACCAATGCAGTAAAAGATTTCCAAAACAACTAATTAATGAAACTTAAACTGGCGAGGACGGTTATCCACAATACAGAAGGCGTTGTCCAGACGATGGTGGCTTCACCGTAAATGTAAGGGACGTAATCCTGGATAACCGCTGGATAGTTCCCTATAATCCAGTTCTTTTGAGAACTTTTAACGCACATATAAATGTTGAATATTGCAATTCTGTAAAATCTATAAAATGTTTTTGTAAATATATAAATAAGGGGTCTGACCAGGCTACTTTTGCACTAGAAAATAAAAAAGATGAAGTAAGGACTTATGAAAATGGAAGATATATAAGTAGCTCCGAAGCTGTATGGCGAATTTTGGGATTCCCGATTCATGAGCGTTTTCCCACAGTTTTTCACCTTGCCGTGCATTTAGAAAATGGGCAAAGGGTATATTTTACGAAAGAAAATCTTACAGAAAAGGTCAACAATCCACCAACAACTACACTTATAGCTTTCTTTAAATTATGTCAAGTTGATGATTTCGCAAAAACTTTAATATATTCAGATGTACCTACATATTACATTTGGTATAAAAATACCAAGTTTGAAAGCAGAAAAATAGGATTTGACGTTGAAGGCTGGCCAGGTGTAAAAAAAGATCATGCTTTAGGTAGAGTATACACGGTGCATCCTAATAATACGGAGTGCTATTATCTACGTATGCTGCTTCATGAAGTACGAGGTCCAACTTCATTTAAAGCATTAAAAACAGTAAATGGTTTAGAGCATCGTACTTTCCAATCTGCTTGCAAGGCTTTGGGTCTGCTTGAAGACGATCAACACTGGTGTGCAACATTGGAAGAAGCTGCACTTTGTCAATCACCATTCAAAATTAGAGAATTGTTTACAATAATGTTGATGTTTTGTCAATTATCTGACCCATTAAGCCTATGGGAAAAATTCAAAGAATATTTATCTGAAGATTTTAAACGGCAGATTCAGAGTCAGGTTGGAGATGATATTGAACATTTTTCAGACGAAGTGTACAATAAATGCCTCTACGTTATTGAGGAAGCTGTCTTGACATTAGGTGGACATGCCCTCAAGGACTATGGCTTACCACAGCCTAGCAGACCACAATATTTAGGAAACATACAATACTTAAATGAGACTAATTATGATGTTTCGGATTTGAATAGATTTGTGACTGAAAATGAGAGTACATTAACCACGGAACAGAAATTGGTGTACCATAAAATTATAACCAGTGTAGAAGCAAACACGGGACGACTTTTTTTTTAGACGCTCCCGGTGGTACCGGAAAAACCTATATCATTAACTTGATTTTAGCAAAGGTAAGGAGCACGAAAAGCATTGCCTTAGCTGTTGCTTCTTCTGGAATCGCCGCTACGCTGCTACAAGGTGGTCGAACTGCCCATGCAACTTTTAAGTTGCCTCTGGATTTAACACATGCAGATACCCCCATGTGCAACATATGCAAACAAAGCAATCTTGCAGAAGTATTAAAAAATGCAAAATTAATCGTTTGGGATGAAATTACAATGGCACACAAGGGAGGCGTTGAGGCTGTTAACCGGACACTACAAGACATTCGTAGTAACAAAAATCTAATGGGTGGTATGACAGTGCTATTAGCAGGAGGTTTTCGACAAACTTTACCTGTGGTACCTAGAGGAACACGTGCTGATGAAATTAAAGCCTGTCTAAAAAGATCTATTTTGTGGCCCTCAATAGAAATTCTTAAACTTACAAAAAATATGAGAGTATATCTAAATAGTGATGTATCAGCCGGACGATTTTCAGATACTTTAATGAAAATAGGAAACGGTGATTATCCATCAACAGATGATATGATTATGGTCCCGAACGAATTGTGCACGGTAGTGAGTACCGTTCAGGAATTGATAGATTACATTTATCCGCGAATTTCACAAATACACAATAAACCAATTGGATGGTTTTGTGAACGGGCGATTTTGACTCTAAAAAACGATCAAGCTGCGTTTATTAACGATATGTTGCTAAAGTCATTTGATGGAGAAGAAATGATTTACAAGTCGATAGACACTGTGTGTAACGTAGATGAAGCCGTAAATTATCCGGTAGAATTTTTAAATTCGCTTAATCCACCAGGCCTGCCTTACCATAAGCTCATTTTACGAAAGGGCTCGCATGTAATGCTGCTTCGGAATCTAAAACCACCGAAACTGTGCAATGGCACTAGGCTGCAAGTCAAAGCCATGCATAAAAATTTAATTGAAGCCACGATTTTAAGTGGGTGTGCTCAAGGAGAAAGGGTTTTTGTGCCACGTATTCCTTTAATACCCAATAACCTCCCCTATGAATTTAAAAAACTACAATTTCCCCTCAAATTATGCTTCGCAATGACAATAAACAAATCTCAGGGCCAAACTTTAAAATATGCTGGTGTAGATTTAAGAAAAAATTGTTTCTCTCATGGTCAATTTTACGTAGCTTGCTCACGCGTCAGTTCGCCGAAAGGCCTCGTGATATTGGTGCCATCAGAAAATATAACGAAAAATATTGTTTATAAGGAAATTCTCTGAGAAGCCATCAAATTTTTACATTCACAATGCGTAATAGAGTACACACTATTCCCTCCACACGTTCGATTCCTGGCAATAGCTACTTTGTAAGGCAAGTTTAAGAGCATAACTAACGATAAAATTGTATGGATTATGCTTTTAAACGATGAGGCCTAAGCTGGACTAGCTACCTACGTAGATGTGTGCTACGTAGAGAAAGGGGGGTTTTAGTCGGTAGGGTCGCAAGACGAGTCCGACACTTGGGGAACTAGCTAGGACCCCAGTAGTGCGTAACTTGGCATTTCCCCTCTAAAAAAAAAAAAAAATTAATTACCGTCTACAGTTTTTTTAAAATATATATCAGATTTTATATTTTTAAGTTTTGCATTTTGATGGCAGATTCGTAGAGAGTAGTTTTAAAATCAAATTAATAATAGATTCAATTTTATATTGTAAAACGCGAGCGAAGTCACGTGCGGAAACATATGTGAAGAAATGAAAACGCATACCTTTACACAGTACTACATAGGTCACATGGAAATCTATGTTGAATACTATTGTGTGCCCGGCGAAGCGGGCATACCTTGGCTAGTCTATCTATATATATATAAGTGTTGCGTGACTGACTGACTGACTGACAGACAACGCACAGCCTAAACCAATAAAGTTAGGATCGCGAAATTTGTCACGGTTACTCCTCTCGCATCGTAGACGCTCACTAAGAACGGATTTTGTTCGTTTTCTATATAAAAAAAATCTATCGAAATTTTTTTTTTCCATTTTCTATACTCCTCTCCCATCATGGACGCTCACTAAGAACAGATTTTGTTCGTTCTCTACCCAAAAAAAAATTATTGCAAAAACTTTTTTTCTCATCAAGAGACGCGGTAGCGGCTCGACGCCAAGTATTAAAAGAAAGCTACCGCACTCTTATATACGCGAATATACCGGAAGTGATGACGTCACAGCGCCTTTAAATCGATCTCACAGATAAACGGCTGGACCAAACAATGTCAATTTTTCTATTGAATTTTTTTCGATTTTTCTCTTCCGATTGGTCTTTGTTGCAACAAAATCGACTCGGTCCATTCTGAGAACGATGATGTTGGTGAAAATTTTTTGAGAATTTGTCTCAAAAGGGGACATTTGTCCCGCTGTGACGTCATCGCGTTTCGTCGTTCGTTTTTCAATTTCAATTATTTAAATTCGAATTTAACAAATAATGAGATATCTTAGTAATATAAAAATAAATAAATAAAGTAATGATTTTTTTCGTACAGTCTATATATAAATATATATATATATACATATTATATACATATTATGTATATATATATATATATATTGTGACGTGGCAATTTTGCACGTCACAAATATAGTTCATTTTGGCACGGCACGGGAGAACACGTTTGTTCTCGAGAAGGAATTCTTCTCGATGAAAATCCAAAAAGGTCCAGCGCGAGCGTATTCCGGCATTATTCTTAATTTTACGATAATTTATTTCATGTATGGGCAAGCGACGGTCATTCGCGAGTCATCGAGCGTTCGGAAGAAAGAGTTTTACGAATTATCATCGTGAATTGAGTCGAGCGAGGTCGCTAGCTCGAAGGCCTCACCTGGAGCTGTCGTATCTCGGGATGCGTCAAGGAATATCGGATGGTTATCTAGTCTCTTCATTATCGACGTTCGCTGTCAACAATCAGCGAGAGATGCGAGGAGTTCCGATCCAAATTTCGAATTAAACGGCTGGAACTCTCCAGAATTTTCGAGAGAGTTCTAACGGCGCTAGAATCCACGAGTAGGCAAAGGGTGGGGGGCTAGGACCCTAATTCGCATTATCGCACATCTCGAGTTTCTCGAGGACTTACGTTTGGGACAACATCGAGGGCAGACGTCTTCTTCCGAGCCATGGCCGTTCCGACAAGAAAGCGGCGGTCCCGGAAAATTCGAGGGAGTTTCTCGAGGTCTTGTACCAAGAACTAGCCTACTGAAACTGTAGCGGTGAGCCGTCGTTTCGCTTTGAGTATATAGGCTATGTGGATTCTACTCCACTTCCAGGAATTGGAGTGAAAGTGGGGGAGGTAATTTTGGGGGGTCGGCATCCTTTGATGTTGGAGGAGGAGTGGGGATGTGTGTCGGCATCCCTTTGATGTTGGAAAGGGGAGGGGAGGGGATGGAACACCTGCTCTATTGTTAGAACACCTGCCCTATTGTTATTGGGATAATTTATGGGGGTCTATTGTCATGCGATGTGGGGGGTCGATTGTTGTTGAGATAAGTTATTGCATCCGGTCTATTGTTAGAACACCTGCTCTATTGTTATCGAGATAATTTATGACAGTCCATTGTTTGCATTGTTATCCCTACAACAATAGACCGGATGTCGCGAGAACAATAGAGCAGGTGTTGTCACAATAGGGCGGATGTAATAAATTATCCCGACAACAATAGACCGGATGTCGTGAATTATATCGATAACAATAGAGCAGGTGTTCCACCCTCAACATCAAAGGGATGTCGACATTTTGGAAATCAGAATTATTTGGTTGGTCGGGGCCCACCCGCATTTTGGAAAATTCGTTAGAATTTTCCCAAAAATGAAATTCTAGGAATTTTCCCCCACCAAACTCCCACATCCCCCCTCCTACAACATATAAAAACCCAATAGGTTCCCAATGCATTTCAAAAATCAGTGCACTTTGAGTAAAGTTACGACAGAGCTCAAACCATGTCGCGTCTTACGAATATTGCTGCTGAAGAACTGCTGCGCGAGCAGGCAGTCTTATTGAAGAACTTGGCTGAATATTTTTCGTGGGAGCAACAATGTGAAGAATTGATTGATAGTTTGGAGGAGCAAGTGTCATCGAAACGTGTTCGATTAAGCATAGGATACCGTCACTCGATGAATGCTCAATTAATACGTTTGGAAGGTTTAAAGCTGGCTACGAGACGACGATTTGTGCATATTGGTGGGGAAATGAACAATCTTAGATTGACGTGGCGAGAAGTTGATACCGCATTCGATAGTCGTATATGTACTGGTGCAGTAATTAATCAAAGTCACATTATTCCACGCGAATTTTTGCAAGATGCGAGCGAATTAGTTATCAAAAATGTGACAAATAACATTATCAAATACAATAGTGTCAAAGTGAATACGGAGTTTAACGCAGAGTTTGCTGCGGGTGATCAGCGTGCACACAAAAGTATTAATACTGCAAATGTGGAACTTTTCGAAACGTCCGACCTGAATGAGTGGTATGAAGAGCGAGTGATTGAGCCAACTATAGCTTCGCTCGATGAGTTCCAAGATCGTGATAGTGGTTGGACATTAATTTCAATCACAAATTTGACTGTAAATATAAATAAATATAATCCCATGCGAGCAGGGTGTAATGTCAAATTACCGCGAAAAATAATGTTGAAACGAGCTACGATTAATGTGAAAACAAATGATAATGCATGTTTCGCCTGGGCGGTAGTTGCTGCGCTATACCCGGCAGAAAGTCACGCTGAGAGACAGTCATCATACCCGCAGTATGAAACAGTGCTGAATGTTCGAGGTCTAAATTTCCCCATGACACTCGACCAAATAAAAAAGTTTGAAACACTGAACGATATTTCAATTAATGTTTATACATCGGTGCAAGATACAATTCGACCACTTCGCGTTAGTAAAGTCAAACGTGAGAGGCATGTGAATCTGTTATACATTGAGGAAGAAGGAGAACAAAACACCATCGCGCATTTTGTTTGGATCAAAGATTTATCTCGACTTGTGGGCTGTCAAATAAATCGGAGCAAGAGACGAAAATTCATTTGTGATCGGTGAGTACAGTTTTTTTCTTGTGTAACTAGAAGATTAATGAAACAAAAAGAAATAAAAATTATTATTATTATTGTAATTATGATTGTAGGTGCCTGCATTACTTCTACACGGAGGAGAAGCTTAAATCGCACGAAGTGGACTGTCGCCAGATGAACGATTGCGCAATAACGCTACCCGGCGAGAATCATAAATGGTTGGAGTTTAAGAATTTCAATCGGAAGGAGCGTTTGCCATTTGTAGTGTATGCCGATCTGGAATGTATTTTGGAGAAAACGAATGACAAAGAACGGGGTAAAAATCAGCATCAACATCACCGTGTCTTTAGTGTAGGTTATTATGTAAGTTGTTCATACGATAGTTCATTATCAGGCTACCATACGCATCGCGGTGACGATTGTGTGGAATGGTTTGTGAGAGAGCTTGAGTCATTAGCATTAAGTATTAAGAAAATTCTTATGAGGAACGTTCCAATGGTTAATTTGACACCGCAACAGTGGAAAACTTTCCGAGAGGCAAAAGATTGTCATATTTGTGAGAAGCCTTTTGAAGAGAATGCGGATCGTGTGCGAGATCATTGTCATTTGACGGGGCAGTTTAGAGGTCCAGCTCATTCGAACTGCAATTTGAATTTTCAGCATCATTATGCCATTCCAATTATTTTTCACAATTTGTCCGGTTATGACGCGCATTTTATCATCAAAGAAGTGGCCACAGCGTTTGCAGGGAAAACTGATTTACTCCCACTAACCAAAGAGAAATATATTTCATTCACAAAGACGGTAGAATCTTCGTCGGAAAACTACAAAAAACAAATTAAACTTCGTTTCATCGACTCCTTCAAATTCTTGAATACGAGTCTTGATAAATTAGCGTCTCTCCTCTCAGAAGATCAACTAAAGATTGCAAGGTCTCAATTTCAAAGTATTTCAACAAATGAATTTGCATTGTTAACTCGTAAAGGGGTTTTTCCCTACGAGTATATAGATAGTTTTGAAAAGTTGGACGAAAGGCAGCTTCCACCACGGAATGCTTTTTATAGTTCCTTGACCGACGAGACGGTTTCCGAGGATGACTATAAACATGCACAAGCTGTATGGGAGCGATTTCCCCTGCAAACGCTCGGAGAATATAGCGATCTTTACCTGAAAACGGACGTATTGCTGTTGGCCGATATTTTCGAAAACTTTCGAGACAAATGTCAACAAAGCTATGGCCTCGACCCTGCTCATTATTTCACTCTCCCAGGCTATACCTGGGATGCTATGTTGAAATACACAGAGATCAAGTTTGAACTGCTCACCGACATCGATATGGTGCTTTTCATAGAAAGAGGCGTACGCGGGGGTTTGAGTCAATGCTCAAAGAGGTATACATGTGCAAATAACAAGTATATGGAGTCCTTCGATTCATCGAAAGAATCACCATACTTGATGTACTATGATGTGAATAATTTGTACGGATGGGCGATGAGTCAACCGTTGCCATATGCAAATTTTGAATGGGTTGAAGATGTCTCGAGCTTCAATATTGACTCCCCCGATCCGTCAAAAGGATATGTCCTTGAGGTTGATCTGGAATATCCCTCACACTTGCACGATAAGCACAGGGATCTACCTTTTTGTCCAGAACACGGTAAACCTCCGGGCAAGCGTCAAGAGAAATTGCTCGCCACCGTTTCAGACAAAGAACGCTATGTTATTCATTATCGAACTCTTCAACATTGTTTACAACATGGATTAAAGTTGAAGAAAATTCATAGAATATTACAGTTCACCGAATCAGCCTGGTTGGCAAAGTACATCGATTTAAACACGCAATTGAGAACTCGTTCTACAAATGATTTTGATAAAACCATGTATAAGCTAATGAATAATGCAGTTTTCGGGAAAACAATGGAAGATGTGCGTGAACGAAGAAATGTTAAATTGTTAACCGAATGGGCGGGTAGATATGGTGCTGAAGCACTGATTGCAAAACCAAATTTTCACAGTCGCAGTATATTTGCGGAAAACTTGGTAGCTGTAGAATTGCGCAATCTCGAAGTCAAATTTGACAAACCTATTTATGTTGGAATGTGCATTTTAGATATTTCAAAAACTTGTCTGTACAAATTTCATCATGAGTTTATGACGCAAATGTACCCCGATAAATGCGAGGTTGCATACACCGACACTGATAGTTTAATATATCATATCAAGTGCGATGATGTTTATAGTGATATGAAACAAAATCTAGATAAATTCGATACGAGCGACTATCCTAAAGATAATGTATATAACATTCCACTTGTAAACAAAAAGGTGCCCGGTCTTATGAAAGATGAAAATAATGGGGCCATCATGACCGAGTTTGTAGGATTAAGATCAAAAATGTATGCGACACGCGTTGTGGGGAAAAAAGATGTAAAAAAGGCTAAAGGTATAAAGGGCAATGTAGTTGCAAAGACGATTGACTTTAACGACTACCTGAAATGCTTGAATGAAGAGATTGAAGTTACACGCTGTCAATCGTCCATTCGTTCCTCACTGCATCAGGTTTACACCATTTCGGAAACGAAAATTGCCCTTAGCCCGCACGACGACAAACGTTATATTATACCTGGAAGTGTACAAACCCTTCCATGGGGTCACCATAGAATTCCTCAGTGATGCGTTTTTTGAAAGTGTGAGCGAAAGTTGGGGAACAATGTAATTAGTCGTCTATGGAATAAAAATTTTCTACTCTACAATGACACCCTTTTTTTTTCTCCTTCTTTTTTTTCAGAGACCTGCTGCGGTCTACAGGGTCATGCGAAAATTCATTCAAAGTTTTTTTTGAAAGACCTGCTGTGGTCTACGAGGTCATGAGAGAAATCAGAGTTTTTTCAGAGACCTGCTGTGGTATACGGGGTCAAACAAAAACATTCAGGGTTTTTTTTTCACATTTTTTATTGCTTACAAATCATTCTTACATATCCAACTGTTGTGGGTATTGTCGAACCCGAGCCATTTTACAAACAGTTTTTGCCCACGTTTTCTCAAAACTTTTTCTATAAGATAGATGTCGGGGTATTTGACTCGAAGAAGCTCTTGCTCATAAAAGCCTCCCGCGATCACCTCATCTTTACAATCTTTCAAAATGTACGTTACAGGATTGGTTTTTCGTACTTGGTGTATAGTAAATATTTCCGTTGTCCAGTTTGGCGTGTAACCTTTTTCAAACATATTCTTAAATTTACTTATGCGTACTTTATCGTCAATTTTAAATTTCGGCTTTTTTCTCACTACTTTACGTTTATTGAAAACATCGTGGAGCAATTGTTTTTCATTGTCAACATTAACATCTTTCGGTTTCATTTTGATAGTATGATGTTTAGTATCGTTATACTCGGTGATTAACATGTTGAGAATATCAGTCCATTTCCAGTTTCCGCGGAGACTAAATTGGATCCACATTTTGTTCTTTAGAGTGCGATTGAAGCGTTCACAAATCGATGCTTTCATATTGCTATACGTAGAGTACATGTGAATGTTGAATTTTTTCATCAATGCCTCAAAGTTAGAATTATAAAATTCTTTTCCACGATCGACATGAAGGTTTTTTGGTTTTCGTCCCTCGGCGAGTATCGACTCCATTGCAGCAGTTACATCTTTACCACTCTTTGTCTTCAATGGTTTGGCCCAAGCAAATTTTGAAAATATATTGATGACGGTGAGGAGAAATTTATGGTTAGAGTTGTAATACCCATAAGATGACATATCGACGAGATCAGCTTGCCACGTCTCATCCAGACCACGAATATCCACATGTCGGCGCGGATAATTTCGTCGGGCTTGTTTATGCAACTCCTCCACCACAGCACGTTTCTTTGCACTCATTTCTTCTTCTCTATGGTATATTTGTCTTTCTCTGCAGGTATCCGTGACGGATCGCGTTTAATCGTCTCCTTCACATATGAGTTACTTTCATCTATTCGCTTCAACAGAGAATTGAAGATATTGTTTTGGACTGGTGGAGTGGGCTTCGAAACTTTTCGCTCTGGCGCACCGTTCTTCAAATTCTGCACTTCCTCACGAAGCGTAGCGATCTCGACACGCAATTGATTTTCAAGAACTGATATTTTTATCTCGAGTTCATTCAAATAGTTTCTCAACACAAACAAGTTGACTGCGTCATTAAGTTGTATTGCATCACCGACGTTACACACTCGTTTTGTCGCTATATCATAATGACCATCTGTCGTAGTCTTAAATCCAACTCCAGGTTTACCGGGAGGACCCGACGAAGCACTAGCATTCAACGACCGTCCAAACACATCGACAGTCATTCTGAGAATGTATGAAAAATGTGACTACGGCTGCTTAATAAATGATTTTCGCTTCACGCAATTCCTCAATTATGGAAATGATTTCGTTGGAATGTGAGGAGTTCCCAGCAGCTTGCGATGCGAGTAGTATTCGAAGACGATCCACTAGCTCGTTTGGATCATCCCAGTGAACATATGTTACATCTTTCCCCGTCACTTTGTACTCTGGTATGAAACCTCCACCTTTATGCATGCCATGCTGCATTTTTGATATATAAGTTTTAAACTTGTGAGAATTATTCTGACGTATTGCACTTTTGGGCTTGTAATTTTTTCGATGCGCGTTTGTGCTAATAACAATTTTTTCATAATTCACCAAATCGGGTGGAGTTAAATAGTCCAGCTTGGGTGTTTTTTTAAACAGCAACTCGACCAAGCCAACACTCCGCGGATACTTTTGATCACCCACATAAATATGATCACTTTTGAAATGGATTGGCGAATCACCAATCATCAATTTATCGCCTGCAAGTTTCCTCACTCCATATGAGACGTCGAGCGTTGTTTTTTTATCGTTACGCAATAGAGTCAAATATTCATAGATGAGATTGTCAACATCTTTCTGTGATTTCTCATCGTCACCAGATGACCAGTCATCATCTCCAACATAACTGTCTTCTTGACTCGTAAAAGTCTTATCCATGGTTTTATCGAGAGAAATGTTTGGCGATGAATACTCCTGCACTTGAGGCTCAGCTTCCTGTTCCAGCTGCTCGCCCTCCTCCTTCTCCTCCTCCTTCTTCTCCTTCTTGATTTCCATTTTTTCATCTTTAATCTCACGCTTTAGATTTTTTTTGTATGAAACCAATTCTTCCAATGGCTCGATGATTGGCTTGAATACATTTTGCATTTTCTGCTGCGTTAGGTCATGGCCACTCTTCAACATTCGATGCTTTCGTCTTATTGCATCACTCGCCTTTGACAGTTGGAACAACACACTTTTCTCCCTCAAAATGTCAGTGCTCTTCATGTTGACGCGTGCAAGCCTGATCTCAAACTGTTTTTCTCAGCGCGATGATCATTCATTTATCATCAACACTGAGGAATGAATCAAACCCCCTTCTATATCTCCCGGCATTTATTTCACTGTCTTTGTCAATCGTGATGAATCCAAATCTGTCCGCCTTCCAGCACTTTACACACATATTCTTGAAGGCTGCAAACGTCATATCGGTATTCACATGATCGTTGTACACGTGTTTCAAATTCATATCATCTTGCTTGAATAGCACCACAAAGTTTGCGTTATCCCTCACGAGATGTTTGGGAATACGTGTATATGTCTGACATAGATAAAAACAGTCCACAATCTCATGTCTTCCCATGGAAAAAAACGCTCTCACGTTATCTTGTTTTTCACATGCAATATCGTCAAAGATGAATATCGAGTTGGGACGAGCGTCCTTCGGTGATACAACTTGTTCATGCTCGTTGAATGGATAATATCCAATCCCTTTTACCGATCGAAGTAATTCTTCGAGCAGTTTGTATTTTGGCTGTTTCAGTGATTTGGAATAGAGATAAACGTTTTCAAATCTCAAGCCATTTGGATGTATTAAAAGTGTGAGTAGAGCATTTGTCTTTCCACAATTCGATGGTCCGCAAAACACAGCTCGGATGCTGTCAGGTAGTAAATTCCCATGACGCTTTTCCTTTTTCGCACCACCACCACCACTCACAAATTCATCGAAATTCATTACAGGCAGTTGACCACCGGAAACTTGTTTCTTGGACGCCATCTCGCGTGCAACTTATTTAGAAAAACCGTATAAATATGTTTTATAGTGGTTTGAATAATCAGTCGAGCATAAACTATCGTGCGGCGATGGTCACGGGGAAAGGGATAATCAACAGTCTCATCAACAAACTGCCCGTGGAACTACATCTGCCCGGCTATCAATATTGTGGGCCTGGCACAAAGTTGGTTAAGCGTCTTGCTCGTGGTGATCCCGGTATAAACGCATTGGATGCCGCATGCAAACAACACGATATTGCATATTCGAAGAATCCCGAAAATTTGAAAGCAAGACATTTGGCTGATAAAATTTTGGCTGAACGAGCGTGGCAACGTGTAACATCGAAAGACGCTAGTTTTGGTGAGCGTGCAAGTGCGTGGGCAGTGACAAACATTATGAAAGCAAAAACGAAACTCGGTTCGGGAATAAAGGCGCGTGGGAAAAAAAAAATACCAAGGTGAAACGTGGTTCGGGCATGAAGCCACAAAAAAAGAAGAAGAGTGTTTCCTTGAAAAATGTTATTGCCACTGCTCGAAAAACGATGGTCAAAAGCGACGATCCCCATAAAGTCATTATGTCGGCACTAAAAGGTGCGCGTGCCAGTGTGAAAGGTGTCAAAGTGCGCACGCCTCGAATTCTACCGGTCCCCCGGAAAATCGGTGGTTTTCTACCCTTTCTGGTGCCCATATTCGCAGGCCTTAGCGCCGCAGGTGCTTTGTCCGGTGGTGCGGCCGCAATAGCCAAGGCTGTGAATACTGCCCAAGCTACGAAAGCTGAATTGAAAGAAAGCAAGCGCCATAATGCGACGATGGAGGCCATCGCCCTGGGTAAAGGCCTACATTTGAAACCGTACAAGCAAGGTCTGGGTCTTTACCTTCAGCCAAAAAACTTATAATGACGCTACCACGTCGACCCCTCACCAACATTGATTTGCTGAAAGTGGCAAAAATCATGAAAATTCCTCATTTTCGCGGAGTTTACATGCGTGACACATTACCTACAAGCGGACCTCTCAAACGCGAATCGGGAATTGTTAATCTGGATGAGAATGCCGGCCCAGGTACACACTGGGTTGCATACAAAAAGACTGGACGTAAAGTCGTGTACTTTGACAGTTTTGGCAATCTCCCACCACCAATCGAACTCGTGAATTATTTCAATGTTGGTAGCGTCAATTATAATTATAAAAAATATCAAGAATTTGACACAATTGTATGCGGACATTTATGTCTCAAATTCCTGTGCGGGCAGCTGAATCGCCGCGATAACTATGCGCTATATAAGCGAAGATAACAGAGCTATGTATTTAGTTCTCAATTTGCGAGCATCATGGACGATAGTCTAACGTTTACAATATCGGGATCATCGGCCATTCTCGATACACAATTCTTTCCTCCAATTGAATTGTCCTCAGACAAGAATTATACTCTCGGACTTGTTGAGCTACTAACGTTCAACTCCATTCCGAATATTGACGTTGGCTGCAATAAATTTTTTGCTGGAGAACATGAACTCACTATACCAACGGGGAGTTACGAAATTGAGGACATTGAAAAATATTTGCGGACTGAATTATCATTGAAAAACATCAATATCCGACTAAGACCAAACAATAATACTCTGCGCAGTGAAATTGAGTGTAATCAGCCAATTTACTTCAGAGCGAGTAATTCGATTGGACCTCTGTTGGGCTTTACAAAACGTACATTGGAAGCCAATAAAAGACACGAATCTGATCTACCAGTGTCCATTCTTAAAGTGAACGCCATACGTGTTGAATGTAACATAACAACCGGTGCATATATCAACGGGCGAAAAGTTCATACAATTCATGAATTTTTTCCATCTGTACCGCCGGGCTATAAAATCATCGAAGTACCGTCAAACGTCATTTACCTGCCAATCACAACTCGAATAATTGACAACATACAACTTCGTATTGTGGATCAGGACGGTGATTTGGTGAATTTTCGTGGTGAAGTGATTACGATACGACTACATCTCAATGGGCATAGTGTTCAATCGAAGCACCATTAATAATAAGCCATCATGGAAATTCGCAACCAGTCGTCGATCAACGCTCAAACCGCTAACACCACAGAACCTTCTACTCTTGAAGAATTTGGGTCTCAGAGTGTGTGGAGTACGCGTATGAAAAACTATTTACTGTGTGCGTTGTGTATCTGTTGCATACAATGGCGGAAGAAATCGTAAACATTCAAGAACCCGTCATCTTCGATGAATCCATCACGCATTATGAGGTTCATGCTCATCGGCCATACGCATCGTCAACATATAACAATAGCGATGAAATACGTATTTCGATTCAACATCAAGACTTATCAATCCTACCGAGCAAGAGTTCGATTCACATTTGTGGAAAACTGACAAAACCGGATGGAACGCCAACAACTGCAACAAAGCTCGTCAACAATGCTATCTGTCATTTATTTGAAGAAGTGCGCTATGAACTCAATGCTGTGGAAATTGATCGCAACAAAAATGTGGGTGTCACATCTCTCATTAAGGGATATACATCTCTTACACCAGCAAAGAGTTCAATGCTAGAAAATACTGGTTGGATGGATGTTGGAGAGACGAGAGAAATTGTTGATGCAGTGGGCAACTTTGATGTTTGCATACCATTGAGCATGTTGCTCGGCTTTGCTGAAGATTATCGGAAAATGGTGGTGAACGCGAAACATGAATTAATCTTGACCCGATCGCGGACTGATGACAATGCGGTAATACAAACAGCTGATGAAAATTACAAGCTCACTCTACAGAAAATTGAATGGCTTGTCCCATATGTCACCGTGGCGGATCAACGAAAAATACAACTTTTGAAGTTTATCGCCAAAGACAGCCCAATTTCCATGAGTTATCGCACCTGGGAGCTGTACGAATACCCAATGCTTCCGGCCACGTCCAAACACGTATGGTCGGTCAAAACGTCAACGCAGTTGGAAAAACCGCGCTATGTCATTCTCGCCATGCAAACTGGACGGAAAAATGTCAAGAATAAAAATGCGAGTGGTTTCGATCATTGCAATGTGACTGATGTAAAACTATACTTGAATTCGCAATGTTACCCTTATGGCAACATGAATTTGAATATAGATCAAAATCAGTATGCAGTACTCTACGACATGTATACAAACTTTCAACCAATGTATTACAATAAAGAGGCTGAGCCGTGGTTGAGCAAAAAAGAATTTCTCAGAAATGCACCGCTCATTGTCATTGACTGCTCGAAGCAAAACGATTCTCTGAAGTCTGGACCCGTGGATGTACGGCTAGAGTTTGAAACAAAAAGAAATATACCTGCGCAGACTTGTGCGTACTGCCTGATTCTACATGATCGTATTGTCGAGTATAATCCAATAAGTGGTGGGGTGAAAAAATTGGTATAAAATCAGAGGACTTGACGCGGCCGGTCATCAGTCGAGATGGAGTTTATCGTCGATCTACAAGGCTTCAAGGGCCCCAACAACAAGTTCATCCTCAAGGAAATCTCAATCATTCGAGCGGATGAAAAAAATGCTGAACCTTTAACGTTTTTCTTGGAATCGCCATACGCTTGGGACTGTTTACCCACAAAATATCAGACAACAAACAAATGGCTGGAACGCAATTATCATGGAATATCGTGGGATTATGGCACTATACCGTACGACGCTGTGAAACCACTGCTTGAAACAATTTTACAACGAGCTCGAGCCATCTATGTGAAAGGCCGTGAAAAGTCTTTATGGCTAGCGAACTACCTGACGAGGGAGATTTTCGACCTGGAAGCACTGGATTGCCCACCGTTGAAAAAGTTGCCGAAAACTCCATCGACTTGTCTTCACCATACCTCCGATGCGAAATTCAATTGCGCAACAATGAATGTTAACGCTCTGAAAAGCTGGTACTATGTCTACCATGCATTATGTGAAAGAGGGATTTTTTAAATAAATACAACATTTTTTTCAAATTTCATGTTTTTTTTTCATTTATTAATTCTCACATCTCCTCCTCCTCTTCGACGTTTTACAATATTTACAAAATTTTTGCATGTGTTTACAATTTTTCACATGTGTGAAATTCGATTCCATTCAAATTCCCGCCGAGGTACTTCATCGACAGTCGTCCGGCCCGTGCAGTATTCAACAATTCCTCGAACACCGATGGATTTTGTTGGAAGGCCCTGATGACTCGAGCTGGTAGGAAGACGGTGTATTCGCCTTGGATTTCAGCGACGCAACGATCTCCATATTTCGTTTTGACCATTCGAATATTAGAGATGTTATAATCAGCCTGGACTTGAAGATCTTTTAGCTTCTTCGTTGGTAGATACTCGGACTGCGTCGTGATTGCGTTGATTCCAGAAAAGTCCATTTTAGAAGACTCTCACTTTAGACTTTAGGGCACGATTTCTGAGTGAGCTTGTCGAGCTATTTTTCGATGACTGCACGATTTCGGCGAGAGCTTGTTAGGTTATGAATTTTCTTCATCCTCTGCTCGGCTATTTGTACCCAACATCCCCTCTCCAGCATCCAAACAAGTTCAATCATGTTTCACACAGGTTTGATCTTGCTCTGCTTAGCTATTTGTGCTCTGCATCCCCTCTCCAGCATCTGAACAAGTTCAATCTTGTTTCAGACAGGCTTAATCTTGTTTACAGCCCGTCTTAACAGGTTGTCCCTGCTCTCTCACGGCATTTTCTGCAATTCCGACGTTGTGGTACTGGACCATCGAAATGATCTCCCATCGAAGACGTATTTGAATGTTCATAACATCGACGATATGATTGAATTTCACTATCACAATGATAATAATTCGGCATTCGATCCCATAAGATATCCGTAAATTCGCTGAAGTGTCTCTTGAAGATTGCGGGTGAAATAATTTTGAGCTCGCTACTTGTCAATTCGCTCGGACTGCGTTCATTTGTATAAACATACACGAGCTCTTCCATAATGTGACATTTTTCACAATCTCGCCGTTTAGGCCCCAGCGCATCAACATGTACCCGCTCCCACGGCGGATTGAAATGATCGCGACATGGGCGATATGACGCGATCTCACTATCACGCTGCAACTTTTCCGGCAAGCAATCCCACAAATAATTGATGTATGCACTATAGTATTTTAGAAGAAAAGCCTTGGAAATGGATTCGAGTTCGTTTTTTGTTAAATCTCGTGGGTCCTTCGACGGATGTATTGTGTACATGCTTGCACATCTATCCATTGTAATAGCAACTTCAAGACTGACCTGTGCGGGCAAAAGGTTCAAGCACCACCCGCAAAGAATTTTTTCTCCATTTTATGACTTTGGGGAAAACGCCTTCTCGGACCTACCACTTTTTTTTTCGGCCATGTGACATCGCCCACCCTTTCAAGGTGATGCGATGGTGGGGATGCAAAAAATGTCTAGGTCCTGGTCCAGGAGTATTTAAACGACAATTTCCCTGGATGTGAAAATCATTCTGCTCGAGGCAATCTTCGTGGTCCGTCACGCCGTTTCGTTTAGAACAAGTATATTTTTTCCAAGTGTCCATCGTAGTGTTTCGTCGGTCGTATTCCCCAAGTGCCCGTCGTATTCGTGAACTCTTCATCGTATTCGTCAGTGTTTCATCGCATTAAAAAAACTGAAAAATAAGCATGGCCGGTGAACGTGAAATTGAAATCATTGACATCTCCGACGACGAGATAGAAGTGATTAACGTGGTGGACGATGAGGTGCTGGCTGCGGGGCCTATCGCAGCGCCTCATCAAGACGAGATGGAGGTGCTAGCTGCGGGGCCTGTCGTGGCGCCTCACCAGGATGAGATGGAGGTGCAAGCTGCGGGGCCTATCGTGGCGCCTCAGGAGGAAGCGATGGAGGAATGGGGTATGGACCATGCTGATGACCCGAACGACTTTGTCTTCGACGCCCAGAATATTCGGGCCGAAGACTACGACGATCCCGACCTCCATTACTATGGAGCTGACGTCAGGTGGGGGGACGTTGAGGACAACCTGCCCATCGATGCTGACGAAGGATATGCGTCAGATACGGGGGGTCCAAACGTCGTGAGTGTGGACGTGCTGCCGCGGCCGGTCGCGTTAGCGATTAACGCCACGACCCGTATCTGCATGATACGGTCGTGCTATTTCACCAGGGCCGGTGAAATAGTTTGCGCCGGCTGCTTCCTCCACGACCCCCAATGGCATGGGCAGGTGAATGCCTATTTCGACCATGAGGTGGGGACCTACGCGCAGCTCGGAGGATTCCAATATCTGTGTTCAATTTGTAGGACCTCCGTCGTGGTATTCGTGGCGCATACAGCGTGCAGAGTATGCCATCCGATTCAATGGTAAGTTCTTTTTTTTTTTTTGGGTTTTTAAAATTTTTCTCAAATTCATATAAAGCTCTTTCTTTCTTTTATTCTGTTGCAGATTGTGATGCACATTGAATTATAATTCTAGATTATTTTTAATTTTTAAATTATCATTTTGTATTTTATTTTTACTTCAAATTATTTTTTAATAATTATTGTAATTTTTTTTTCTCTTTTCATTATTTTTTTCAATCATTTCATTCATTTATTTATTTATTGAATCAATGTAGCGTTAGGATTTGAATTGTTAGATTTTTGTAATAATAAACATTGTTTATTTTTTCAATTAAATAAAAGAAAAAAAAAAGAAAAAAAAACCGTGTCTACATTTTTATTTTCATCACGATTTTATGGGGTTCTTTACATACTGTGGGAGGGCATGTGGGAATTTTGGTGGGGGGAGGGGGGGGGGGGATTCCCAGAACTTGGGAAAATTCTGACATGGGAGTTTGGTGGGGGAAAATTCCTAGAATTTCATTTTTTTTGGGAAAATTCAAACGAATTTTCCAAAATGCGGGTGGGCCCCGACCAACCGAATAATTCTGATTTCCGAAATGTCGACATCCCTTTGATGTTGAGGGTGGAACACCTGCTCTATTGTTATCGATATAATTCACGACATCCGGTCTATTGTTGTCGGGATAATTTATTACATCCGCCCTATTGTGACAACACCTGCTCTATTGTTCTCGCGACATCCGGTCTATTGTTGTAGGGATAACAATGCAAACAATGGACTGTCATAAATTATCTCGATAACAATAGAGCAGGTGTTCTAACAATAGACCGGATGCAATAAATTATCTCAACAACAATAGACCCCCCACATCGCATGACAATAGACCCCCATAAATTATCCCAATAACAATAGGGCAGGTGTTCTAACAATAGAGCAGGTGTTCCATCCCCTCCCCTCCCCTTTCCAACATCAAAGGGATGCCGACACACATCCCCACTCCTCCTCCAACATCAAAGGATGCCGACCCCCCAAAATTACCTCCCCCACTTTCACTCCAATTCCTGGAAGTGGAGTAGAATCCACATAGCCTATATACTGCTTTGTTTTTGTGTTTTTCGGATTCAGAGCTCTGGTTATTGTCGGTTTTTGGGTTTCTTTTTCGTGTTGCCGACAATGCGGGATTTTGATCGACATTAGTGTCGTGAGTTTAAGAGCGATATTGTTCGGGTACGCGCGCGCTGGGAAAAAGGTTAAATTACGTTTGTCTTGCGATTTCCATGTTTTCGCGAATATTTCGATGTTATTTATTTTGAGTTGCCGAGAGGAATTCCCTAAGTCCGTGCAGGCGTAAGTTCACCGTAGATTAAGAAATTCGTCATTGTATTTGTCGGAAAATTATTTGTGCTGCGTTGATCGATTGTTCCGAGATATTTCAACTACCGTTATAATTTTGTGATTGCGTAATTACCGAGACGTTTGTGTCTCGGTGAAGAAAATTTCCCGGAAATTAACTTTTCTTTTCTTGTGTCCAATTTTCCTAAATAATTTCATCCTTTTTAAATAAATTGTGATTCCGGGAATAATTGTATAATTTAAATGTGTTGCAAATCTTGTCCTGACCCATCCCCTCTACCAAATTGGCTAAACATTACAGCTACGACCGGGAAACACTCATTTCGTCTCACGTAAATCCAATAAAAATTTGTTCGAATTAATTTCGAGCTGGCGCCCAGGGTTTGAGCGAGACGAAATATTTTGCATCGACGTGAAAATTCGTTACAATATATATAACGAAACTATTTAGGGGGGAGAATAATGGGTGCGAAACAAGAATTACGGGTCATATAACCCACAGCGGCAAAGATGGGTTGAAAAAGTGTTTCGCAATGTTCGAAAAGTCTATTTTCAAACGTACCTACAGTGCTGTCCGTATTCTTGTTCTTGAATGTATAAAATATTAATATTTCGGCTGTATAGGTGAAAAATTCAATTCATTTACAGTTGGTGCAAAAGTCATGTCGAAACGCACACAATCATTGGAAAAACTATCGCTTTCATCAAAATATCGTTGGTTAAAGAGAGCGAGAGAAAATTCTATCGTGGAGTCCTCGGGAAGTGGAGAAGAATCAGAAGTATCTGAAATAAGTGATGATGTTCAGGATTCCGCCTCTCCAAAAACTCGGAGCTAGCTGCCTTATCGGCCCGCTCCGGGGCAGCACCTCGCGGACGCTCTCGTCGCGCCTTAGCGCGCAGGATCTGTCGATCCTCGTGCCTATCGGCGTGCGAGAGCGCCCAAAATTCCTTCTATTCGCCATCGAACGTGATCAGTGGCACATCGTCGCTGGTCTCGTTATCTATTCTTCGCGTGTGGCCGTGCTCGGTAGCACGCTGCTGCCGAGCATGGCAGCCTTTTCATGCATCGCCACCCGCGTAATGTCCGCGTGACATTAACATCGCGCAAACGAGTGCCTTCTGCACTCGTAAAACCCGCTCGATTGGCGCAATCGGCGCAATCGACATCGCACAAGTCTACATCGCATAAATCATTTTCCCTTTCTCACTGCGTGGCCGGGCCGAGCCACGTGTGTCGCCAAATTTCTACACAGGCCCCGCACCCACGTCGTGATTGAGCCGCGAGATCAATAAAATCAGTGCGCGAGATCCGACGATTGCTACACCGCGTTTCTTAGTTTAATTACCGCTATCATTTGTTAAAACCGCGTCTTCCACCCGCGAACAAGGGTGCAATCTGTATATAAAACCTCTGTAAATCTTAACTCTGTAAATAAACTCGACAAGCGGAGCCCCGCGCTAACAATTGCGTCTTGAAACAAGCTTATTTTCTAACGTCGGCACGATCCCTAACATCCCGGCATTTCCCAAGCACTCAATTCCCGAACAGATGATTATTCAGACATTGCGAGAACCAGCGGAAACGAATTCGAGCCTTTAGACAAGAGTAGACAGGGATCGATTGCTACGTGCTTAAGCATCGTGGAATCCCTATCTTCTCCAAATACTGGACGTTTGGTTGCTCCGATCATCCAGTCACCAAATTATGGAGAAGCATCGAGCAGCAGTTCTTCCGATTCATCTTCTGACGAAGAATCATCAGATCGTCACTCTATTGGAAGCGTCCCGCATCAACATTCTGAATCGTCTAGCGATGAAGATTTTGATGTTTACGATGAATCTTTGACAGATGAACGGAATGCATTTATTTATGATGGGTCACAAATTACGATCAGCGAAAGTATTGCAGCCATCTTGCCCTATTTTTTGAGATATGATCTTTCGATTGCATGCCTATCAAGCACTTTAGAATTGATAGCATTGCATTGCAAGAAAGAAAATCATCTGATCAAGTCAGTTTATAAATTGAAAAAATAATTTGGAAAAATTGAAACACCGACGAAACGGCATTATTTTCGTGCCACGTGTTCATCGTCTCTAGAAAAGGGACATTCGGAGTGTCCAATCTGCAAAAATAAAATAGAGAAAGAAAGTTTTTTCGTGGAACCAGATTTAATCGCGCAACTGCAAAAATTGTTTGCCCAACCAAGTTTTTATGAAAAATTGAATTATCCCTCAACACGCGTGAAAATACATCCAGAAAACTACGAGGATATCTACGATGGTGAAGCGTACAAGGAGTTCAGCGAAAAAAATTTTGCTCCAAATCAGAAATGGATCACATTCACCTGGAACACAGATGGTTTTCCCGTTTGGTCCTCTGCTAAATATAGTATTTGGCCCGTTTAATTACAGATCAACGAGCTGCCGTACTTAGAAAGAATAAAACCAGAAAATATTCTGCTTGCAGGCCTCTGGTTCGGGGAAAGTAAACCAAATGTCACTCTTTTCTTAGATAAATGTCTTACGACGAGTATGAACAAGCTTCGCGATGGAGTAGAATTTTTCATTCCATCCGAAAACCATCGTATAAAAATCCGTGGGAAAATACTTCATGAAAGTAAAAAAAGGACGCCAAGTATTAAAAAAGTGCAACCGCAGTTGGAAAATTATGACTCACATATCTATATATTACTTTGTATAAAAATTTCTCCATCATTAAAGTTTTGATAAATATTGCCCTTTCCAAAAAGAAGGGAAATCCGTGGAAAAATACTCCAGAAAAGTAAAAAAGGAACGCCAACTATTAAAAATTCGCAACTTCAGTTGAAAAATAACGACCCAATTTTTTCTTGATATTACTTTCCAATATAACACTTTTGATTTACTAAATTTATGTATTTTATTTTTCCTTCACTGCAAACCATCTTTTGACCTTCATAAAAATCTTATCAAAAAGTGTCAAACTCAATTGAGACAAAAAAAAATGAAATCATTGTGCCGTAGCCAAGAGCTCATAAATGAATGACTAAATTTCATAGACGAACGTACGCCCTTAACACATTCGGTTCAAGGGTTTCTCCATTTTGGAGGATTCCAGCATGATTATCCTGAATATTATGGTGACTTCATGCTAAGCTAAAGATCATGAATGTACGTACAATACAATTCCACGGGAAACGAAACATAAAAAAGGGCACGTTTGCGTACAAGGGCACGTGAACACGTACACGTACTTCCCGGACGAATTCACTGCAAAGATTATACAAAAACTTGGCGTGCATGGTTTTCGAAAATAATTTCGGGAAGACAAAAGATAATCGAATGTCCCAACAAGATTAATAATCATCTCATTTTCGTCTATGAACGAAGAATTTTTATTTTTACATAGCATTTGTCAGTTTGCATTAAGGGGGGGGGGGGAGCAGTAGGGTGGCTCAAAAAAAATCAACAATTTTTAATCTTCGAGCATAGTTGATAGAAAGTTGGAGTATCATAAAGGAAAAAACCTCGTGAAAGGGGGAGGCCGTAGGCGAATATTTAGAGGTTGCGCAAGTGACTGTTATCATTTTTAGCGATTAGAGGCGAAAAACGAAGATTTCCTTCGATCGTGAAAGAAATAAATCTAATTTGATTCTTAACTCAGGAGGAATGAAGGGCCCGATCGTTCAGAACAAAAATGTATAACTTAGTTGTTTTTTAAATACCATTTTTATTCGCAAAACATAATGAATTTACTCCATGTTACGAGGATCGCTGAAAAATATGACAACAACACGTTTTCTTCGAGGAAGCGCTCGACGGTAACATTGTGTTACGCGGATAATTGGCTTGAGATCGTACAGTGAGAGAATGTTTGACTCAATACCGTAAATGAATATCTGAATCAAATAACTTTGCAAAAGTAAAAAAAAAAAGAACGCCAAGTATTAAAAAAGGATTGAAATCATTTTTTTTAAGCCAAGAAAAATAAACCGGCGACAACAAAAACTTGGGGTGCTTGGTTAAGAAAATAAGCCCGAGAAGATTAAACGAATGCTTTTTTTCTCAACCATGCACCCCAAGTTTTTGTTGTCGCCGGTTTATTTTTCTTGGCTTAAAAAAAATGATTTCAATCCTTTTTTAATACTTGGCGTTCTTTTTTTACTTTTGCAAAGTTATTTTATTCAGATTTCATTTCTTTTTGGAATAAATTTTTTTTTTTTTTTAACATTACAATAATAACAAAAACGGCAAGTAGGCCAAGCAATAGAGCTCTAAAATCACCAGATTTTGTAAAAAATACTAATGGCAAACCGCGAGTGCCATTCGACGCGGAATCGCTCCCCGATCATAACTGCATACTTTTCCACTCGAGATTTTCACTACTTATTTTGTTATTAACAAAATAGTGAAAAAAACAGCACTTTTTTTTTGTTTTTTGCTTATAACAGACAAACTATTGAAGGAATGTTGTTTGTTCTAAAGGACGAATTTCGAAGAATTGAAAAACAAAAAAAATGAGAGGTCAAACAATTTGATCGCTTAATTATTAAGGGAGAAAACTGCAAAAAACCGAAAAAAACCGTTTTTTCAAAAATTTGCTACGTCGCCATTTTTTAACTTATAGTGATGGCTCTTCGCAAGATAGTTCATTATGATACTTACTTCCTGTGTGCGAAACCCAGACGCTGTCCGATAATTAGTTTTTGCGTAATTGCAATAACAAATTTTTCATGCCATATTTTTCCAAGTCCCTCCTTGCCCTGGAAGTCGTCCGATTTGAATTTATCGAACGGATTTAGAAAGTAGAAAACTTCAGCTACAAAACGTCAATCTTCGTTTTTTGATAAAATGCCGAAAAATAGGTAAGAATTGCGCGCAAACATGAGCGAAAACGGACGAGCGCGCGAGAGTGGTCGTAGAGTGGGGGTAGAGCAAGAGCGTCGGGGAAGGCGTATCTATAGTAATACAAGCGCGCTGCACGCAAGTTGTTGATATTCAAATTTGATTATCTCCGCGACCAGTTGGGCTATCTTAGGATATTTTTTTTTCATTTCGGGGTAACTGGACCCGCGGAAACCATCCCTCATTAATATAATGATTCATTACGATAATTACAAACGTATAGCTAGGAAAATCGAAAGAACGTTTTCCGCTAGTTTTTCATAAAATACAAGTCGATAATCGGTTTCCGCGGGTCCAGTTCTAGGGTCCATCCTAGACCACGGTCTTACATACAGGTCTGAAAACTCGTAGGGTGGGGAGTGACTCAAATAGTGTGCCCAAGTGCGTAGTGTTCATTTCTGCCGGTTGAAGCAGTGCAACTCTGGGGTAGCCAATCAAACTGAAGCTCGAAATGGGGAGAGGTTGCCGTGAACAGCTGTGAACGGAGAACGAACACAATATCTGTAATCGATCATCTAAAACTTTTTTTGATGTGAATATTCAATTTTTCGACGTTTAACTTGTGGCATTTATCGTTTTATTATTCTAAACCATTATTCGATTATGTCAAGTTCATTAATAATAAAGCAAACTGAGTATAATAAGCGGGGCATACGACATTTTAGACAGTAATACACTTCTAAATTTCGTATCGACAGGCGGTCGAGCTCTTTTAATGCTCGCATGAGAAATTTCTAACTCGGGTTCGAACCCCGTTGTGATCTTTTTTTTTTCAGTTTTGAACATTTATGATATTGTCATATAAGGCAATAGCTCGATCGGTATTCGTCCACAATAAATGTAAAAAAGCAAAATTGCTGGAATTTCAGAAATGATAATTTTTCGAAACGGTTTCAGCGATTGTAAAGCGCCTGTATTAGCTAATTTTTACCATCCTCCGGTGCCCATAAACAGAACCTTCTTGAAATTGGTGAAACCATGTGGAAAAAGGAGGAACACAGGAAGGAATACAAAAAGTAGTGGAGACATTTTCTGTGTAGAAACGTTTTTATTGTTTTTTCAGCTTAGCCAGTTTATTTTGAACAACGAATTTTTGTTGTTTTTTTTTGATTCTCTTGATAGGTAAATTGACGCATCCTTAGCCTTATATAATAAAAAATAGAGAAAGACAAAATTTTGGAAGCATGCTTCATGCAGGGAAACGTGAAATTGTAAGTCGAGAGTATTTCGGCTACTGTTAAATCAAAAACATTTTTTTTTGAGCATGTTTACTGAAGCAAGACTCGACGTAATTTATTAGTTTGAAATAATGTGTATTGGCGTGTATTAACCGCCCTCGGGATTTCTCTTCGACCAACTTCGATGCCGGAGAAAGGTTTTCGTTACTGCTCCGAAAAGCATTGCGACATTCCTCACACGCATCAAAACGTCGCAGAATTTGCTTGCATAAATAGCCTGTAAATGTTGTCAAAGTGTTACGGGAGAACATGAAATCAAAAATAATGAACAAAGCAATCCAGTACGTAGTAACGAGTTTGTGTTCAGGATAAAATAATAGTAGCAAGGACTTGGGCGATAAAAGGTCATGCATTTCGTAGAATTGGAGTATATTTTTGTGAATGGACCGCTGTGCACCCTTGATTAACTAGCATAATAAAACACGAAAAGGAATAGGCGATAGACCACATTGTGACAAATTGTGTCAATTCATCGTTAACAGTACGAAGCAAATCAGTGCTACTAATATTAATAATATGTTTTATGCGGGATCTGGTGTAGGTGGTACGAAAAAATAATACGGGCGAGCGATTTGACAAAATATAAGGATGTTTATTTTAATTATACAAAGTGTATTCGTGCGACGATTGCCCGGTAAATCTTCGATGCGAAGAGATTTCGCCCGATGCCCGTTGACTCTCACGTGGGGCAGCCAAGATGGCTGACCGCGTGGCCCGGCAAATTATGCGACAAAACCCGTGACAAATTTTACCCGACTGGCGTGCGTAAATTACCCAAAAACCCGGAAAGGAACGTGTGAAAAGACAACGCGTCTTTTCACCGAGAATTAACTTAAATTTGGAATGCGAAAAGACCCAAAGATAGCCCGAAAGAAAAGAAGAGGGAAAGTGTGTGCATGCTTCGTCGCTGTTCGATCAAGACTGGGCAATCGATCATGGCGATCGATGAAGACGCGCCGCGCGCATGCGCGCGGAGCGTCTTCTCTGTCCCGAAGAATAGATGCCCGGGAGGTGGCGACGCCCGTGAGGGCAGCGAGAACGAGCGCTTGGCTGCTCGATGTCCGCGCCGCCCGTGCGCGATGTACCCGGTAGCTGCTGCCGCCCGCGGCGGCACGTGAACTCTCGACTCAGCTGTCCACGCTACCGCCGTGGCTAGCTCAATCCCGAACAGTAGTATTAATACTGCGTTAATACTTCCTGTTTAGAACAGTTGATGGATTCAACCCTGTCGTGTACCGATGAATCGTAAATGTAGTTGTACACAAGTATGCAATTCCATTATATCGTATAGAAATCGTGAGTTAGTATCACATTTAAGACGAATTTCATTGGTACAGAAAGAGTCAAACACGTGATGAATATTAATCTAAAGCAGCCAAACCTGTGACATAATAAATTATGCAATCAATAACTTCAGGTAGAGAATAATCATGCTCTTTCAGCTCATCGATGTTCCAATCTTCATGCTTGATTAGATCATCCAGCTTCAGTTGCAAGTTTCTTGTTATTTGGGAGATCTTCGATTCAGTGCGACCGTAAACTTCGATAAGATCGTCGACGGTTACCAAAATTTCGGGAGGTTTACCATCACCATCTACTGTGCAATTTCCATAAATTGGCGGCTTAATCATGCTGTACACCGATAGTAATTTGTACAATTGTAGAAAGGTTGAACAGCTGGGATGGTCGTTGCTTCCTGCCGCTTGACGAACAGTACCGAAAAATTTCTGTGAAAAAAAAAATAGCATAGAAAACAACGAGGAACGAGATGTCAAGTAGCGGCTTACAAAAAAATGTCTAACTATTAGATTTACCTCTAAGTTATCCTGGTTGACCTTTCCAGACAGTAAATATTTGAAGTCGTATTTGTTTATCAAATATTTACAAAGACCCATCGTGGAATGAAGGGACAATCGTAGACCGTTTGCAGTGTCCGCGGTCAGGAACTCATCGACGGTTACATCGCCCTTAATTGTTGCACGCTCCCAATCGTCCAACCACTCAAGAGATGTTTGGATTATCTGTAAAATTTACGTATTACAGTGCCAGCAGGGCGGAATTATTCACTTGAATCCCCATGGACGTCATAACGACGTGTACTGGGATTTTTTTTTCTTTTCAGGGCATTGCAAATTCTCAGGGACGTCATAACGACGTGTACTGGGATTTTTTTTTCTTTTCAGGGCATTGCAAATTCTCAGGGACGTCATAACGACGTGTACTGGGATTTTTTTTTTTTTCAGGGCATTCAAAATTCTCAGGGACCTCATAACGACGTGTACTGAGGTCCAATTCTTTTTTTCAAAGACCTGTATTATTGTGTCTCAGCATTTTATTTACAGGAATAGATTCTATACCTTGAAGTCTTCGGTGTCCGGTGTGAGTCCTTGATTTGGCATTTTCCGATTGAGAGCATCAAACAGATCGTTGAACCGCTTACAAAATTTTATCGTCTCTTCACAGCCACTGAATCCATCGACTTTCATATCGCGATAGAATTTCAACCCATCAGCAACAGAATTACTCAAAATCTATGCAAACCCAAATAATCCAATATAATACAAGCAAATTTATAAGTAGATAAATTCGAATGCGAACATTACCTGTGTTGCCAGCCGGACACGCATTTTGCTGGTATTATCCAGTTCGATGTGTCGTTTCGAGATTTTCGGGCACACCCTTGCGTTGCCGATATGTGTGGTGTCGGTTTCGAATAGTTTTTCGAAGTATCGCCATTCGACATATCTTTCGCTGCTGCTAATCTACGAACAGTACAATTAATATGCACAATTAAACTCGTAATCTGAATGGTTATGAAATTACTGTAGCTCTCGTTATGCAAATTTTTCCTTACAACAACGTGAATTGAAAAACTCATTTAAAAAAATATATTACCCGTAGCTTCTTTTTGTTGTAAAGGCGATTTCGAATATTCTTGAACAGATGGGGCGCATCCGAAAAAACGAACACTCGTCTTTCGTTATCCACTGGATGTGTAAACCATGATTTACAATTCTGTAGCGTTCGGTCAATGCCGAGTGATGTGCCCATCTTGGTGTTAGTATGTGCTCCATCTGCGATGATTCCATGAATGACAGCGCCAGATCTTTCCAGGAGAGTGATTGCTTTCACCATCAATTTTGCCAACTCTTCGCCCTTAACTGCGTTTTTGGAGGCGAAAACAGCAATTGGCTGGGTGAATTTGTCTGCGAGAGGTTGAAAAAGCAATACAAGGCCGTGGGTTGCTTGATCATTTATATCCGGAGCATTCGGACCGTCACTGCCAAAATCTGTCAAGCCAGTGTATGTGACGTCCTTGGATGAAACGCTGAGAGATTTCCGCAAACTTATTTCATCGCAAACCAATAGTCCGTGACGCTGCATCGGTTCCTTTGATTGGAATTTTAATTTCAACAGCTCGAAGAATTTCTCGTCAAAGCCACATTTCGAATCGATGAGTGAGAAGTATTTCCGCACGGCTGTTATGCACGGTAAAGGAACTATTTGGTTTTTCCTCACAAATTCGTAATAAGCTGGAGATCGTATATTCATCAGCATACACATCATGATCCACTCGTTACTGTATCGTCGGCCTCTTGGATCTGTGTGTTTGGCTGCTGCGATTATCTCCCGTAATGCGGTTTTTTGAATTTCCGGCATGTTGGACGATGCAAACCGTTGTTCGAACAAATGGTCCTTGATTGCGATGATTCGTCTTGTTTTCGGTTCAAACTTTCGGAAAGTAAGTTGATCCGTCTCGTTCGCCGATTCTTTGCTCGTCTCTCGCGATTTATCTTCAGCCGCATGGAATGGAGATTGCTCTGATCAACAGGATTTGACAAAACCGTTAATCGTTTGAACTGACCACGTTTTTTGAAACGAACATTTTTCTGTTGCAAAGTTTTTCGGTGGTGCACACAAAAGTTACACGTTTTATTCTTGCCGAGTAACATGCACTTCGTTGAGCGGTTGATGTTCATGTTGTCAGCGCATACAGAACCAGCCTCTGCGAGATCTATGTTTGTTTTCTTCAAGCCTGTGCACACGCGTAGACGATTGAAGTCTTTCAAAATGTTCGGCAAATTTCGAGGATCATTCAGGTCTTGTGGGAGGTACGGTACGTCATGCATCACAAGCTTCCCGTGAACAGCGTATTGAATTTTTTTCTCCTCATTGATCACAACACTTTTTCGAATTACCGGTAGATCGTGATATGCTGAATCCGTGATGATTTCAGATAAAATCAGACGCTTGTGTCCTGTTGACGATTCCACGACACCCCATGGCTTCAACAGCATCACAGTAGAAACATTTTGAGCGGATTTAAAATGAATTTCAGCCTCATTTGTCACAGAAAATGTCACCCATTGATCATTGCTGTTGAGGTCACAGTCCACGCTTGGAATAGCTGCCACACCGCTAATATTGTGTCCTTCGTCCAAGGACTCCAATTCATTTTCAGCAGCATGTTGTTGTGTCGCTGTTGCTGTCGCCGCTGTTCCTTGTGTCGCTGTTGCCCTCGCCGCTGTTTCTTGTGTCGCTGTTGCTTTCACAGCTGTTTCTTGTGTCGCTGTTGCTTTCGCTGCTGTTTCTTGTGTCGCTGTTGCTTTCGCCGCTGTTTCTTGTATCTCTGTTTCTTCCATCGCTGTTCCTTGTGTCGCTGTTGCTTTCGTCGCTGTTTCTTGTGTTGCTGTTGCTTTCGCTGCTGTTTCTCGTATCTCTGTTTCTTCCATCGCTGTTTCTCGTGTCGCTGTTGCTTTCGCCGCTGTTTCTTGTGTCGCCGTTGCTTTCACCTCTGTTTTTTGTGTCTCCGTTTCTTTCATCGCTGTTTCTTTCGCCGCTGTTTGTTGTACAGACGTATCATTGTCAATTCTCATCGACCGCAAACGTTCGTTGACTTCTTCTCGATTACCGATAGCTCCGAGAGATATTTTTGGCACTAAGCGTGGCACCAAGCCATGCGAATGGAGCTCGGATGCAGCAACCTTTGTGACAGCTACCGTGCTGTCTGTAATATCATTTTATCAGTAATAAATATTGAAGTCAAGACGCTACCGCGTCTCTGAATATAATGATATTCAATTAGGTAATTTTGTTATGGTCGCTCTTACTTTCTTTGTCAGCATCTTCATGTGCAGGAGGAGATCCGAATTCGAATATCGATGGAACCGCAGAATCCAGCAATCGAGGACGCTTGTAAGGAATCTGTGAAAAATATTGCATCTCGTACATTGAGAAAAAGGTTCTACGGAGATGTCATGCAGTTTTGATTCAAGACAGATTAACAAGACACACTTTCAACTCTCTTTTCAGCCTTTTCGTGTACTAGCTTTATCGCCTTCATCATTTTTGCTTACTTTTCAGAAAAAATATATTTTAAACAACTTAGACTTACATCAATAAGGATTTTTCCATCGGGACCTCGTTTGAATAGTTTTCGTACAATGCACTCCGACTCGAAATGACGTTCACAAACGTGTTGAGATGATCTCAAAAGCTTGACGCCCGGGATTGCAGCCTCCCATTTCCGACGCGATTCTTCGTCCTGTGGAACTTGAAAAACCGAACACTTTTCATTTTTTTTCAGAGTTTTGCGACAGTTCGGTACAGCGCACACTTTTGGCATTTCCGAAGCACTCCGCAATTCAATTACTCCGTTTTTTCACAACACTTATTCCGTATCACGAGGAGACCGCGAGGCTATGATAAGGTTACTGCGTGTATATCACTATATCTATAATACCCTAGGATGGCAGCGCACCAGTGGACAAATGAGGAACTGACAGTTCGGTCACACTAGCTGTGACGGTCCCCACCATCTTAAAATTCCTGAGTTCCCAGACCTGTATGTAAGACCGTGACCTAGACATCAAAAATCATGGAGCCGTGGACCTAGGCATCGAAAACCAAGGAGAAATATACCTAGACATAAAAAATCATGGAGCCGTGGACCTAGACATAAAAAATCTTGGAGCAGTCGACCTAGGCATCGAAAACCAAGGAGAAATATACCTAGACATCAAAAACCATGAAGAAATATACCTAGACATCAAAAACCATGGAGCCGTGGACCTAGACATCGAAAACCGTGGAGAAATGTACCTAGACATCAAAAACCATGGAGCCGTGGACCTAGACATGAAAAATCATGGAGCCGTGGACCTAGGCATCGAAAACCATGGGAAAATATACCTAGACATCAAAAATCATGGAGCCGTGGACCTAGACATCAAAAATCTTGGAGCCGTGGACCTAGGCATCGAAATCCATGGAGAAATATACCTACTTGGAAAGTCTTTCCGCTGACCCCCTTCTATTTCAATTAAAGTGAAATATGTTATTCTACATCAAAATCTAAGAGACACGTATTTTTTTTTATCGGCGGAAAAACGTTTCTAAGGGGTGAAAATATCCCCTAAAGTTGAGACCTCCGAGGGTAGTTTTCAGGTTTCGCCTATTTTCACTCGAGATAAGCGAATGCACCCAAATGGATAATCAACTTAATGATAAACGATGGAAAATGCAACTGGTTTCATATCGGGGGGTTGCACAGGAAAAAAGTTATAGGGGTTGAAATTCACAAAATCGTTAGAACAAAAAAACTATAGCCCCTATCTCGATGGTTTCAATTGCATTTTGAAGAGGGCAAAAAAGTAGTAGATACGGGTTTTTGCTTTTTTCCCGCAAATGAAGTTAAGGGGGTGAACTACCCCTATATATGTCTACAGTAAATCTCAATAAAACGGCAGTATTTCTTTGTTTTCTTATTTCTTCTCCTTGTGATACGTGTTTTCTTCCAATTTTCAACGTCTACTTCTCAAACGATGGATAGATTTTTCTGGAAATAGCATTTCCATAACTGGTGAAAGCGATAGAACCAAAAGTGTGCGTCCAATCTTAATAAGTTCTTTTTCATTTGAAGGCAATTTAAGACACTAGTTATACTTAAAAGATTTAATTTTAAATGTATTTAAGCAATGAATTTTACCTAATTGAGCAAGGAAATTTCGAAACAATAAAATTTCCCTCTGAAAATTCTACCACTCTATGAATTTTTTATTTTTTGTCACTTTTTACGGTATCCATACCAATCACATCCGTAGTTTCAAAGAATTTTCTTATTTATTTATTTTTCCCGAAAATTACATATGGGTTAATTTTTACGGATCACCATTTTTTTTATAAGTCAATATTGAATAAGCCAGAAGATGAATTCCAAAAATATCTACACTTTTTGATCTCACGAAAATTTAGTAAATATTGACGCAGTTTCATAGTTATCATAACTCCCCTCTTTCTTAACGGTGTTATCTGGGAATCACTTCTGTTGAGTTTGTGACTCGCTCTCAAAATTAGATTTCAAATACGACGTAGAAGCAGTAACAGAACAGCGATCGCAGCATATTTTCACCACAGTCGGCTATTTTTTTTACACGAAAGCAGGCACTTGTAATTGGAGACTATTTAAAACGAATTTGTAAATATTAATCAAAATGAAGATAAATCCTTTGAACGTTATTAGAATGCTTCTCGCAACTTTTGAAGTTATGCATTTACCGGATTCACCAGTAAATAACGATGAAATCTATAAATAAGTTGGCTTCTAGATAAAACCGTTCATTTAATGATATATACACTCCCGCTCAAAAGTATGGGTTCACTTCTCGAAATTTTCAGCTTCGGTATAAGTTCCATATCTTGGTGGAAAAAGGTCGCAAGAGAATTTAATGAGCACCATTTTGAAGGGGACAGTTTTAGCTTCACTTTGCCATTTTTTATAATTTTTTACATTTTTTTTTATAGTCCCCACGCGCTTTTGAACATGACAGTTTTTCGATGTTTTTTTACGCTCTAGAAACGGGCTCTCTGGCTATTATAAAATTTTTCTTGCAATTTTATTCATCGCAGTTTCAAAGAGGATTTCAAACACTGCATTTTCGTTTCTGAAAAAGTATCGTGCGATTTTTTTTACCAAAAATATTCCAATTTTTGACAAAAATTGATAATTTTATTCAATTTGGCGTATCTTGAAAACGGCGGGTGATCGAAGAAAATAGCAAGAGGGTGAAAAGTTGCAATAGATTATGATGGACCTGGTAGATTTATTTCAGAATTTTTTCCGACATTTGTTTTTTCATACTCGTGGAGTCCAAATAATTTTAATTTTCTTATGATTTTTTTTTTTGAGACAGCGGAGGCATTTCTTTGATTAGTTTTATCAGCATCTTGTTGTAATTGGAACTGAAAATCTAATTTTGCACAATTTTTTGTACGTTTTTTTAGCTAAATTAATTTTTAGTTCAAATTACGTCAAGAATATAAAAAAAATTGTAAAAAATTTTAAAAAAAGGGCAAAGTGAAGCTAAAACTGTCTTCTTCAAAACGGTTCTCATTAAATTCTCTTAGGACCTTTTTCCACCAAGATATAGAACTTATACCGAAGCTGAAAATTTCGCGGAGTGAACCCATACTTTTGAGCGGGAGTGTATGTGGCACGGTTGTTGTAAATTTGAAGAAAACACTTATCACGAGGAGAAGAAATAAGAAAACAAAGAAATACTGCCGTTTTATTGAGATTTACTGTAGACATATATAGGGGTAGTTCACCCCCTTAACTTCATTTGCGGGAAAAAAGCAAAAACCCGTATCTACTCCTTTTTTGCCCTCTTCAAAATGCAATTGAAACCATCGAGATAGGTGCAATAGTTTTTTTGTTATAACGATTTTGTGAATTTCAACCCCTATAACTTTTTTCCTGTGCAACCCCCCGATATGAAACCAGTTGCATTTTCCATCGTTTATCATTAAGTTGATTATCCATTTGGGTGCATTCGCTTATCTCGGGTGAAAATAGGCGAAACCTGAAAACTACCCTCGGAGGTCTCAACTTTAGGGGATATTTTCACCCCTTAGAAACGTTTTTCCGCTGATAAAAAAAAATACATGTCTCTTAGATTTTGATGTAGAATAACATATTTCAATTTAATTGGAATCGAAGGGGGTCAGCGGAAAGACTTTCCTTGCTAGACATCAAAAACCATGAAGAAATATACCTAGACATTAAAAACCATGGAGCCGTGGACCAAGACATCGAAAACCGTGGAGAAATATACCTAGACATCAAAAACCATGAAGGAATATACCTAGACATCAACAACAATGGAGAAATATACCTAGACATCAAAAACCATGGAGCCGTGGTCCTAGACACCGAAAACGATGGAGCCGTCGATCTAGACATCGAAAACCATGATGAAATAAGCCTCGGAATCAAAAACCATGGAGCCGTGGACCTAGACGCCGAAAACCATGGAGAAATATACAGAGACAACGAAAACCATGGAGAAATATACCTAGACATCAAAAACCATGGAGCCGTGGTCCTAGACACCGAAAACCATGGAGCCGTCGATCTAGACATCGAAAACCATGATGAAATATGCCTAGGAATCAAAAACCATGGAGCCGTGTACCTACACATCGAAAACCATGAAGAAATATACCTAGGCATCGAAAACCATGGAGAAATATACCTAGACATCAAAAACCATGGAGAAATATACTCGGGCATCGAAAACCGTGGAGCCATGGACCTAGCGATCGAAAACCATGGAGAAATATACCTAGACAACAAAAACCATGGAGCCGTGTACCTAGACATCGAAAACCATGAATAAATATACCTAGGCATCGAGAACCATGGAGAAATATACCTAGACATCATAAACCATGAAGAAATATACCTAGACATCAAAAACCATGGAGCCGTGGACCTAGACATCAAAAATCATGGAGCCGTGGACCTACGCATCGAAAACCATGGGGAAATATACCTAGACATCAAAAACCATGGAGCCGTGGACCTAGACATAAAAAATCATGGAGCCGTGGACCTAGGCATCGAAAACCATGGGAAAATATACCTAGACATCAAAAATCATGGAGCCGTGGACCTAGGCATCGAAATCCATGGAGAAATATACCTAGACATCAAAAACCATGAAGAAATATACCTAGACATCAAAAACCATGGAGCCGTGGACCTAGACATCGAAAACCGTGGAGAAATATACCTAGACATCAAAAACCATGAAGGAATATACCTAGACATCAACAACAATGGAGAAATATACCTAGACATCAAAAACCATGAAGCCGTGGACCTAGTCACCGAAAACCATGGAGCCGTCGAACTACACATCGAAAACCATGATGAAATATGCCTAGGAATCAAAAACCATGGAGCCATGGACCTAGACACCGAAAACCATGGAGAAATATACAGAGACAACGAAAACCATGGAGAAATATACCTGACCAACAAAAACCATGGAGAAATATACCTGAACAACAAAAACCATGAGGCCGTGTACCTAGACATCGAAAACCATGAAGAAATATTAGACTGATTCAAAAAAAAAAATTCTTTATTTTTTCTTCTGGATTCTCGTGCGATTGTCAGGTAACAACAACAGAAAATTTCACAAAAAAAATGGGCGCGGTCACTCAATTTTTAGAGGTGGCTATCTAGACTTTTGTGTTTTTGACTTTTTTATGACTGTATTGCATTTAAGCATAGTCATGGCATCCGACTACGGATAAAAATCAGATCCAACAACTCTTTTGGGGTCCACTCTAAACAACGAAAAACAACGACAAAAAATTGTCGTTTTGAAGACTGAGTGCTGAGTGTAAAAAAAATCGTAGACATTAAAAACAAAAAAAAACAAATTGAAGGTGAAATCTTCATCTTCGAAACCGCGTTAGTTTAATTGGCCTAAGCCAACTGCCGGCGAGAAATGGCACGAAAAACCGTCCCGGCACTCTTTTAAATTTTTTTCCGCAAACTTTTCGCTTTCCGATTTTTATTTTATTTTAAATTTACTCTAATTTTACCTTTCCTCAAACTTTACTTAAAATTTTGAAAACTTATTCTTTCCCGGACGTACGTGTGTATTTCGCGATGTTAAATTGTCGATAACTGACGAGAAAAGTGCGTGCAGCCAATTTATAGTACTTCGGGAAGGGTTGTACCCTTTTTGAAAAACGTGGGCGGAAACTCGGGGACCAATGACGCGCGTCATGGGCCGAATTTCCCTCCAAGTCTTCGGTCCCTATGCTTCGGAGCTTTCTCCCTCTCTTTCGCATTGGGACTTCCTTAAAATTTTTAAGAAGCGTGGGGTGGAATTTTCCATCCCCGCTGATGGCAGGGTGATTGTTTCGGGACGCCCATTTCCCTCCACAATCTTATTATTAAATTTTAACTAATTATTCTTATTAGTAATTAATTTCTGTTTCATTATTGTTTCATCTTATTTTGTTATTATTCCGAATGTTTTCTTTATTTATAAAAGCAAAATAGTAACTTCCTATTTGTTCGTTTAATCTATATATTTTATTCTTCATTTCAATCATTAACTTTTCATTTTATTCATCTTCATTTTTGGTTGATTTTAATTCCTTGGTTTATTATTTTTCCGGTTTTTTTTGTGTATAATTATTTCTTATTTTGTTGTCAGATTTCTTCCTCATTTTTATTTATTCTAATTGTCATGTGGTTTCTTATATTTATTTATATTATTTATTCTATTTGTCGTCTAGTTGTTTTTCTTATGTTTATTTAGATTATTTATTCTATTTGTCGTCTAGTTGTTTTTGTTATGTTTATTTAGATTATTTATTCTATTTATCGTCTCGTTGTTTTCTCGTATATCGTTATTTTATTCAAAATTTGTTATTAATATTTTGCATGCTACAACAAAAAGAAAAATGAATCAAGTAATGAGAAGTGAAACTTTAGGGAAAAGATTAATGCTTCTTCAAAAATATTCCTGGGAAATATTACTTATCGGACTCAGGTGTCCTTCCGCTTTCAAATTATGGGTCTTGTGTTCTGACCGTTCAATAATCTTTCTATTTTATATATTTTCTCGTTTCTTGAGTTTATTGTTATGTCTTGATTGTCTCTTCAATATTTTTAATCTTTTTATTTAGGTTTTCCTTCGCTTCCGAGTTTATCGCTGTCTTATTTTGTCCCTTCAATATTTTCTAATCTTTTTATTTTGTAGTTTCCTCCGCTTCCGAGTTTATCGCTGTCTTATTTTGTCCCTTCAATATTTTCTAATCTCTTTAATTTGTAGTTTTCTCCGCTCTCGAGTTTACCCTTAAGTTTATATTTTTTTCCTTGCACACGCCTAGCGGATTAAGGAAGAGAGACAACAACAAAAAATTGTAGGCGATGAACGTCTTGAAGATTTTTTTCGGGAATTTTCATCTGACGTCACACTCGCATACGCCTAGTGGATTAAAAGAGAATTGTAGGCGACGAACGTCTGGAAGATTCCTTTTGGGAATTTCCAGCGGACGTCACAGTAGCTAGACAACGAAAACCATGGTAGCTAGATAACGAAAACTATACGGAAAAAGAGGCCCGATATATCTGTCTCTCTCGCTCAGTAGCGCGCGAAGAGTGGGGATACCACGTTCAGCGGAGCGGATGACGTCACAGGCCGAGAATGTCCACCAGTCTCGCAAAGGGCGTATGTCCAAGCGTCTGCGCGCACAAATTACGCCTTTCTGACTCCAAGAAACAGAAGGGATCCCAAACCTCGCGTCCAAAATGTTCAATGTTAGATTTCTCTGGATTGGTTGAACGGATTTTGTTCTACCAAGGACCATTCGGAAGATAAAAAATCATAGAAAATTCAAATCTAATATGAGATTTTTCCCTCAACCCGTTCTCCTGTAAAAACGCTCCAAAATTTCTGTGACGTCATAAAACGCCTATTTTACTGTATATAAGAGTACGGCCGGCTCGCGCGCTACGCTTTCATTTTAATACTTGGCGTCGAGCTGCTGCCGCGTCTCTTGATCAGACGTGCTATACTATGCGGTACCTGCAACTTACCAGCAAAATGCCATTTTTTCAACACGAAACAGTTCAACGGCGAATATGGTTGTTCACACTGCCTCCAAAAGAGGATATTCATGAACGGAACACGAGTTTATCCGTATCAACGTGCTGTAAACTTGCGAACAACTACAGACACAATCCGGAATGGTATTCAGGCACATAGGAATACTGCCGCTGGGAAGAAAAAATCATCAGTCTTCGGAGTCAAAGGAATAACTGTACTGGCTATTTTGGTGTTTAATTTTATCGAAACGACCAGTGCTGACGTCATGCATTTCGCATATTTAGGAGTCACCAAAAAATTATTCAAACTATGGTTCGCCCCGGAATACCACGATCAACCTTTTTCGTTCATTCGCTTCAAAAATTTAATCGATAAAATTCTGATGGGTATATCACCACCGTGTTATCTGGCTCGATTACCTCGCGGAGTCACGGATGTTGCCGTTTGGAAAGCTGCAGAATTGAAAGCATTTCTATTATATTACTCTCTTCCGATTTTATCAGATACAATGGAAAATGAATATTTCGAGCATCATAAGTTGCTTGTCCTCGGTATTTATTTACTGAATCAATCAAGTATTTCTGCGGACATGATAAGAAATGCTGAGGAAGCACTGGTTTTGTACGTCTCGAAGTTCAAAAATTTGTATGGAGAACGTTTTATGTCGATCAATGTTCATACTTTACTACATCTTCCACAAGTGGTGAGAAACTTAGGACCACTTTGGGCGACATCTTGCTTTCCTTTCGAAAATGTAAACGGCTTTTTGAAAAAGTTTGTTCACGGTACGCAATATGCTGAACTTCAAATATGTTCAACGTTTTCGTTGTTCATGGGCCTGAAAAATTTGAAGCAACAGATTCTCCGTCAAGGAACGCCAACAGCAAGATTTTGCGAGATGTTGGAGGCCGGTAAAAAATTCAAACGTAAATCATTAGAAATTTTTCCAGGAGTATGTGTTGTTGGCAAAATCGTTAAAATGGACGTAATGGCAAACCTCAATATGCTCGGCTTTGTACATAACAGAAACAGCAACGTAACAATCCACAAGTTTTACGAGATGTTCAAAAACGGGAGGTTGTATACGAGTGAACAATATAGCAAGATAAACAAAACCAATTCTTCTTGCGTACGGTACCAATCGAATGACACTGAGTGTACCATTGGTATTATCCAATATTTTTTGCGAATATCGGAATGTGGCTGTAGCACTTTGTGTGTGGGGTGTGATACGAATTATTACGTATACGCTGTAACTCTAAGATGCAAAAAGGTGGAGGTGTTTTCAACGAACGTGTGTAGCATTGGTTTTGTATTTGAGTGTACGAAATCACATGCTGAAGACGTAATCGCAGTCGATGTCAATCAATTACGAGAAACACAATATATGATAACAATACCCGATACGGACAAGATTTTTGAAAACCATGCACGCCAAGTTTTTGTATAATCTGTGCAGTGAATTCGTCCGGGAAGTACGTGTACGTGTTCGCATGCCCTTGTACGCAAACGTGCCCTTTTTTATATTTCGTTTCCCGTGGAATTGTATTGTTCGTACATTTGTGATCTTTAGCTAGCATGAAGTCATCATAATATTCAGGATGATTATACTGGAATCCATGTATTTTTCCACGGATTTCCCTTCTTTTTGGAAAGGGCAATATTTATATTTGAGTCATAATTTTCCAACTGCGGTTGCACTTTTTTAATACTTGGCGTGCTTTTTGTACTTTTATAAAGTATTTTCCCACGTATTTCACTTCTTTTTGGGAAACAGGATGTTTATTAACATTTTTTTTTTTTTTTTATAATCAAGGGATTATTCGTTGTGGTTGGTTGTTCTGGAGAGAGGATAAATTTCTTCAAAAACTTACGTCGACAGCCCTGGTAAAACTCTTCCAATATCTCGACGAAAGACATAATCAATTCCTTGAAAAAATCTCGTACAGACTCTTGTTTAATCACTTAAGAAAACCTCGGAGAGACCCGTGGTCAATCCCTTAAAGAAACCTAAGTGACGCGTTTAAGCAATCACTTGAAAAAATTCTGTCGCGACCGCTTGGAAATCTCGTCCATAAAGGGCCCGGCGAGATTCTTAATTAATACCATAAAAACTTGAATTGAGATCCTATTTTTAACGATCGCCGAGAGTCTTGACTCTCGGTTGATCGCTTGGATACCTCTCGATAAAACTCTGAATCAATCCCTTCAAGAACTTCCGTTGAAAACCGTGGTCGAGCCCTGAAAGAAGACATTGCAAACCATTCGAGCCGTCGACCTAGACATCGGAAACCATGAAGAAATATACCTAGGCATCGAAACCCATGGAGAAATATACCAAGAAATTAAAAACCATGGAGCCGTCAACCTAGATATCGAAAACCATGGAGAAATATACCTAGACAACAAAAACGATGCAGCCGTCTACCTAGACATCGAAAACCATGAAAAAATATATCTAGACATCGAAAACCATGGAGAAATATACCTAGACAATAAAAACCATGGAGCCGTGTACCTAGACATCGAAAACCATGAAGAAATATACCTGGGCATCGAAAACCATGAAGAAATATACCTAGACATCGAAAACCATGAAGAAATATAGCTAGGCATCGAAAACCATGGAGCCATGGACATAGCGATCGAAAACCATGGAGAAATATACCTAGACATATAAAATCATGGAGCCGTGGACCTAGACACCGAAAACCATGGAGACGTCGACCTGGACATCGAAAACCATGAAGAAATATACCTAGGCATCGAAACCCATGGAAAAATATACCTAGACATCAAAAACCATGGAGCCGTGGACCTAGACATCGAAAACCATGGAAAAATATCCCTAGATATCAAAAGCCATGATGAAATATATCTAGAGATCGAAAACCATGAAGAAATATACCTAGACATCGACAACCATGGAGAAATATACCTAGGCATCGAAAACCATGGAGAAATACACCTAGAAATTAAAAACCATGGAACCATGGACCTAGACATCGAAAACCACGAAGAAATATACCTGCGCATCGAAAACCATGGAGAAATATACAGAGGCAACGAAAACCATGGAGAAATATACCTGCACATCGAAAACCATGGAGGAATATACCTAGCCAACAAAAACCATGGAGCCGTGTACCTTGACAACGAAAAACATGGAGCCGTCGACCTACACATCGAAAACCATGAAAAAATTCACCGAGGCATCCAAAACCATGGAGAAATATACAGCGGTAACGAAAACCATAGAGAAATATACCTACACATCGAAAACCATGGAGAAATATACCTAGACAGCAAAAACCATGGAGCCGTGTACCTTGACAACGAAAACCATGGTATATAGCTAGACAACGAATACCATACGGAAAGAGAGGCCTGATATAGTCTGTCTCTCTCGCTCAGTGGCGCGCGAAGAGTGGGGATACCATGTTCAGCGGAGCGGGTGACATCACGGGCCGAAAATATCCACCAGACGCGTAAGGGCGTATGTCCAAGCTCCTGCGCATACAACTTACACCTTTCCGACTCCAAGAAACTGTAAGACACAGGAAGCGAACCAAACCTCGCGACCAAAATTTTCAATATTAGATTTCTCTGGATTGGCTTAATGGATTTCCTTCAACCAAGAACCAATCGAATGATAAAAAATCATAGAAAATTCAAGTCTAATATGGGATTTTTCTCTTCACCCGTTTTCCTGTAAAAACGCTTCAAAGTTTCTGCGACGTCATAAAACGCCTATTTTACTGTATATAAGAGTATGGCAGCTCTCACGCTACGCTTTTCTTTTAATACTTGGCATCGAGCCGCTGCCGCGTCTCTTGATAATACTTTTTTAAATTATTTTTCGCAGAGAGAACGAGCAAGCGACAGAAAAAAAAGAATGAACGCCCGTCGCGTCGGGAGCAGCTTCGCAGACCGAGGGGCAAAAGGTATGCTTCGAAAGACAAGAATTTCGATAGACACTCGCCGGCACGATACGAGTCGAAGAGTCGAAATTTGCGGATGAAGCAGCGGTATCGGTCGGAACGGTGAGTGGCTGCTAGCAAAGAAAAAAAAGACATAAGATGCAAAATAATAATTTTTTTAATGAATTCGTTTTCCCCAGAGTGGACAAGGACAATCGGCTTTTTGACTACAACGAAAGACGTCGGGGTCATATCTCGATGCATCGTGATCAAGCACGTTGCTATCGGAGAAAGTCTCGTGAGTCCAGTTCACGGACCCGAGAGCCTGGCTGGCGGACCGAAATGCCCGAAGGCACTCGTCCGATCGCCGCGAAAATACCCGAAGGCACTCGTCCGATCGCCGCGAAAATACCCGAAGGAACTCGTCCCATCGCCGCGAAAATATCCGAAGGTACTCGTCCGATCGCCGTGAAAATATCCGAAGACACTCGTCCGATCGCCGCGATAATAATCGCCATCGTGCGGGACGGTGGGTGCATGCCTGTAACAGGGGACGGGATTCTGCAGCTATGAAAAGGCACGACGGAGGAGGAATCCGGAACCGGGGCCACTCCGATCCAAACGAAACTCAGAGAGTTTGCGGTGCTTTGGCGACAATCCTGCGCGTGATGGGATCTACAACATCCTGCGCGTGATGGGATCTACAAAAATCGAATTATTAAAAAAATACAGTTTCTTTTAATATTAACAAAAATAACTCACTCAATGATGCTCAGCGTAATTTTAATATTATAAAACTCTCCTAAACAGTTTTTTTCATTCATTATTGTTCACGTTTTGCTCAAAAGTTTCGAGCATTTTTGCAACTTTTAGAGAGTCGAGACTTTTTTGGTTTGGGTTCTTTATTCAAAATTTTGGCGGTTCGTTTGAAATTTGCACGAGGCTGTTTTTTTGGCTCTAGTTTTAATTCCATCAAAGTTCCATTTCTTTCCCGAGGCTTCTGTTTGGAAACGATTTTCAAATTCCAGCTTGATTTTGGTCACAAATACAAAAATTCGTCAGAGCTACGGTTAACCTTGGAGGTTGAAATTTGTCACGTCTGGTGTATCGCATCTCGTGATTCTCCGAGTTGTTCGCAAACCTGAAAAGTCTATTTTTGGGTTCAGGTTCTTGCATACTTTTGACAGACTCATCGCCTTTCTTGCGGAAAGGCGATGAGTTTGTTTTTATTTTGGAGGCTGTACAAACGCGTTTTATCGTACTGAATGTGACGCCGCCTGCTCCGAAATTTCATGGCCTGGAAGTTGCCGCTGCATGCGTACAAAAATGTAATGGTTTTGTTCAGGAATGAGCATGGTTAAATTCCCGCGCCGCGACTCGCGCTCCCAGCGCGGCAGTATAGTCGCAAATATGGAAAACAGGCGGCTGTCAAGTTGTCGGGTGGCGCTGCCACAAGGGATATCGTGACAACTTGACCAGCGTCCATATTAATTACTCTCTTCTTATCCGGACGTCAAACCGGGAAGACGTGTGAGCTCTCGCTCTCTAGGACCTCGCGACACGAGGCATCGCGGCCATCTCCGACAAGGACCACTCAGCCTTACTCGGTTTAACTCTTATTTGTTGTGTTAAAGTGTCCGCATTATCACGGCGAAGCGACTGCTCTTTTAGTATTTTATTCAAGTGTATTCTCCGGGACAATTATTGTTGTAAACTCGTGGTGATCTCCGTTTTTCTCTTACCACGCGGCGGACACGTGTCGGTGTTACGCATTTTTATGCGAGTGATCGCTCGTTAATGGACGCTTGCCCTTTGTAAATAGGCAATAAATAATCAAAAGTGTACTCTCTAAAAGCCTCGTGTCAGTCTCTCATTTACTCAAACCTAAAATTCTCTTGCATGATTCCATCCCGCCCTCGATCATAAAAACAGCGGCAAAATCCGGGTCAGTTTCCGGAACATTTGGTCCTTCGAGCCGGATCGAGGGCTAGTGTTGGAGAATTTTGGTTTTGATCGGGCTCTCAAAGGAAATCCGGCTCGAACATTTGGTCAGTCGAGTCAGATCGAGAGCTAGTGTGGGAGAATTTTTCGTGTAATCAAGTTCTCAAAGGAAATTCGGCTCGAACATTTGATTCTTCAAGCCGTATCGAGGACTAGTGCGCGGAATTTTTGTGTGTGAAACGGTCTCCTGGACAGTTCTATGTCGATCGCGTTAAAGCTTCGGTCGCTTTCGCGAAGGCGAACTCTGTGGCGAACTCTGTGACATTCTCAAAAGACCGTGTTTTCAGTGAAAATGTCGCGCTCTGTGAACATCTCGCGTTCTCAGGGAAAATCTCGCGTTTTGTGAATATTTCGCGAGAGTTTCGATTGCGCTCCCACAAGTGAATTCTCGGTGAACAATCTTAAGTGACCGCTCCGTGAATTCTCTATTTTCCTCTGCGTTTAATTTTGCAGTGCGAATATTTTTCGTGAAATTCTGTAACGGCCATTTCTCGGTAGACAGTTTTCTATTTCGAACTCAAGTGCCTCGTTCTCTTGTGCGCGAATTCAAAACAAGGTTGACCTCGAGGCCCAGTGGCACGAGTGGTGAGTGTGTGAGCCGGACCGAGACCGCGCGCCTGCGTAACAAGGTGGCAGTCTTGGGTTTCGAGTGCGCTGTGGCCGCCGAAATTCTTTGATCGATAATCAATGCTCGGAACGGCTCTAGCGGTAAGTGAAGCGCCCGGCCACGTGTAAGTGACAGTCGGTAACTTTACATCGATTATCTCGCGAGTGATCTCAATCTCGGACTGTTGCGTAATGAGGATCTGGTGTAGGTGGGAAAAGAAATTAACCGAACGGCGAAACAGCGAACAATGCGATGAACCCGATTTTATTTTGACAAAATGTGGTTTGATACAAAATTGTATAAATTAATTCCCGAACTCTCGATCCCGAACACGACGAGGTCGTAAGTCTCGACGTGCACGAGAGCGTCCTCCCGTAAGCCGCGTGGTAAAGATGGCCGCGACGCGAGACGCGACGCCGACTTCCCGAAAATCCCGATAAATCTTGAATTATAATGACGTGCCCGAAAAATAAGCCCGACGTTCGATTCTCCTCGACTTGGAGACCGATAATTTCGTAACCGGTTGTAAGGCGGTCACGAGATGCGTCCAATACTCGCGGATACAAACGGGAAGACCGAAGATAGCGCAGGAGCCCGAAATTCGCGTGTCTTTACTCTATCGAGTCTGGATTGAGAAGAAGGACCGCTCGATAGGCGATCGATAGTGACGAATTGCGCGCATGTCAATTGGCTGATCAAGCGTGTCGCTCCAGGCGGTGGCGACAATGACGTCAGCGCGCATAACTAATTCCCGAATTATGATGGACGCGAGGTCCTTTGATTGACAGGACCGTCGCGTGGCGCCTCGGCCGGCAGAGCGCGAACCACGACCCGATGCTCGCGTTACCGGCTTATTGCGTCATTCCCGAACATCCCGCCCGCCATCGGCAGCCGTGCTGTCGATTGATCCCGGCTGTGGTATAGGAAGGATGGCCAGCTTGGTTATCGGCCTCTTGAAGGTGGATGTAGCCGTTTTGATGGTGACTACCCGGGTGAGGCCGTCCTGGCCCGGATGGAGTTCCAGGACCCGCGCGAGAGGCCATCGCGTTGGCGGCAGGATTTCGTTGGTCAGCAAGACCATTGACCCGACCCGGATTTGATGTGACGGATGGTGCCACTTGGAAATGGCCTGCTGCCGTTGCAGGTATCCTGTTGCCCAATGATCCCAGAAGAACTGGAGCCGCTCCTGGACCAGTTGCCAGCGCGAGAGCCTGGCAGTGTTGACGTCCCGTAGCGAAGGCTCAGGAATCGTTGTGAGCGCTTCTCCGATGAGGAAGTGCCCGGGTGTGAGGACCGAAAGATCGTCCGGATCCTCCGATAGTGGCTCCAGCGGGCGAGAGTTGAGTACGGCCTCAATTTGTGTGAGAAGAGTTGTAAATTCTTCAAACGTGAGGCTCGTCTCACCTACCGTCCTTTTGAGGTGGTGCTTGACGGATTTAACCGCTGCCTCCCACTTCCCGCCCATGTGAGGAGCGCCCGGAGGGTTGAAGACCCACTTGATCCCGTCGTTTGCTGCCAGTCGCGCGATGTTCTCGGAATCACGTGTTCCACCGATGAACATCCGTCGTAGCTCCGCAGCTGCACCCTGGAAGTTCGTCCCGCAGTCACTGTAGATCGTGTGACAAATCCCGCGTCTCCCGGTGAAGCGACGAAGTGCCGCGATGAAGGCCTCCGTTGTTGAATCTGTAACAACTTCAAGGTGCAGAGCAGAGGTGGAAAAACAGACGAAGATGCACAACCAGCCTTTGTAGCATCTGTTCCCGCGCCCGCGCCAACTCTTGAGTGAGATTGGCCCGGCGTAATCGACCCCGGTGAAGAGGAAAGGTCGAGCCGGTGTTACCCGAGCGATTGGCAACTGACCCATGAGTTGTTGAGCCTTAAGTCCACGAAAGCGAGCGCAGCGTACGCAACGCAGTATGAACGAACGCACCGGTGCACGTCCGCCGATGACCCAACAACTCTTTCGAAGATATGCTAACGTGAGCTGCGTTCCTCCGTGGAACGTCCGGTGGTGGGCGTCCGCAATAAGCAGCTCCGTCAGTGGCGAATCCCGTGGGAGAATGACTGAGTGTTTGCTCTCAGGTTGTAAGGCTGAATGCTTCAGTCTTCCCCCGACCCGGAGGATGCCTTGATGGTCGATGAACCCGGTTAATCGCGTGATAATGTGCGATTTTGGGAGAAGTTGGCCCGAACTGAGTAGTTTGAGCTCTGAAGTGAAGTACGCTCCCTGGATGGACTTTATCCAATAAAGCCGTGAATTCTCCAGGTCTCCCGGTGTGATGGCTGATCCCGACGTACCTTGACCCGCTCCTCGAAGGCGATAAATCGCCTTGAAAAGTAGAGAGGTGATTCTCAACAACCGTGTGAGCGACGAATATTTGAGAATGAGGTCGAAAATATGTGGTTTGGTTGTTGAGATGGTAAGCGTAAGACCTGGCCGCTCTTCGAGCGCCGCTGAAGTTTCCGTCCCGGTGCGAGGCGTTGGCCAATGGTTTGAGGGTTTTGCTAACCAGTGAGGCCCGTCCCACCACGTTGAAAATTGCTCGAGCTGAGGGATGGTTAGCCCCCGTGATGCACAATCAGCTGGATTGTCCCGTCCCGGTGTGAATTTCCATTGGGCCCGGGGCTTAGAGCTCTTGAGCCGATGAGACCCGATTCCGAACGAAGTCCTTCCACCGAGATGGGTGACTCGTTACCCAGGTAAGTGTAACCATGGAATCCGTCCATAGATAAACCCGTGACTCATCAAGTTCCAACGTTTTCTGCACGTACCGCGTGAGTTTCGCCGCCAATAGCGCAGCGGCGAGCTCGAGCCGCGGAATCGTGAGCCGTTTAATTGGCGCGACCTTAGTTTTCGCGCACACCATGGACACCTTCGTTGTGCCCTCTGGTCCCGTAACCCGCACGTATACGACCGCGCCCATCGCCAATTGTGACGCGTCCGAAAACCCGTGGATTTCGACCGTTGAACCCGTGGCGATGTTGATCCACCTCGGAATCTGAATGGAGCTGAGGTGGGTTAGCTCCTGACGGAAGGCGATCCATGCGCTGCTGGCCTGTGCCGAAACGTTATCGTCCCAAGCCAGTTTTTCCAGCCACAACTGTTGTAAGATTATCTTGGCCCGGATGGTGACTGGTGCGATGAATCCCAAGGGGTCGTATAGCTGCGCGATCTCCGATAAGATGACGCGCTTGGTGATACTCGTACCGTCCGTGAACGGTAGCGTCGTAAACGTGAATACGTCAGAATTTGGCAACCATGAGAGACCGAGAACCTTCGTCTCGCAGTCCTCAATTGCCCGTGAAGCCTCGCTGCTGACGTTTACCCCGATGCGCGAGAGTAGCGCCGGGTTATTGCTCTGCCACTTCGCGAGTGGAAAGCCGCCCGCCGTGCAGATCCCGATCAATTGCTGCGCTTGCGCAGTCAGATCCGATAATTGATCAGCACCCCCGTAAATATCGTCAACGTATCGCCCCTTGGTGAGGGGAGCGACCGCTTGAGGATATTTATCACCCTCGTCCTGCACCAGCTGTAGCAGAACCCGAACCGAAAGAAATGGTGCTGGTCTCGTCCCGTAGGTGACCGTCGTCAACTGGAACGGAACGACATTCCCGATGTCGTCGACCCACAGGATCTGCTGAAGATCCCAATCCGCCCGATGAACCCGAATTTGTCGGAACATCTTCGTGATGTCCGTCGCGAATACGAAACGATGACGTCGAACCCAAAGGAGGACATCGGATATGTCCCGTTGCAACTTTGCACCCGTGTGCAGCATATCGTTAAGCGATATGCCCGAATCCGTGTTGCTCGACCCGTTAAAGACGACCCGGAGTTTCGTCGTTGTACTGCTCTCCTTGAACACCCCGTGGTGTGGGAGAAAATAGGCCCGTTCCCGATGGAGCAACGTGGACGGAACTCGAACCATGTGTTGTAACGTCTCGTACTCAGCGAGAAAAGACCTATAAAGATTCGAATAAGTCTCATCCCGTGAAAGTTTACGTTGGAGCCGGTGGAGGCAAGCCAGCGCCGTGCGATAGGAATCGCCCAATTTCGGATGTCCCGACTTGACCGGCAGTCGGACCACGTACCGACCCGTCTCGTCCCGAGAGTGCGTCGAGACAAAATGAGACTCACACTCCTGCTCTTCGGGTGTGAGTTCCGTGCCCGCTTCGATTGGCACCTCCTCCTGGACCCAGAACCGCGTAAGAAGATCCTGCAACTCCTGAAACCCGTGATCCACCGCGGCGTGGTGTACGAACCCGGCTGTGGATGCAGTCTCGACCACTGGCCCGAAAATTACCCAACCAAAAATCGTATCTTGGGCGATAGGCGCCTCTGGAGAGCCCCGTCTGATCCGCGCCCGAATCAACTGCCCGTAGACATCTGCTCCCAAGATGAGGTCGACTGAACTAGGAAATGCAAAATCTGGGTCTGCCAGCGTGAGACCCCGTAAATGCGACCAATGAATATTGGTGAGGGAGAAAGAAGGAAGCGTAGGCATTAACTTGGGGAGTACATGAGCTTTTATTGAAATAAATGCACCCGAATGGAGAGAATGAAGAGTGCAGCTAACCAGCCCGCGCGTGTGACCGGAAGGAACCCCGCCGATTCCGATGACTGGAATCGAGGAGGACTCACGTGGTAGTTTAAGGCGCTGAACGAGCTTGTCCGATATGAGAGACAACTCGGACCCCATGTCGATCAGCATCCGGACACGATATGTAGACCCAATAGACGTAGAAAGGTTGGCTTGACCTGTTGCGAGAAGAACTCCTGTTCTTGTCGCTCCCGTACCCACACAAGATAATGCCGCCGTATCTCATTGCGTTGCTCCCGCTGAAGCCGATGATGACGGACCTCCTGATGTTCCGTTGGCGTCTCCCGATCCCGGCTGGGCTGTTGAACCCCCGAACTTTGACCATCCCACGTGAATCATCGTATGATGCTTGCGGTCGCATTCCTTGCACTTCGTGGCCGTTTTGCACGCGGTCACGTTGTGCCGTCCCAGGCAATTGTAGCAAAGCCGTAAAGCTTTGATTTTCTCCCGTCTCGCTTCGTTTGTCAAGGCCTTAAATTGTTACGCCCACCGCTGCTCCTTCCAATGCCCGGCCCCGCGTGGTGATAAATTGCCGTAGTTGCGCAAGCGTCGGAGGGTCTTGTGATTGCCCAGCCAAAATCTCCCAAGCTTCCCTCGTCGCGGCGTCGAGTCGTCGCGAGATAATGTGCACCAGGATCCAGTCCCAGTGCTCGATCGGTGCGCCCAATGCCTTGAGGGAATTGCACGCTTCCGTGGTGTCGTGCAGCAGGGCGTGCAGGTCCGGTGCGGACCTTGAGGCGATGACCCGTGGTTGGAGTAAACTCTCCAAATGAGAAGACACGAGGATCCGTTTATTCTCGTAACGAGTCACTAACGTCTCCCAAGCTGTCGCGAAAGAATCGGCCTCGAGAGTCAGACTCGCGATCAGCTTCGCCGCCTCGCCCGTCGTTGATGCTCGAAGATAATGCATCCTCTCCACTTCCGTGATGCCTTGGTTTTCCCGAACCAATGCCGTGAAGAGATCCCGGAACGAGCACCAGTCGGAATATGCGCCCGAAAATGATGGTAGCGATATTTTGGGGAGATTAGCCCGGCTCCCGTGTGACGACGAACCCGGTGTCGTCGTTCCCGTGGTAGCTTGTGCCGTAGACTGAAGCTCGTGACGAAACCGTGCGACCATGGTGAGGATACGCCCGTGCGTCTGGAACGCTTGTGAAAACGTATCGTTCTTGACGTAATCGCTCGATAAAAATTCAACCGAGCACGCCCGCGTGATCTCATCGTGGATCCTGGAGAAATTACTCCAAAGATCTTTGGTAGCCGCCCGAATGTCGCTCAGTTCGTCGACCGTGAAGTTCGCCGCTGTCCCTTGGTCTAGCCGGTCCCGATAATTTTGCAGCATCGTTAACCGCCCGTTCTGCGTCGACACCATGAGTGGTAGCGATCCACTGTTGGCCCGAATTCCCACCGGCGACCTTGACCGCACAGCCGGAGACTTCTCCCGGTGAGAAGCTGCTGGCGGTCTCTCTTCCCGTCCCGAACCCCCGGCTCCCGATGCCGAGGGGGCGGTGGTGACCGTTAACGTGGTCGCCTGGCCGCTGGGCGCGGTAGTCGAAACCGCGAGCCCCTCCGTGGTCTCGTTACCGGTGACCGAATCCGAGTCAGATTTTATGTCCGCCCAATTCAACGATGCTTCCTGATCTGACATGGCGACCCGTCAACCCCGTGGAGCGCTCGGCACGCACGACAATACCCAGAAGCTCACAAAAATGTCCCGACGCACTGTGAAAACCCGAAACGCGATTCGAAATGCTCAAAAATGTCGGAAAAACGCCGCGCCGCACTGCGTGATAACCCGGAAAATGTCAATAAATATCAAAAGTCGCAGTACGAGGCTTGAGGGTAGCCCGAAACCCGGATGTGCTGCGAAAACGGCCGACGCGTGGCCCGAACACGTGGGCGATCGGCCCGTACAACACGATACCCGAAGAAAAAACGCGAAAAATGTCCGACAATTTGATAAACGCGCTTCGAAACTGGGGATTAACCCACGCGAATTCCCGATACGAGTGACTCGTCGCCCAAGCCGTGAGCTAAGCCCGATGTCGCGAAAAAAACTCGAAGTTTCGAAGTAATCCACTGACTCGACGGAAGAATCGCTTTAAAAACTCGACGGGGTGAATTAATGTCCGAAAAACACCTCCAAACCCGCGAGAACCGATGGATAAATCGATAAAGTCAATGCACACGACCCGACACTCGTGGCACACCGGAAGTTGAGGAAAAGAACGCGCTCGGCACGTGCTCGAGAGAATAAAGTCTTGTAACCGAGGCGCTATCCGCACACGCCGACACTCGAAACGATTTAACGATTCACAATTCGATCCCGAGTGAAAATAAAGCTTGAGACTCACCAATTTGTTCGAAATAAACTCGAAAAGCTCCCGGATGAAGATTTTGTAGAGTCCAAGCGTCGTGCGAGTGGCCGGCCGGGGAGCGCTTGCACGTGGCGCGCGCGCGCGATCCTCCGTCGAAAATCGATGTCCTGAGGAAATAAATTCCCGTCGCAGTCACAAACCCGAATCCCCAATTTTCTACAGTCACAGAGTCTTAATCACCGCACTTTTCACAGAATCGTCGCACAGAAAACCCACCAGATCCGGCTCGAAGGACCAAAATGTTGCGTAATGAGGATCTGGTGTAGGTGGGAAAAGAAATTAACCGAACGGCGAAACAGCGAACAATGCGATGAACCCGATTTTATTTTGACAAAATGTGGTTTGATACAAAATTGTATAAATTAATTCCCGAACTCTCGATCCCGAACACGACGAGGTCGTAAGTCTCGACGTGCACGAGAGCGTCCTCCCATAAGCCGCGTGGTAAAGATGGCCGCGACGCGAGACGCGATGCCGACTTCCCGAAAATCCCGATAAATCTTGAATTATAATGACGTGCCCGAAAAATAAGCCCGACGTTCGATTCTCCTCGACTTGGAGACCGATAATTTCGTAACCGGTTGTAAGGCGGTCACGAGATGCGTCCAATACTCGCGGATACAAACGGGAAGACCGAAGATAGCGCAGGAGCCCGAAATTCGCGTGTCTTTACTCTATCGAGTCTGGATTGAGAAGAAGGACCGCTCGATAGGCGATCGATAGTGACGAATTGCGCGCATGTCAATTGGCTGATCAAGCGTGTCGCTCCAGGCGGTGGCGACAATGACGTCAGCGCGCATAACTAATTCCCGAATTATGATGGACGCGAGGTCCTTTGATTGACAGGACCGTCGCGTGGCGCCTCGGCCGGCAGAGCGCGAACCACGACCCGATGCTCGCGTTACCGGCTTATTGCGTCATTCCCGAACACGGACGATTATCGGTCTTTGTTTCAATTCGCGATCGCGCACATTTTTTCTCTTAATTAAGAGAATTTCATGGCACTCTTGGACTTTGCGAATTTTTTCACAACGGGCTTAAATCATGTGACGGCTCAAACGCGTAACAAGTGCGCGTTCTTCACTCTTGTGTCTCGTGAGTTCCCGTGCACGCTTCGGACAGCGTCGCGTGCATCCTCGCGATCCCTCCGGTTTGTCGTGAAATTATTCTTTCGCGATAAATTTAATTCTTTTGTTTGAAAATCGGAGTACTCTCGGACTCTGCGAAACTCTTCGCATCGAGCTGAAATCAAGTGACAGCTCAAACGGGAAACAAGTGCGCGTTCTCAATCTCGCGTCACCCCCCCTCTCCCAAACAGCAGTGCTCCTGTAAAGTGATTACGAGTTTACACCTCGCGTCACTCCCCTCCCTCTCTCCCAATTGGCACTGCTCCGGCCAAGTGACTGCGCGCTAAACCTCGCGTCACCCACCTCCGTTTTCTCTTTTCCAATCACAGGAATCAAGGGAAATCGTTCTACAAGGACTCCGGGAACCGTCAACCTCTGGTTCCACTCGGTCTACTCCCAGGAACGCGTGAGCATTCTGGCTCACGTGCGTCGAAACTTCTAGACTGCTCCAGGGACTTCGTCACGCGGGCGGCGCCCCGCTGGCGATACGACGTGTCGCCAATCCGGCAATCCGCGCTCAGTTCGCGACGGCGAACTTGCGCTCAGCCCGAGGCCAGCTCCAATGCAGAGTGTATATCCAAGCGCAACCTTGCGATCAGCTCGGATTCATCGTTCCTTCCAAGGTCCGAGCCAAAAGCTAATCCGGGAGCTTTGGCTGCATGAAATTCGGTGGGACGAACCACTCCCAGCTCCGGTCTCCACAAAATGGCTCGCTGCATGAGAAGAAATAATCAATATTTAAGCTTTTTCTGTTCTCGGGTGGTTCAACACGAGCGAATGAGCTCGTGTACAGCTCAGGTCTTCTCAGACCGGTCACAGCGCCATGGCGGCAGCAGCATAAGCACCGTCGGCCTCTCGTCCACAAGGAAATGACGACTCCAAATCAAAGGTCGCTCCTTTGCAACGCCTGACCCTCCCGAGGATCGAGCTCTCAGGCGCTCTCCTGGCGAAGCTCGCTCAACACGTTAAGAGAATGACGGGGCTTGACGTGGAAGCAACCAGTGGACGTGGACTCTTAGGCACTCTACCTGGATAAAGGCTCTCCAATCCCGCCGCAAGGACTGCACGAGAAATCAGCTCACGCAGATCCAGGAGCTCTCCCAGGACGCACAGTGGTTGCACGTGCTTGGTCGTGCAAACCAGCTGATTGCGTTTCTCGAGGAATGACAAACGGCCAACTCCAAGGTCATCAGCTATGGTGGACGGGACCACCATGGCTCTCGAAATCGATGGAAAACTGGCCCCAACAGACTGATCACTGACGGTGCCAGCAACTCTGCTTGTTAAGTATCTTTCGCCTTTTAAGCTGCTTCACGTGACAGCTCTGTTTCAGAATATTCAGCCTGAAACAACAGCTCTTGGACAGCTCCATCCGGGAGGATCGAATTTCCTCTCGATCTCTCAACTGGATCAACGGAAGACGTGCGTCTGCGAAGACTCACGTACTTCAGGGTGAGATCTGTGCTCGTCAGAGGGGGATCCGTGCACATCAATCGGTGTGCCAACTACCTCTCTGCCGTGTCACGCTTTCTCACTCCTCCGGACACACGGGTGTCAAACACGCTGGACTACTCCTCAGGACTCTTCAGGAACTTCTCCATGGTTCAACTCCAGACGTGGACTCTCCAACAAGAGGACATCTTCGCTCTGCGAAGATGGCGGGCGGAATGTTCAGAGGAATGAGCATGGTCAAATTCCCGCGCCGCGACTCGCGCTCCCAGCGCGGCAGTACAGTCGCGAATATGGATAACAGGCGGCTGTCAAGTTGTCGGGTGGCGCTGCCACAAGGGATATCGTGACAACTTGACCAGCGTCCATATTAATTACTCTCTTCTTCTTCGGACTCGAAACCGAGAAGACGTGTGAGCTCTCGCTCTCGAGGACCTCGCGACACGAGGCATCGCGGCCATCTCCGACAAGGACCGCTCAGCCTCGCTCGGTTCAACTCCTTTTCGGTGTGTTAAAGTGTCCGCATTATCACGGCGAAGCGACTGCTCTTTTAGTATTTTTATCAAGTGTATTCTCCGGGACAATTATCTTTGTAAACTCGTGGTGATCTCCGTTTTTCTCTTACCACGCGGCGGACACGTGTCGGTGTTACGCATTTTTATGCGAGTGATCGCTCGTTAATGGACGCTTGCCCTTTGTAAATAGGCAATAAATAATCAAAAGTGTACTCTCTAAAAGCCTCGTGTCAGTCTCTCATTTACTCAAACCTAAAATTCTCGTGCATGATTCCATCCCGCCCTCGATCATAAAAACAGCGGCAAAATCCGAGTCAGTTTCCGGAACAGGTTTAGAGAATTAAAAAAAAAAAAAATACAGTTTCTTTTAATATAAAAATAAAAAAAATACAGTTTCCATATTATTTTCTTAATAAATAATAAATAACTTGTCTCGATTAATAATTTTTTAATAATAAAAATAATATTAAATCAAAAAAGCTGGAAAACCATGTCCTTAACGACCATCATTTTTTTTTTGCAAGAAATGAATTACGAATTACAAAGTTCTCCCTCAAATGTCCCAATAATAACCTACATAACAACGGAACTTCCCATGACATGCGGAACTGAATGAAATTAGCAACGTCCAACAGCGTGAAGTAGTCGATAGTCGAGAACCCCCTTATATTGCGATATTTTCAAAACCAAAAAAACAGGGTATTACGTCAATATTAATCAACCATACGAATTAGCGATCGACCTTGACGAAATATGCTTTAGAACGCTCGCTGCCACCCACGGAAAGACACACCGAAAATTTGTCAAGACATTTGTTTCGGTTTCCGAGAAAACTGGCGACAACGGAATATGCCCCCATCAGCTGATCGCAGTGAAACGCATAACTCCCGTCTTTTTGACCTGCGGGCAGTCGGGAGTTAAAAACATCTTGGGTGCGCGTCCATGCCCCTAGAAAGGTTCGACTGTGTGAGTGTTCGGTATTGATTTATGGAGTTTAATGTGCTATTTTGGCTCTATCGCAATGTATGATTTTGCTTTTCTTGTTTTCTAGTTCTATTCCGATGTCGTTTTGGTCCTCAAATGTTTGCGTGATTTCGTAAGGACCTTTGTTATTGTGGTCGAATTTACTTAGTTTTGGATTTTTTACTAGGTAATTTTTATCGCCGACTTTGTATTTTACTGGATTGATTTTCTTATCGTAATAACCTGCCGATTTTTGTTTTGCTGCTTCTAGGTTATTGTGAGCTAATTTTCGGTCTTCTTGCAATTGTGTTGCGAGATTTTTTACGTGGTCGTCGTACGTTAGGATCTCGTCCATGTACGCGAATTGAGAGGGTAGGCGAGCTTCTCTCCCTAAAACGATTTGATACGGGGTGAATTTCGTTCCTTCGTGTATACTCGTGTTGTACGCGAATGTGGCTAATTTGAGCCATTTGTGCAAATCTTTTTTGTTGGTGTAGTGTTTAAGGTAGTCTGTAAGGACTTGATGGCTACATTCGAGGGATCCGTTCGATTGCGGGTGGAAAGCAGTGGTTTTGATTTGCTTTATTTTCAGGACTTTAGTGAGTTGTTTCATGACTCGACCAATGAAAGCTGCTCCTTGGTCTGTCTGATTATTTTTGGACAACCGAACAAGCATATTAAGTTTTGGCATATGAAAGGTTGTCTTGGATTGTTAGGATGAAACGATGAACGACCTTGGTTGGATTCTGGTGTAATCGGTCCAACTATGTCCATAGCGATCTTGTGGAATACGTTGATCGGAGTGTCAGTGAGGACCATAGGTTGTTTTGTTTTTATTCGGACTAGTTTTCTCCTTTGACAACTTTCGCATTGTCTCATGTAATCTTCTACTTGTTTTTTCAAGATGTCCTAGAAATACTTTTGACGGATTCTGTTGTAAGTTTTTGTCACGTCTTTGTGACCTGCAATCGGGGATTCGTGGCATTCTTTGGTTATTTCCTGCCTGTCCTTCAGTGGTGGAGTGATGTGTGTGTGTTCGAAAATTTTGCGAATGATGTTTTTCATTTTTATCCAGGTTGGATAATCGAGATTGCTTTTTTTTCTGAAACTACTGCTGATTTCATTTTGAATTCTTCCATTTTACTTTTTAGATTTTGAAACGATTTCGTGAAGTTTTCTTCAGTCAGGGGTGATGAGTCGTTCTCTTGGGTTACTAACGCGAGAGTTTTCTTATTTTTGCCTTTTGATACTATGATCCGCTGAGATGAAAGAGATATAATTGTCTTTAGTCATTTCGAGATTGTCGTTTGTTTCGATGATATTGACCGTCTCAATATCGTTGGGTTCGTTACTGATTGTTGTGTTATTCGGAGTTCCGCTAGAGATTCCGCCTTGGGGTGATAAAAAGATTTTTACGATTGGTGTAAGGGGTCGGTTTATTATTGGGCTGTGTGGTCTTTCATTTTCGGAAAGGAGTTCCGCGTTGTCTTCGCTTAATAAGAGAATTTCGTCGTCTCTGAGTAGTGAGTGTTAGGTTTTCGGTATTGGGGAGAATTTGACTTTCTTCTACTGCTTGTGTTTGGATTTTGTTTTCCAACGGAGCGTGTTCTTCGTGTTTCGACGGAGCGTGATTTTCGTGTTCCGACGGAGCGTGATTTTCGTGCTCCGACGGGGCTTGATCTTTGTGTTCGACTTGGTTTTGCGTAGTCGTGTTTGTTGGGATTGGTATTGTTACGTCCCGGTATAAATTGTTATTACCGTGGTCGTAAACGACGCTTCACTTTTCGGTCAGCTATGAGAGACCGGGGATTGAAGCGATATCGAGTGACAGGCGAATCCCTTCAGGTTATGTTTTGAGTAAAAACCCACTTACCTTTTCGCTGATGGTTAAGGTATAGGTGACGAGTAGAATATCTGCGACGCGATCCGCCTGGATTGTGGATCCCTCGTTCCCGGGCCACCCGGTATATAGCCGACGGCGATTGGAAAGGGACGAGTGGGAAGTAACGGGTGGATCCGTTGTTCGCGGATACGTTCGCGCGGGTGAAATAAAAAGGAACACCGCGCGATGAATGTTTGAACAGTAAAATTATATTAAAAATTGACGAGTTGGATATGGCGATACAAGCCGTGGATAATGAGTTGTATTATCTTTGTCAGAGCGACCAAAGCCGGAGGAGAACCGATCGGTTTGATTCGCGAGTTAAGACTGACTACCCTTTTTCATTCTTCTCACTGACTCCGACTATCTTGTCTGACAATGAGTGCAGCCACACCAATGGTTTATGGTCCGTCACCAGTGAAAACTCCCTACCGTAAACGTACGGCCTGAAATAATTTACGCAGTACACAATCGCTAAGCATTCCTTTTCGATTACAGGGTATTTTTCCTCTGCTTTATTCAGAGTTCGCGATGCGTACGCTATCGGTCGGTCGCTGCCTATCTTACCTTGGCTGAGAACACCACCGATCGCGGTCGCTGAGGCGTCCGTTGTAATGATGAATGGTGCTGTAAAATCGGGATGTTGTAACACGGGTTCTTTACAAAGCGAATCCCTTAAAGTGGCAAACGCCTCTTCTTGAGCGTTGCTCCATTTGAAAACCGTGTCTTTTTTCAACAGTTGAGTGAGCGGTCTCGCGGTACCGGAAAAGTTGTTTATAAATCGGCGGTAATACCCAGCCAAGCCAAGAAACTGCTTTATTTTCGTAGGACTGGTCGGCCTTGGATAATCTTTTAACGCCACTAATTTTTTGGGATCCGGTCGGACGCCATCTTCGCTTATAACGTGACCTAAGTACACTACCTCTTTGCGCAGAAATTCGCATTTGTCCGGCTGGAGCTTCAGGCACGCTTTTCGTAATCGGTCGGTAAGTTTTTTGAATTTTGATTCGTGTTCTTGCAAGGAACTCGCGTACAATACGATATCGTCGAGGTATACAAAAAGTTCGATTCCTTGTAATCCACACAGCACACGGTCCATCAAGCGTTGGAACGTGGCTGGGGCATTTTTGAGCCCGAAGGGCATTCGCGAAAATTGGTAATGCCCGAACGGTGTTGAAAATGCCGTTTTTTGTGCGTGTTCCCCGTGGAGTGGAATTTGATGAAATCCACTCGCCAAATCAAATACAGAGAAATATTTCGCGCTTCCCAATTGGTCAAGGATATCCGTTATATTCGGGAGAGGATAGGCGTCGCCAATTGTTTTTTCGTTTAATTTACGATAATCGATCACCATCCGCCATCTAGGGTTCCCTTGTGAATCGGCCTTTTTCGGGACGATCCACAACGGTGAGCTATATGGGGAATCTGAGGTCTCGATTATTTTCCCGTCAATCAAGTCGCCGATTTGTTTTGTGATCTCGTCTTTATGCGCTGGCGGAAAGCGATATTGTCGCGTAAAGACGGGTTGATCATCGGTCGTTATTATTTTATGCTCGATGGCATTTGTTGAGTTTAAAAATTCTCCGGGCATTTGAAAAAGATCCTGCGCATCCATTATCGATTTTTCGACGCTTGCTCGTTCCTCATCGTTAAGATGTTCAAGTCGGAGCAGCGATTTTATTTTTGTGAATACCAAGTTTTTGTCGGCTAAATGTGGCTTTACCGTCTGGACTCTATGGTCGCGCGTACCGCGCTCGTCACACAGATTATCCCGCGGTTTTTCGCTCGAGTCTTGCGAATTTTCTTCGTAGCCCGGCGGTCCGCGTGGATTCCCGTTTTTTTCCGATTTTTCGTCGAGGAGCTCGAATGCCTCTAAGGTCACCGTTGGTACGGTGAGCTCCACATCTTTCTCGGTTGTGTTGAACGCCCTAATGTACGCGACGCCATTTGTGTTGGACACAGCGGCTTCGCCTATATATATCCCGTTTTCCGTTTTCAAACGCGGAACATAGCCCTCCTTGATCTCGGTATTTCTAACGCGTACGTAGTATACGCAACTGGATCGGCTCGGGATTTTTACAGTTTCGCGGTTTTTGAAGGGTAATACGCGGTCTTTCCATTTTACGGCTTCCGCGTCCCAATCTATTGCACCTCGATTTAATCCATAAAATTCCGCCCCCAAAATCGCGTCTTGACTTATTCCGAATGAATTTTCCACTACGTGTAACTCCGACGGAGTTCCCAATATATCCAATATCGTCGATCCGATAGTGTATACGGGTTCGTCAGTAATTCCCTGCAACTTTAGGATGTCGTTTGTGTTTATCTTTATTTCGTTCGTTAGCGCGTGAGTTTTTATTAAATTGGGATCCGACCCAGAATCTACTAGGAACTCGGTCTTTTGGTTTAATTGTGGACCCTCAAATTCTACGACTGGAACGAATGTACTCCGGTTTAATCGGATGTTGACGGTTCGCACTCGTCTTCCGCCTGTACCGGATTGACAGGGCGCTGCGACGCGCTGTCCTTGCGGCTTGCACCCTGAGAAGCCGAAGGTTGCTTTGCGTTTTCCGAATTCTCGGTTTCGCGAAGTCGTTTGTAACACACGTTTTCCGTGTGGCCTGTACGCTTGCAATACGTGCAGGTTGGTCGTGTTTTTTCGGGTTTTCTGGAATCGCGGCCCTCGGCGTTTTCGGATTTACGCGGATTTTTATCGGGGTTTTTAATCCAGCAGTCGGCGTCGACGTGCCCAGATTTTCTGCAATGCTCGCATTTAGGCGAGTTCGATTTGCCCTGGCCCGCCGCGTTGGCATAACTTTTCGCGCCTTTGACAATTTCCTGAAAACGCGTTTTGTCGCGGTCCATTTCCTTTTCGATTTTTATCGCGGTTTGATAGGCCGTGGCTAAATCACCGCAGCCTTCGAATTTTAATCGTAAGCGAAAATCAGGCGGGAGCCCTGCGATAAAGGATTCCATTGTTTCTTCTTCGATTTCCCGCCTTTGCATTCGCGATAACCGCCCGGATGATTCTGATTCGCCGTCGCAAATCGCCGAATGGAGATCTTTGACACGGCTAATATAATCGAGGACATGTTCCGTTTTGCCCTTTACCACGTTTCCCAGTTCGCCCCTGAATTGGTTCACCGATTTCGCGGTTCCGAAAATTTCTTTGAGGCGATCGGTTAACGCTGCGACGGTGCGAAACGTGTCGTCTTCGATCGCGGTATATGCGCGCCCTTTTAATCGATTACGTAGGAGACGCGTGAATGTCGGTTCGAGGGGTGGCGAGATCATGTCTTTCGCTCTCTTGCACGCACGGGTGAATTTCAGAATTGGGATGTTATCACCGGTGAACGTCGGGACTGATTCGAGTATATCCTTGAACGATAGGTGCGTACTTAATCCCGTATTAGATTCCGTAACTGGAGGAGTTTCCGTTGACGAGTCTTCGGCTCGCGCCTTCAATTCGTTTAATTCCTCTCTGAGTTCCCGTAATTCTCGCCGCAGCGCGGAATTAATGTCTTGCGAATCGCTGAGTTCGTCTTCATTTTCGCGTTTAATCGGATGTTTTGATTTTTTTTCCGCGGCGAGGACGGCAAGTTCCCTCTCTTGAATTTCTATGAGTCTCTCGTCGTATTCTGCTTCGCGAGCTTTATTAATATTTTCAATTTCGATTAACTCGCGTTGTTTAGTTATTAACTGGTTTTGTAGTACGTTCAGTTCTTCCTCCGTAAGCGCGCTCGGGTTTTTATCGTCGCGATCACTCATTTTATTCGTTGTTATCGCTTTTATTCACTTGAACGGGTTTATTACTTAAGGATTTCGCCGGTCAATCGACACCAAATCCCACCGCTGTCACCAAAAATGTTACGTCCCGGTATAAATTGTTATTACCGTGGTCGTAAACGACGCTTCACTTTTCGGTCAGCTATGAGAGACCGGGGATTGAAGCGATATCGAGTGACAGGCGAATCCGTTCAGGTTATGTTTTGAGTAAAAACCCACTTACCTTTTCGCTGATGGTTAAGGTATAGGTGACGAGTAGAATATCTGCGACGCGATCCGCCTGGATTGTGGATCCCTCGTTCCCGGGCCACCCGGTATGTAGCCGACGGCGATTGGAAAGGGACGAGTGGGAAGTAACGGGTGGATCCGTTGTTCGCGGATACGTTCGCGCGGGTGAAATAAAAAGGAACACCGCGCGATGAATGTTTGAACAGTAAAATTATATTAAAAATTGACGAGTTGGATATGGCGATACAAGCCGTGGATAATGAGTTGTATTATCTTTGTCAGAGCGACCAAAGCCGGAGGAGAACCGATCGGTTTGATTCGCGAGTTAAGACTGACTACCCTTTTTCATTCTTCTCACTGACTCCGACTATCTTGTCTGAGTCAGTCGAAAAATGCTTAGGCCGAGGTTCCCATGATCTTAGTTTGATGCTTCAGCATTTTCCCATGGTGAACCGTCTCCCGGCGTTCGTCGCTGCTGAGTTGCGTTTCCTTATCGCTAGGCGAGACGGACCGCGAGCGGTTCGTCTCTTCGGATGATTATTTTATAAGCGTAATTTATTACGTTTAATTATTTATTAAGGTAGGCATAATTATTGGGGCAAAGTATCGAGACGAATCTCCAGGACGTAACAGTATGATTGTGGGCATTATCTCTGGAATCTTTTTCTCAATGTGGCTATCTTTGTTGATTTCTGGGTTTTTTCTCTTTTGTCGGTTATGTTTTTTGGATTCGTGGTTGTGCTGTGTTGCGTCGGTGCAACACGTGCATTTTTTGGGTTTTCGTTCTCTAGAGGATTTACGTGTGGGTTGTAGGTGTTCTTTGTTTTCTTTGGAATCTCTGGGATTTTCCACGGGATTTCGTTAGGTGTCGCGGTGATTTTTAGAGGCACGTCTTCGAGTTTTTCTGTGTTTATTGCTACTTCGGGTTCTTTGCTCGTGGAATCGAGATCCATAGATTCCTCGAACTGTGTTATGGTACTCGTGGGTGTATCTACCTGGTTTTGTGATGTGGTAAGTGGTATTTCTTGTTTGATTTGGTCCGTATGGATTTTTTGTTTCATACGTCTTGCAGGAGATGGAGTGAATTCGGCTGATTTTTGAGAAAGTTTTGTGAGAATTTGTTGAGCTAGGTTGCGTTGGAAATTATTTCCTTTTGAAGTTTGACAGATTTTGGGCGTTTCGATTTTTGCGGGCGTTAGATTGATGGGTCGTTTGTTTGCAATCGGTTGCGGAGTTTTTGGCACGAGTTCAGGGACAAAGACGGCACTATCAGGTTTACTGCTTGGCCCCGGTTGAGGTTCGTTTGCGAGAGATCGGGTTCCGGTTAGCATTTGGAAAGAATTATTTATTTCTTCATCCATTTCCATGTCAGAAGATGGAACGTGTTTTTTAATTGGATTGTCTGTTGGAAACATTTGGACTGCATTGTCCTCGTGCTCGTCTGATGAAGACGAAGATTGATTTTTTGAAATGTTAAGGAAAAGCAAGTGTCGTCAAACGCGATCTTTCTTTTTTTTCAGGATTTTCCTTTTTTGTCTATTGTATTCCGAATAGGTCGTTTGGTTTTCTGGTTCGATTACTTGAGACTTTGTTATATGCTCTCGATTTAGTGACAGATTTGGATTTTCTTGATTTTGTTCGAGATTCTGTGATAAGTTCGTGGGATGCTCTGTGTTAACTGATTTAGGAGAACTTATTTCTGTGTACACCGGATTTTCTATGAGATTCGGTGACAAATTCGTGTGATGCTCTGTGTTACCGAATTTAGACGAATTTGGATTTATTTTAAGCTCTGGATTTGGTGTTTTCTCTTCGTTAAGGTTTCTTTCAGGCAGTTGATCAGACTGTCGATTTGAATTCGGATTACTGTTTCTTTTACTGATTAACTGATCATCACGGGGTTCGCTCGGACTGTCCGTGTCGCTATAATCAGTCACGTGGATTTCGCGTGACAGGGACCACTGGAAATTTTTCGGAAAGTGGTTTAGAAATTCGTGGTTTTTTTGCTCTGTCGTCTGAATTAGAGGAGGAAGGGTGAGGTCTGTTTACGCTCGGATTTAGGCTAAGTATTTTCCCTCCAGTATCGGTTTCGGTGATGTGCCATTTGAATTTTATAGGAAGGGTTACGGGGTTGCGCGATAATGCGTCTGCGTTGGTATTTATCCTTCCCGGTTTGTACTGGATTTTGAAGTCGAACTTTTTGAGTTTTTCTCTCCATCTCAGTACACGTGATGTGGGGTCGTTCATGGAGTTAAGCCAAACGAGCGGTCGATGGTCACTCAAGATAATAAATTCTCTGCCGTAAAGGTATGGGCCTATCGAATTGTAACGAATCATCGATAAACGTGCTAATCGACACTTATTTCGTGTCGTAAACATGAAAAATCCGTGAAAAAATTCCGTGAAAACGGTCGAAAAGAGCTCGGATCATGAAACGCGTGTATATCCTTGATATTGACGTGAAACCACGTCGTTTGCACGGAAAATCCATCCAAAAACGATGAATAAAAACTTTCGAAATCCGTCATTTTTTCGTCACATTCGTGTTTTTTTTTTTCGTAGAAACTCGTGAAAAATCGTTGCATGAGGGCCGTTTCCTATCGAATTGTAACAAATCATCGATAAACGTGCTAATCGACACTTATTTCGTGTCGTAAACACGGAAAATCCGTGAAAAAATTCCGTGAAAACGGTCGAAAAGAGCTCGGATCATGGAACGCGTGTCATATTTAGAGACGCGGTAGCGTCTTGACGCCAAGTATTGAAAAGAAAAGTTCGAATCGACAAGGCAAGTTGCACCGCGTGTCTATATACTCGAGATTGGGCGTTTTTCCGTTACGTTTAAACTTAAAGTGGTCGCCATTTAAAAACGCGTTGGTTTATAAAAAATGTAATTGCAGTTTATGTATATATGTCGTAGATGGTGCATCCAATGGTTCATGAATTTTTTACCTGTGACCTTGAGAAGTCCCTCAAACCGTGACATCAGTGTTTTACCGAGCCCGTTTTCATTATCGAAAAATTATTCCACAGTGACGTCACGAAATATATATATGTCTATTCCAACGCTCTGGCGACTTTGGGGTAATGCGGGTCACCAACTTTGCCCACTAGGCAAGCGAACGGCGGGCAATGGGGGTCGAGGGGGCGCAGCCCCCCGCGCGGGGGTCGGGGGGCAGAGCCCCCCGCGCGGGGGTCGGGGGGCAGAGCCCCCCGCGGGGCGGAGGGGCAGAGCCCCCCTGGGGGGTTGGGGGGCGGAGCCCCCCCGAGGACGGATTTACTACTTTTAAATAATCATATCCATTCGCACAGCCTCGCACCTACCCACGCATCTACATACACATTCATACACAGACACGCTTCCGGGCAAGCACACACGCACGCATCCACACACCAACCCCCGAGGATGGAATTGCAATCTTCAAAGAATCACCATCACTCGCACACCCTCACACATGCCCACGCATCCACATACACATGCACACACCACGTTTGCGCGAAAGCACACGTACGTACACAGGCACGTTTACGACCAAGCACACATACAAACAGAGACACGCTTGTGTGAAAGCACACATAGGTACATGCTTGCCCGAAAGCACAAGTACATACATAGTACATAGACACGTATACAATAGACACACATGCATGCACGGACACGTTTGCGCGGTATACATACATACATACTCACCTACATACTTACCTCATTTGTTCATCTTCATTTTTTATTGTAACTTTCATTTACAAAAAACAATGAAATCTCTGGTAAAAACTTTATAAAAGTAAAAAAAGAACGCCAAGTATTAAAAAGTCGCGCCTTAGTGATAACTTGGAAATAAATATGTTTTCCAATAGTCTTATGTTTACAAAAACGAATTTAGATCACGCTTTTCCTGAATAGCCAAGATAGATTACAAAGAGTAGATACTGCAACCCATTGCAAATTATGTACAGACAAATTACGTATACGTACTTACCGGACGAATTCACTGCAGAGATTATACAAAAACTTGGCGTGCATGGTTTTCAAAAATTATTTCGGCGAAGGAATGCCTTATCCATGTTTACGTGTACTGGGGAAGCCGTTGAGAGGGGGGCGGGCGGGGAAACAGCTTAACGAACAAAGAGGCAAAATGGCACATTTACCGCCGAACGCGCTGTTTTCAGGATGAATCGTAGCCAAGCGCGCGCAGCGCGCTTTGCCGAGACGAGCATACGCTATCCAAAAATGAAAATTATTTCATCATAGACGGAAAACGGGATGATCATTAATCTGGTTGGTACATTCGATTATCTTTTGTCTTCCCAGACACAAATTAAGATTATACAAACTAGCGTACTACAAACACGCTCGGACCGTTCGGAGCCCACCCACGTACGGGTCCCCACGGCCCGTCGGACGTACGTACCACGTAACGTCCCCGGCATCCGGCCGGTGCGTGAGGAGAGAGGGGGGGGGAGTCAACGGGGCGAAATTATTTTTGAAAACCATGCACGCCAAGTTTTTGTATAATCTCTGCAGTGAATTCGTCCGGTAAGTACGTGTACGTAATTTGTCTGCACATAATTTGCAACGGGTTGCAGTATCTACTCTTTGTAATCTATCTTGGCTATTCAGGAAAAGCGTGTAACAATAAAACCGAAAGTTTCGTTTCAATCGGATATTTCTTTCCTTTCAAAACAATCCTTGAAAAAATCGATTTTGTGAAGCCTCTAAAGGAGGCTCCCCCCTCAAAGTCAAACTATACTGGAAAAACGACAGTATTTTCTAGTTGGATTTCGCAAACTCTCCCCCAATGAAATATCGCCTATTGAACACCCTGCTGCAAAGTATCCTATGCACCGAGGGAGGATAGTCAACGCCGAACGCGCTGTTTTCAGGACAAGTCGTAACCAAGCGCGCGCGGCGCGCGAGGCGGAGATGAGGGAAAATTTGCCATGTTGTCTCTGTCCCCAGTTCGTACTGGGGACGCCACTGAGAGGGTGGTGGGGAATTCCTCATCCATGTTTACTCGTGTAGACATGGATGAGGAATTCCTTCGCCGAAATTATTTTTGAAAACCATGCACGCCAAGTTTTTGTATAATCTTTGCGGTGAATTCGTCCGGAAAGTACGTGTACGTGCTCGCGTGCCCTTGTACGCAAACGTGCCCTTTTTTATGTTTCGTTTGCCGTGAAATTGTATTGTACGTACATTCATGATCTTTAGCTAGCATGAAGTCATCTTAACATTCAGGATAATCATGCTGGAATCCTCCAAAATGGAGAATGCCTCGATCCAAATGTGTTAAGGGCGTACGTTCGTCTATGAAATTTAGTCATTCATTTATGAGCTCTTGGCTACGGCACAATGATTTCATTTTTTTGTCTCAATTGAGTTTGACACTTTTTGATAAGATTTTTATGAAGGTCAAAAGATGGTTTGCAGCGAAGGAAAAATAAAATACATGAATATAGTAAATCAAAAAGTGTTACATTGCAAAGTAATATCAAGAAAAAATTGGGTCGTTATTTTTCAACTGAAGTTGCGATTTTTTAATAGTTGGCGTTCCTTTTTTACTTTTCTGGAGTCCTTTATAATCACGTGAAACCACGTCGTTTGCATGTAAGATCCATCCGAAAACGATGAATAAAAACTTTCGAAAATCGTCGTTTTTTCGTCCAATTCGTGTTTTTTTTCGTAGAAACTCGTGAAAAATCGTTGCATGTGGGCCGTTTCCTATCGACTTGTAACGAATCATCGATAAACGTGCTAATCGACACTTATTTCGTGTCGTAAACATGAAAAATCCGTGAAAAAATTCCGTGAAAACGGTCGAAAAGAGCTCGGATCATGGAACGCGTGTCATATCCTTGATAATCACGTGAAACCACGTCGTTTGCATGTAAAATCCATCCGAAAACGATGAATAAAAACTTACGAAAATCGTCATTTTTTCGTCCCATTCGTGTTTTTTTTTTTGTAGAAACTCGTGAAAAATCGTTGCATGAGGGCCGTTTCCTATCGAATTGTAACAAATCATCGATAAACGTGCTAATCGACACTTATTTCGTGTCGTAAACACGGAAAATCCGTGAAAAAATTCCGTGAAAACGGTCGAAAAGAGCTCATGAAACGCGTGTCATATCCTTGATATTGACGTAAAACCACGTCGTTTGCATGGAAAATCCATCCGAAAACGATGAATAAAAACTTTCGAAAATCGTCATTTTTTCGTCCAATTCATGTTTTTTTTTTTTTCGTAGAAACTCGTGAAAAATCGTTGCATGAAGGCCGTTTCCTATCGAATTGTAACAAGTCATCGATAAACGTGCTAATCGACACTTATTTCGTGTCGTAAACACCAAAAATCCGCGAAAAAATTCCGTGAAAACGGTCGAAAAGAGCTCGGATCGTGAAACGCGTGACATATCCTTGATAATCACGTGAAACCACGTCGTTTGCATGTAAAATCCATCCGAAAACGATGAATAAAAACTTACGAAAATCGTCATTTTTTCGTCCCATTCGTGTTTTTTTTCGTAGAAACTCGTGAAAAATCGTTGCATGAGGGCCGTTTCCTATCGAATTGTAACAAATCATCGATAAACTTGCTAATCGACACTTATTTCGTGTCGTAAACACGGAAAATCCGTGAAAAAATTCCGTGAAAACGGTCGAAAAGAGCTCGGATCATGAAACGCGTGTCATATCCTTGATATTGACGTAAAACCACGTCGTTGGCATGGAAAATCCATCCGAAAACGATGAATAAAAACTTTCGAAAATCGTCATTTTTTCGTCCCATTCGTGTTTTTTTTTCGTAGAAACTCGTGAAAAATCGTTGCATGAGGGCCGTTTCCTATCGAATTGTAACAAATCATCGATAAACGTGCTAATCGACACTTATTTCGTGTCGTAAACATGAAAAATCCGTGAAAACGGTCGAAAAGAGCTCGGATCATGGAACGCGTGTCATATCCTTGATAATCACGTGAAACCACGTCGTTTGCATGTAAAATCCATCCGAAAACGATGAATAAAAACTTACGAAAATCGTCATTTTTTCGTCCCATTCGGTTTTTTTTTTTGTAGAAACTCGTGAAAAATCGTTGCATGAGTGCTGTTTCCCATCAAATTGTAACAAATCATCGATAAACGTGCTAGGTAACACTTATTTCGTGTCGTAAACAGGAAAAATCCGTGAAAAAATTCCGTGAAAACAGTCGAAAAGAGCTCGGATCATGAAACGCGTGTCATATCCTTGATATTGACGTGTCGAATTCGAATTCATTTTTGTGGTACGGTACTCCGTTTTTCTTGTGCGGTTCGGTTTCTCAGCTTCAGGCTATAGCCTTTTGGGTTTTCTTGCTCAAAATTAATGTATAACTATGATGTATAATGTATAATGTATAACACACGATGGTTTGTGTGAATGTTCTTTGATATTCAAACGATTAACTTTTCTACGACACGAAACATTTTTTGCTGTCTAGAATTTGAGGTATTTAATTTCCAAGTTCCTATTTTTTCCATCTAAACGCGTGTAAATTCAAGTCGCGTTTCTTTTGTTTTTTCCTTGCAAATTTTTCAACAATTTTAATGTCAAGAACATTCACACAAAATTTCAAAGACATCTCAAATCAACCTTATTCTGTGATAGTTATACATTAATTCTGAGCGAGCAAACCCAAGAGGCTATAGCCTCGAGCTAGAAAAAAATGGAAAAAGATCGAAAAAAAATTCAACCGGTCAAAGCGAGCAATAAAACATTATTACCATGTTACAGCTTCCGAAACGTTGCAATCTTCAAAAAATGAGTAAGTTTAGTTTTGCGACGGGAATAATATTTCGATCCGCAGGCAGTGATTTTTGTATTCACTTTTTTTCAGCATCATCAGTAAACGTCATCCTCCTTCGCCGTGATAAGGCGCTTGAGGGCATCGTGCCACGTGCGGCTCACCTGTCATTCTCTGCCGTTTTTGACGACCTCCCCAGCTTCGAAGATTTTCTTCGAGACTATAACCTGGCTAAAGGAAATGTGGTCGTTTTCCTCCATGGGCGATCTACCACAGGGAAAAGCACGTGTGCCTCAGGTATAGGTACTTACCTAGGCGTACGTGGCTATTTCTTCGTCGCAGTTGCGCCTCAATCGAGAGAAAAATACCCGGACTCAGTGACAGTCAAACTCTTAAACTTCAGCGAAGACGGAATATTTGATGTTGTGAAAAATATCAATACTGCACGCTGTGATTGGGAAAAATTCCGCCCGGTTTTAAATTGTTGGGCCAGCGATCTTAAGTCCGCTCCCGCGTCGCAATTTCCAAAACTTGTCGCATCCCTCGGAAATAGGGGAACTGCAGGCAATTCAGCCTCCACCAGGAGCTTCTCCTTGGAAATTTGGAGGTCGAGCAGCGGATCCGGAAAGCTCACATTAATGGATTTTCCCGGACACGAAAACATAAATGAAGTGCGACGTCGTGGTACTCCGGAATCCGACACCGCTCAGATCCAGTCTACAGCATTTATTAATCAATCTCTATTGCGTTTGACGCAACGATTCAAAACTGGATTTATGCGGAGCGCGTTCGGGTTTGACCGGATAGTGATGAGTACCGTCAGCGGTGCCGACCATCTCTTAGTTATAACTGCTTCGGGGGATTTAAATATAGACGTGAATAGGTCAATGATTGATTTTCAAAATTCAATGTCCGCCTGGTGGTCAGCACGGCACAACGACATTAAAATGAAGATCTTGACATTGACGCCAGTTAATAAAGCGACCGCAAGGCCCAAGTGTCCGGGGACCTCGACTCCCGCGGTAACTACGGTAGAGGAATCTGCGAGGACCGGGAATAATCCCATTTTCAATTTGTCACCCTTGATAGAATCGTCGGGAAGCAACGAACCTACGATTCGAAGGTATGTTGTAAATCTCGCAGCACGTAATACGACGTAAGAAATAAACGCCTATTTTACTGTATATAAGAGTGCGGCCGGCTCGCGCGCTGCGCTTTTTTTTTTAATACTTGGCGTCGAACCGCTACCGCGCCTCTTGATTATTTTTACTCTTCTCATTCCAGGAGCTATATACTTTTCCCAGGCCAACGCGAAAAGAACGCATCGGAGCCCATAACGGTGGCTGAGCTCACGCAGAATATCGACGATCCAACGTATGTGTATGTTGGACTACAACATATGGAACTTATGAAAAATATCTGCATCGTGCAGATAGTTTGCATATTCCGGGAGCATACTATGCAATATTTTCATTGCGCATGCAGATATTAAAACTCGGTTTCTTATCATTTTATGATTAATTATTTATTTTATTCGTTTCAGGCCGTCAACGAGCATGATAATCTCTTCGTCCCAACCCAGTATACTCGGGATAACCGGAAAAATCTCCCAGACGACAAATGCAGGAGAGGCATCGACTGCAAGTGCAGAAAACCTGGGAATCGATAGTAATATGGAAAAAAGGTATTACGGCAAATATTTTTTTTTTCGTCGGCAAAGTTTTGTGTGGGCAAAAATTTGCAGGCAGGGTGAGCAACAGGGTAATGCTTGTCAGAAATACGCCGCGTTACTTGTAAATTAGGTATTTACCTGCCTGCAAACCCTTTTGTTTTTTTAATTTTATTTTTATTCATTCATTTTTTTTTCAGGGCGGACGAGGATCCGAAGATTTCGGGTATCATACAGTCCGAACATTCGAAAGATGAGCTCCACAAAACGGTTGAGGAACAATCTGAAAGGTCGGCTAATACATGATTACAAGCCACGCAGGCGTATTGCTGACAAGCAATGTCCTGCGTTTGCCTGCAAACCCTTTTGTTTTTCAATTTTATTTTTATTTTTTAATTTTTTTCAGGGAGCAAGAGAATTCGAACAATGCGCGTATGGACTCCGCCGAAGAATCCAAACATTCGCACGATGAGCTCGACGAAATGGGTGAGGAACAATCCAAAAGGTATGCCGGCAAATCAAGAGTCGCAGCAGCGGCTCTACATGATTACAAGCCACGCAGGCGTATTGCTGACAAGCAATACCCTGCGTTTGCCTGCAAACTCTTTTGTTTTTAAATTTCATTTTTATTTTTTTATTTTTTTCAGGGAGGAAGAGAATTCGAACAATGTGAGTATGGACTCCGCCGAAGAATCCGACCATTCGCACGATGAGCTCGACGAAATGGGTGAGGAACAATCCAAAAGGTATGCCGGCAAATCAAGAGTCGTAGCAGCGGCTCTACATGATTACAAGCCACGCAGGCGTATTGCTGACAAGCAATACCCTGCGTTTGCCTGCAAACCCTTTTGTTTTTCAATTTTATTTTTATTTTTATTTTTTTTTCAGGGAGCAAGAGAATTCGAACAATGCGCGTATGGACTCCGCCGAAGAATCCAAACATTCGCACGATGAGCTCGACGAAATGGGTGAGGAACAATCCAAAAGGTATGCCGGCAAATCAAGAGTCGCAGCAGCGGCTCTACATGATTACAAGCCACGCAGGCGTATTGCTGACAAGCAATACCCTGCGTTTGCCTGCAAACTCTTTTGTTTTTAAATTTCATTTTTATTTTTTATTTTTTTCAGGGAGGAAGAGAATTCGAACAATGTGAGTATGGACTCCGCCGAAGAATCCGACCATTCGCACGATGAGCTCGACGAAATGAGTGAGGAACAATCCGAAAGGTATGCCGGCAAATCAAGAGTCGCAGCAGCGGCTCTACATGATTACAAGCCACGCAGGCGTATTGCTGACAAGCAATACCCTGCGTTTGCCTGCAAACCCTTTTGTTTTTCAATTTTATTTTTTTATTTTTATTTTTTTCAGCGAGGAAGAGAATTCGAACAATGCGAGTATGGACTCCGCCGAAGAATCCGAACATTCGCACGATGAGCTCGACGAAATGGGTGAGGAACAATCCGAAAGGTATGCCGGCAAATCAAGAGTGGCAGCAGCGGCTCTACATGATTACAAGCCACGCAGGCGTATTGCTGACAAGCAATACCCTGCGTTTGCCTGCAAACCCTTTTGTTTTTCAATTTTATTTTTATTGTTTTATTTTTTTCAGGGAGGAAGAGAATTCGAACAATGCGAGTATGGACTCCGCCGAAGAATCCGAACATTCGCACGATGAGCTCGACGAAATGGGTGAGGAACAATCCGAAAGGTATGCCGGCAAATCAAGAGTCGCAGCAGCGGCTCTACATGATTACAAGCCACGCAGGCGTATTGCTGACAAGTGTTTTATTGCATAGACTACTACGAGCATTTCCTGTTCGGTGGTCGAGTAATTCTTTTCGGCTTTATTGAGGACTTGAGAGGCTGCTGCTGCTATCCAGTCTTATTCAACTTCACCCTGCGGAAGAATTGCGCCGATAGCATAGTTAGATGCGTCGGTTGTTACAATAAATGTTTCCGAGAAATTCGGATATTGCAGGATTGGTTGTGTGCATAGCTTGTCGCGTAATGTTTCGAACACTAATTGGTGTTCGGAATTCCAATGGAATTTGACATCTTTTTTGTCAGGTCTGATAAGGGTTTTGCTATTTTTGCGAAATTTTCAATGAAGCGACGACAGTATCCCGCAAGTCCCAAGAATTCTTTGACGTTTTTGGGAGTTTTTGGAACGTTGAATTTTTTTATGGCCTCGATATTTTTTGGGTCGGGTTTTACTCCTTCCGCTGAAATAAGGTGACCAAGATATCGCACTTCTGTTCTTAGGAATTCGCATTTATCAGTTTGGAGTGTTAGGTTGGCGTCTCGTAGACGTTTCGCGAGTTTTTTGAATTTGACATTGTGTTCTTCTAATGATCGAGCATAGATTACTATGTCGTCGAGATACACGAAAAGATCAATGCCTTGAAAACCCTTTAATAGAAGGTCCATTAAGCGCTGGAAAGGGGCTGGTGAATTTTTTAAATCCGAACGGCATTCTATTGAACTCGTAATGACCGTGAGGGGTCGTGAATGCCGTTTTGTGTTTGTCCGCCGGGTCCATTTCGATTTGATGGAACCCGGATGCTAAGTCAAAAATAGAAAAGTACTTCGCCCCGCCTAGTTGGTCTAATATTTCGGTTATTAAAGGCAGAGGGTACGCGTCTCCTACTGTGACGTCGTTTAATTTCCTAAAATCTATCACGAGTCTCCACCCTTTGTTTCCCTTTGAATCTTCTTTCTTGGGGACGATCCACATTGTTGAATTGTAGGGTGATTTTGATGACTCGATAATGTCTAATTTTAGCAAATCGTTTATTTGTTTTTCTATTTCTGATCTTTGAAACGGTGGGTGTCAGTATTGTCTCGTGTTAACGGGACAATCGTCTACGGTGCGGATTTTGTGTTTACACTTGGTTGTTGATCTAAGTGGTTCACCCGGTAAATGAAAGAGGTCTGCATTTTCTGCAACAAATGCTGATACCGCGTTCCGCTCTCCATCATTAAGGTGGTCAAGACGCAAAAGATTTATCACGTTTTCTACACGGTTTTCTCGCGTCCGAGGGTTTTCGTGTTTCTTAGCTTTGTCAATTGCGCTGTTTTCGTTCTCTTGATCATTCTCGTCTGTTGTCATATCGAAAAAATAAAATGACATGACGTGAACATTCACCTTAATGTCGGTGTCGAGGGTACTGATAGCATAAAGGAAAGCTTTGCCGTCAGTATTTTTTACTAAGGCTTCGCTTGCGTAAATGCCTTCTGGGAAAGGTATGCGAGGTATATAACCTGTCTCTAGTGCATTTCCCACTCTCACAATTATGACCATCTTCTGTCGGGCCCGAAGAAGAAATGATTTAGTGTTGGTGAATGGTACGTCCACGTCATTGATTTGCACACACCTCTCTTTCCAGTCAATTTTCCCCTGATTTATACCGAGGGTTTCGTGACCGAGTATTGCGTCGAATTCTACAGGGAAATCGTCCCTGACCACGTGAAATATCTCCGATTTTCCACAAATAGCGATGTTGATTTTACCAAGTGTTTTTGGTCTCTCGGAGATTCAAATTCCATATAATTCGTAAATGATGAAGTCATTTATCGAATCTGGATTAGCGATGTTCTGAGATTTTATTAAATTTAATTGCGATCCCGAGTCTGCGAGAAAGAGTGTTTGTTGTTTGGTTAAATCCCGCGACTCTATTAAAATAGTGAGTGCGTAATGATTGCTTGAAGTTACACTGAGATTGCAATTAGCCCGAAGGATTTTTTGTTTTTTGACTTCGGGGATTTCAGATTGGGGTGCGTTTACTGAGTTGGTCCTGTCGACGCACCTGGTCGAGGGGTCGCTGGCTCGTTTCCCGGCTGCTTGTTTTCGGTGTTGTTCGTCGCGTTTTTACCGTTGTTATAGGCTCGTTTACGACAGTCTTTGAGTAAGTGTCCGGGTTTTTGAAGTAGTTGCAAGGGGTTTTGTTTTTATTTTCTTCGGTATTATTAGCTTTGTTTTGTCTTTTGAGTGCAAAACAGTCATCCGTCACGTAATTTGTCTTTTTGCAGAAATTACAGAATTTGTCTGGTTTTTTGTCTGAGGATTGGTTGGACTTTTTGCAATTAGGATTTCTGTTGTTGGATTGGTTGATTGGTAGACAGGTTGATTGGTTAGTACTTTTTATTTCAATTGGGCCAATCATTTTCTCGATTTCTGTTGCCTTTTGATAAATACTTTCGAGCGTTGTGTAAACTATGCATGGAATGTAAGGTCGATAAGTGACGTTTACGCCTTTACGAACTTCATCGATTGCCATGTCTCGAGCGAAGTCTTTCGCTCCTCCTTGATTTTGTACTTATGAGAGATCATTGGCTCGATTTGTTTGATTCAGATGTAAGTTGATTCTACTGTAATAAGCTAGTAATGATTCTTTGTCTTTTTGTTCGATCGATTGCATTTCTATTAACCAGGCAAAAAGTGGTCTTGATGCGATGAATCTGTTTCGCAAGATGTTAACTAGATCTGTTATTGTTAGGACGTTAAAACTCTCCAAACTTTCGCAAGCCAGTCCTTTGCATTTGCTTTTTAGTAAAGTGACTATTGGTCTTTCTGTAATTGCTTGTATATAATCGCGAGCTGATTCGTAATAACTGATGAATGTGTTTTGGAGCGTCGTCTGAGACGCCATTCATATAAAAAAAGAAACATTTCGTTAAAAATATAAATCAATACACTCATTCACACAACACATACGTTTTGAACATCTGCCAAGGAAATTGTAGTTAAGAGAAAAAAAGGGACACATTTTCTGAAGGATTGTCTCAAAATCTCCCATCATAAAGTAAGGAAATTCGCGAGTTAAGCTTTTTACATTTTTGTTTATGGTTGGTGCGGCCCGAGACCCAACATTTTCTGACCAGATGTCTTTTGACGGATCAACAGTGGTATTTTCCGCAAGCCCAAGCATCGATACGGGCATTTTACCTATAAGGGTTTCTTCAACTCTTGACCAGTCAAATTTTTAGTTCTTCCACGTTACCGAACATCCAATGAAAATGTCTGACACAAAATTTGGAAGGAACTCTCCCTCCGACCCAAAGAGTGGGAGTCATTATTATACATTCACGTTTCTCTCAACTTCTAGTTAGTTGTTAATTGTCAGCCACCAAAAGAACACTTAAAATCCTACACGAACACGAAACACTTGTAATAGAATCATTTTTATAAATACAATTTCGTTCAACGAGTCCTGCATCCGAAAATTCATCATTTCATACGCGAAAACACTAACACATCATATAATTTGAGTTGTGACGTATCATATCATTTCTTTACATATTGTGTAATGAGATTTACGACCTCATTAGAATAAAAATAATCGCAAAGATTTGGTACCATGCTGTCACGGTACGAATTAGGCTCGGAGACGCCTCGCGTTACGCGTCGGTTCGAGCTTTGAAATGAAGGAGCAGGTGTAAAAAAAAAAGAACGAGAGTTTTTTTTTGTTTATAGAGTCGAAAGAAATAATGATTTATTCGATTGAAAGCGATTTACGTGATTATAAAATAAAAAGATCGATTGGATCCGTGAAAAAAATAACAATTTTGCTGGTTATTTCCTTTAATTATTCGTGAAATAGAATGTTCAATGTTTTTGTACTTAACTCTAACAAAATTAAACGATTTGCGTTGACTCGATATAAAGTTGAGGATTTTTTTTGTTTACGATCTGACGAAAACAAAGAGTCTTATAGAATTTTTTTTGTGTGTTTAGTTTAATAATAAACACGTGATCTATTTATTTTATATCAACTTTTGTTGTCGCGATTGAACGCTTAAAGAAAAATGAAATTTTTGACGTAAAAATCTCGACAGAAATTTATGCGGTCATTTTACCGCTCATGGTAATTTATGGTAATTTTTTTTTTTTATTATTAATTATCCTGGAATTTGGGTAAAACTCGTTGATTCTATACAAACTCAAGTTGTGGCTTCAATCTATACTAGTTTCTTGATGATTAATAACGCTTGGCCAACTTTATTTTTCCTTGAAAATACGAAAAACGCTTGTTTGACGCGATTTTGATTTTGAATCTGTTTTCTACGCTTTTATTAACGATTCACACGCACGCGTGTTTGTTTTATGTTATAAATAATTGATTTTATGGATAGAACGCGCTAATACCGCACGTTTATTTGATTTTTATTGAATTGAACAAGTTTTCTTATTCTTATTTCGCTTTCTAATTCAACTCTGTTGAATTAGACCAGTCTAGAACGTAAGTTTTTGGATGGTAAATTTTTATGCGTTGATCTTCTTTGACTCTACGAAAATGAAATTTTGCAAAGGAAGGTATTATGTGCGTCGGCTGCGGGAGTTGAACGTAACCGAACCACTCCGTCGTCGAACGCACAAAAGAAAGTTTGGCTAGGAAATGCACACCGGCTGCGGGAGTTGAACGTAACCGAACCCCTCCGTCGTCGAATGTACAAAAAGAAAATGGGTTAGGAAAGATACACCGGCTGCGGGAGTTGAACGTAGCCGAACCACTCCGTCGTCGAATGTACCCCAAAAGAAAATAAGTTAGGAAAGATACACCGGCTGCGGGAGTTGAACGTAACCGAACCACTCCGTCGTCGAATGTACCCCAAAAGAAAATAGGTTAGGAAGGATACACCGGCTGCGGGAGTTGAACGTAACCGAACCACTCCGTCGTCGAATGTACCCCAAAAGAAAATAATTAGGTTATGAAAGAAATGTTTGGTGTCGTAGAGGAGAAGAAGTCTTTGCTGACTGTCTGGTGTTTGCCTCGTGTTCTTCGAGAAGAATGAGTACCGAGTGCTGTTCTGCACCAGCTTTTATACCGTCGACATCCTCTGTTCTTGGATTTCCTGGAAGTCTAAAAATAATTCTCAATCTTATTGGTTTCGCTCTTTCGTGGTAGGGCGCTTGCTAAAACGTTATTGGAGATTTCTTTCTCCCACTCTTTCATTTTTTGTTTCCATTCGCTCATCATACATCGCGCTTGCGCAAAACATTCGCACAGTCACTCTTGTTCCCACTTTTTGGACGCGTAAATGAATGAGACAGACGCGCTCTCCACTTTTATGTCATAAACTTGTGTTTTTCCTCCTTTTTACACGCTTGCGTCTTTGCGAGCCGCTCGATGGTTCGGCTATCGACCGCATGGCGCCATCGTATTCGAGCGACGGACGCCGCGCCGGGCGGATCTTCGGCTGTCGCGAAATCGTGCCGTTACAATACATGTTTAATGAGCAAGTTTTTGAAGTACCATCGAATTCTGGTAGGTATCTGGCGAAATCTCTGTAATTTGCTTGGATTGAATATACTGGGTTGTCGAGAGTTTAGTTGTGATTTCCGCGATTCATATTCGCTGCGATTTGTTGACTAAGTCTATCTTGTGACGGGTTCGACACAAACGTAAGAGAAATTGGGGGAGAAAGTAAATAAATTATGCGAAAGATGAATTAAAATAATAATAACAAGTTTCGAATTTATTTAACGGATTTCATGCGATAAAAAGAGGGGCGCGAGCTGGTTAAATCGGTCCAGCAACCGTTACCAAAAAATAGTCAAAATTTACCGAAGGAAAAACAATAATAAATGATTTAATTAGTCGAAATTATTAGAAATGGCTCAGGGAGAATCACGATAATCTTAAACGCAGGAACAGAGGGCCTCTGAAACCCAGGCGTCTTACTATACCAGTGACGTCATAAAGGGGACGACGAGCGAGCGAGCCACGCGATCGAACGAACCACGCCCGCGCTCGAACCGGGCCGCGTCGGCGTAACCCGATTGAATGAATCGAGCGAAATCTCACTCGCGTCACACACAAAAATACGCGAAAACGGGGCTGAATCAATGAAAAAGGGACACGAGGCGGGCGATCGACGATGGGAATGCAAGAAAATGTGCAAGAAAAGGGCTCAAAAACGCGAAATAATGACTCTGAACATCACGGGAGGGAATGACGAAACAAAAGGGGCAAAATAGCTTCACGGGGATTTGACGAGCAACGGACTCGATGCCACAACACTCGGCGCGTCGACTGACCGACGAAATAATATCTTTTTCGAACGAAAAGTTCGAGAAAGCGAACGAAAACGAAAAATTGGGTGTTTGGGAAGAGTCAAACGACAAGGGAAAAATGGCGTCGCACGCCCGGCAAGAATCGAAGGACTTACTTGTCTCGGTTTTGAGAGAAAACACGAGAATACGGTGCCGAAGTAATCCAAAAAGGTCCAGAGAAATTTCCTTCGCAAAGCCGGGTCGTCGTAAAGATTTTAACTCAATAATTTCCACAAAAGAATCTCAAAAGAACGCAAAAAAAAAACTGGACAGCGATGTTGACCGTGTCAAGTCCGAAGCGGAAGAGAGAGAACTTTAGCGTCTCCTCGAGCTCCTCGGCACGCTCCCGAAGATTCGCGAGGCCCGGGAGCCTCGATAGCCAATCAGATTGCGGCTTTAGAGCCGGCTAATGATCGATTCAGTATCGAGCGCCGGCCTCGCGAGACCGAGGCTCGAGCAAGATGGCGGCGCCCACGGCTGTCAAAACAGCCGTGGCGAAATCGAAAGGACAGCGTTTCGACAATTTGCCTTGACGCCGCGACATTCGTTGATTCCCTCCGACTCGACGGACGAGCCTTTTGTCGGAGGGACGATGCATGACACGGGTTCCGCGACTCGGCAATCAACGGAGAATTTGAGGTGAGTACAGGGCTAAGGGGGGAAAATACAACATTTACACGTGGGGGAGGGAGGGAAAAATAACGGAAGTGGGTCAAGAGCGAGAGTTTGGAGCGAATTTAATGTTCGCTCGGTCGGCGGGTCGCTCGCTCGCGTCCGCGGAAATATTCGGGGGAATTCTTATGATTTTTGCTGGTTGATCGGTCTCGTTCGGTCCTCCTCGATCCTTGGAGGGCTGAAACAGATCACAAAAAGAAAAGAAAAGGCCGGCCCCAGTCTGGGTTCCGGTAGCTCTCGCCGCGGCTCGACCGCTGGCAATCGGTCCAAAAAAAGTGACAACGTCACAATCTATATCTATTATGTGTGGGTCTGGTATTCAGCCAACTGCACCTTGAGAGGGACCCAATCCGGATATGTCCATGTCTTCGTCGCGATTAGGCATTGTGACTTTGCAACTCACAGGTTGATGATCTTGTGGGTAAGACTCGGTCAGCTGTTCCGGTGACGTGTTGGTTCTCTCGAGGTTGTTGCTGGTGATGTTTTTGACCTGCTACGCTCCGGCGTGCGGCTGATTGCGTCTCGGATTTCTTGAGTTGGAGCTCAGCTGATGGTGTTCTTGTTTTGTTCTGTGGCGCACTGTATTCGTCTGGCACGAGGTCAAGATATGAGTTTGGGAAGACCTTGTGTTATTAGAATATCTGTTCACTGATTTTGATTGTTTGTGGTTTTCGTGGCCACTAATTTTAATATAGAATTAAAATCTGGTTTAGCGTTTTTATTGATTTAGAAGCGAAGAGTTTCTGAGTAGATTTTCACGTTTAGAAGATTTCGCGATAATTGTTAATTTTTATGTAGCTTTTCCGCTGCCATCAGTTTTAATATAATAATTTGTTACGTCCCAGGTGGGAGATTTTAGAGAGGTCGCAGAGATCGCCGATTTAGGGCGCGACGTTTGACTTTTGACTAAATGTCGCCAGCGAGTCTTTGGTGGGATCTCTGAGTTCCTCGGATAACAAACTATTACACTCGTTGATTTTCTTGATTGTAGCGTGGGATTAGGTAAATGATACCCAAATGGATGCTTTTTCCACAAGGTTTAATTGTGGTATCGAAGAATAACTTGTTCAGAGTTTTTGGATTAAGTTAAAATAAAGAATATAATATTTATTCACTGTAGGTTGAATATGAAAATGTTATAATGGTTTAACACTGTTGGTTTCGTGATTTATATCGGAGACAGAGTTTGATTTTGATCCGAACTTTGAATTAGATTTAGAACGTGAATTTCGGAGTTTAGTCACAAGACTTCAGAGAGCGATGTTAATTAATTGGACTGTTCAGTTCGGATCTCCCAAACACTCTCAACTCTCATCCTTATCGGATGAGAGTTGAGATATTTCAGTTTGGGCGAAGGATGATTCTCGGTATATCTCGTTAGGTATGGATTTCGGTGTGGGAAAGGAATGCACAGAGAGTTTGCTCGTATCGCGATTACATATATTATTTTAATGGGAATAATTGTAAATAACTAAATATGGATAACATATATGTATGAATTATTGTTATAGAGCATATACTATTCGGAGGTATGTATTCGGAGGTATATACTCGGTTATTTGCTTAATTATCTATTGTTGCTTACTTATCTAGAGTTGCTTACTTATCGACGAATGATGTTATTGATTATGATTTACCGACTGATGGTCGGTGGTTGGTAAAACAGAAGGAAAAAAATCATGGGGGTCTAGCGTGAGGGCTACGACGTAACAAAGTCAGAATGAACATTGTAACCAAATTTCGAAACTTCCGTATTTATTATTTTTATTTCGTGAAATTTGGCCTTCGTTGCCCCGGCTAAAAACGTTTTTCGCTATTTCCTTTTTTCTCGTGAAAGATATCAAAAAATGTCTGGTATGAAACTTCTCCAGCGTGTTTAGAATTCTTTTTTTTATTTTTTATTTTCGACAAGAATTACGACCTCTATGTCGCTACAATTTCGGCCCTAGCACGCCCGAAGCTACAATGTGCGTCTCGCCTTAGGGCGTCCCTATACGGCGACCGTTAGAGTTTGGGCATGGGTCAGGTATAAAAGACCCTTTTCTCGTGTTTGTGCCGGAACATCTACTCCTTTTCGTAGTATTTCAGTCAGGTGTCTCGAGTCTTTTGAAGCGCGCGTACGTGTTTGAAAATTTGTGTGGAAATAGGTGATTGCTTCTTTTGCACGAAACCTCTGATTGACAATGTTTATCTGGCTAAAAAGAGAGCTGTTCAGACTCTCTTAGCGGTGAGCGTGAAAAGAGGACGTGTGGAGCATGAACAGATTTTACAAAACATTAATTGAGTGAGTGTTCACAGTTCGTGCTACAAAAAATATGGAAACCAATGGCTAGCGTCAAAGGCTTTTCGACAAAGCGAGTCTCCATCGCAAGAACCAGAACCCGAAGAACAACTGCAGGTCATTCTTACTATTGATTTTAAAAATCGATGTTCATTTTTTTGACAAATATTTTGCGACGAATCAAGATTGCCAGTGCATAGACGGAAAAAAATTCATTCATCCGTGGTAAAAATATCAACGAATGAAAAAGTTATGGGAACCTGTCTGAACGTGACGATGAACTTGCCACTTCGATCATCGAGCGTATTTATGGTATAGCTGATCCAGCGTTCGGAACCTTACGATAATGATCGTACATGTAGGATAATTTCATAACTACGTACGATGTACGATGGTACACTACTAGCGTATGCAGATTGTACGATCATTTCCATTATGATGCAAAATTTGATGATTATGCTGATAGCCAGCCAATAGCCCCATAACAATTACAGTGTTTTTCTACTGTCAGCGCCATCTATTGGCTCACTTATTTCTTAGGCACATATTTTAAGAACACATGCTGCTGCTTCATAGCGTAATCCTTTCATTGGTTGTTACTGTCTTCCAATCAGCGATCGATATCGATATCGTCGTTTGTTGTGGTGAACGGTTGGCGTTGGCAGTTATTGTCGTTTCGAATTTGATTGCTAAAATATTTCGCGGAGTCAGTCACATTCAAGACTTCAAAGAATTCATTCCATGTAAGCAATATATTTTGAGACATCAATTATAGTATGTATCTATGAAACACGTGAGGTCATCAGCAATATATGAAATATAACTACCGTTTTTACTCCGTAAATTCTGTATAATGAAAAATAAATTCTTCAAGCAAAGATGAAGATTTGCACGTGACACCCCCGAGAAAAATGGCGAAAGTGAGCAACAAACACCGCCAACAAAAATTCAGAGACGCTTGGCTAACAAATGAAAAATACAAACAATGGCTTGTCAAATTCTAATAGTGCGACACTCAGTATAAAGCTGAGTGTCGCACGTGCAACGTGGTAATGAGTTCGGAGATGACTGTTAATAAAAACCACATGGAATATCGAAAACTCACAATCGTAAGCCTCTAGCTCAGCCAACGATTTTAACATTCGTGGCGAAAAACGATGAAAATGCTGAAAAAGCCAAAGCAACTCAAGCTCGGGAACTAAAGTTGTGTGGTTTTGTAGCTGAGCACAATATATCGTTCACTAGTTTGACTCATCTGACAACACTATTGAAAAGTGCAGTGCCCGATTCAGAAACTATTAAAAATGTGCAATTAAAAGCAACGAAGGGAACCGCAATAATGAAAAATGTCGTCGCTGCAGGATTTACAAAAAAAAAAAATTGCAGAGCAGTCTGTTCAGCGTTTCAATAGACGAATCCACTGATATCGGGAGCATTCAAACGATGTGCATTATTGTGAGGTAGATAATTTTTATGATTTTCCATTTTTTTTAAATATTTATTACAGCATCATTTCATCCAGTATTCGCAGCTTTAGTACAATTTGAATCAGTAAATATTGTATCTTGTGGATAAAACAGGTTTTTTGACGCTGAAGACGGTCAGCAAGTTCTGGGATCTCTGCCAAGTTTTCGAGCAAAATTCAGATGTCGAGGGTGCTACGGCGTAACATTTGTTCGAAGTACTGACGAAGTCTTTCGAAGAATTTGAGATTCCTTTGGAGAACATTATCGGATTCGAGTCCGATGGCGCAAGTACAATGATGGGACTCAATAATATCGTAGTTTCGAGATTCATTGAAAAGTTCCGTGGCATCTACATTTTTAAGTGCCGTTGCCACTCATTGCATCTTTGTGCCAGTAATGGTTGTAAGACTTTGCCAAAGAGTTGCGAAGATCTCGCTCACAATGTGTATGGTGAATTTAAGAACAGCCAAAACGACAGCATTTGGTCCGTCAGTTTCAAACATTTTTAGACATCGATGTCCACAAAATCCTTCGCTCAGCACAAACGCGTTGGTTATCGTTGAAAACAGTCGTCTCAAGGATCATCGAACAGTGGCCTGCCCTAGAATTATATTTTAGAGAGCAAATGCCGACGGTCCGGTTGAAATCCGTTGAACAGATTATCCAAGCTCTCAGCAATCCAATCATCAAACTTTTCTATCTCTTTCTCGACTTTGTCCTGCCAAAATTCACGAAATTGAAAGAATTGTTTCAGTCATCGTCTGTAGTCGTTACGAGCTTGCACGATAAAATGTCTAGAAACTATCAAGAGCTGCTGGAATTGTACATGTCAAAAGATTATATCTATCGAATCGATCTAAACGAAATGGATCCATGCAACGAGACGCATCTCTTACGTCCAGAAAATATGTATCTTGGCGTTGAAGTTCGGAAAATGTTGGATCACGTTAAGATTCGGAACAATGAAAAGCTAAAGTCAGATTTCACGTCGACTTGTATCGAGTTTCTCATGTAAGGCTGTAAAGAAATTAAAAAAACGTTTCAATTTTTCGGATCCGGTTTTGAAACTTGTGACAAATCTGAATCCACTGAAAACGATGTCAAGAAAGACGAGAGACAATAGTATGCCATGTTTGCTGCCATTGATGGAGGCTGTGCCTCGTGTCGAATCGAGCGATCGATATCAAATAATCGACGATGAGTGGCGTCAACTACCGTCTTTTGAACTCCCAACAGACATCGACGTAGAAATCACCCAAATCGAGTGATAGGTGAATCATCGATAAATCGAAGAATAACGGTAATAACAACAATAATTTTAAACTGTACTCGACGAATCATTGAGCGATTCGAGAATTCCTTAATTGGAATTCGGTTTTGCTGATGAATTCAGTACAAATTATTAACATTATTATCGATGATTATGAGTAATATCAACAATATTGTTTTTTCTGTTAATAAACATAGACAATATAGATATAAATAAACATAAACATTAGGGTGGCTCAAAAAAAATCAACAATTTTAAATCTGCGAGCATAGTTGATAGAAAGTTGGAGTATCATTAAGGAAAAAACCTCGTGAAAGGGGGAGGCCGTAGACGAATATTTAGAGGTTGCGCAAGTGACTTTTTATCATTTTTTGCGATAAGAGGCGAAAAACGACGATTTTCTTTGATCGTGAAAGAAATAAATCTAATTTGATTCTTAATTCAGGAGGAATGAAGGGCCTAATCATTCAGAAAAAAATTTGAAACTTAATTTTTTTTTAATTTCATTTTTATTCGTACAACACAATGAATTTACTCCATTTTACGAGCATCGCTGAAAAATAGGACAACAACACGTTTTCTTCGAGGAAGCACTCGACGATAACATTGTATCACACGCACGCAGAGAGAAATAGCCCCAGGCGCTTTATTATTGAGAAGCTTTAGTTCGTATGACACGATACAATGTTGTCTTCGAGGACCGTCTGTATGACCGTCATGATGGCGAATCAGAATGAAGTTCGACATATTTATTTAATTGGCTGTGCAATTCAGTGCCTCGAGCGGAGTAAACTGCCGATCAATTGACAGGTACTAAGTTCCTTTCTTTGCCACCACATAACTTTGAAGCTAACAAAAAACAGAGTGCACAAAAAGTTATCAACGAAGTGAACAGTATTTGAAGTGAGTGTGAAATAAGAACCTCATTGCCACATAACAACGTCGTGAGGTTAGAAACAATGCATGGACAGTGGCAACTACTAAAAAAGGTGCATTGCCACAAAACTCCGCTACGCAGAAATTGAAGTAGACAATTTTTTCAAAGAACTTGGATGAATTTTTCAATGCGGCAGATGAAAATTCGCTCAAGGATCTGGCCGAACGTCAGGAAGAATTTTTACACGACCAACGAACCAATCGGCGCGAGTTAGTAGCCGATATTGTTGAAAAAAGCAAATCGAATTCTGATGAACGAAATGAGAACGTGGATGAAATAGGTACGACTTTCATAGGTTTGAGTTTTCACGTGAATAATTCTTAAAAATATGCATCGAAGACAATTACATTTCATCAAGAGACGCGGCAGCGGCTCGACGCCAAGTATTAGAAGAAAAGCGTAGCGCGAGAGCCGGCCGTACTCTTATATACAGTAAAATAGGCGTTTTATGACGTCACAGAAACTTTGAATCGTTCTCACAGCAGAACGGGTTGAGGGAAAAATCTCATATTAGATTTCAACTTTCTATGATTTTTTATCTTTCGAATGGTCCTTGGTAGAACAAAATCTATTGAGCCAATCCAGAGAATCTAACATTGAAGATTTTGGACGCGAGGTTTGGGATCCTTTCTGTTTCTTGGAGTCAGAAAGGCGTAAGTTGTCCGCGCAGGCGCTTGGACATACGCCCTTTGCGAGACTGGTGGACATTTTCGGCCTGTGACGTCACCCGCTCCGCTGAACGCGGTATCCTCCCTCTTCGCGCGCCACTGAGCGAGAGAGACAAATATATCGGGCCTCTCTTTCCCCCTACCGCCGGCGCGCCTATAGCGCTGTCTCTCTCCCTCTACCGCTTCCGCGGCCCGCGCTGTCCCTTGCCGTTTTTGTTATTATTGTAATGTTTAAAAAAAAAAAAAAAAATTATTCCAAAAAGAAATGAAATCTGAATAAAATAACTTTGCAAAAGTAAAAAAAAGAACGCCAAGTATTAAAAAAGAATTGAAATCATTTTTTTTAAGCCAAGAAAAATAAACCGGCGACAACAAAAACTTGGGGTGCATGGTTGGGAAAAAAAGCATTTGTTTAATCTTCCCGGGCTTATTTTCTTAACCAAGCACCCCAAGTTTTTGTTGTCGCCGGTTTATTTTTCTTGACTTAAAAAAAATGATTTCAATCTTTTTTCAATACTTGGCGTTCTTTTTTTTTTACTTTTGCAAAGTTATTTGATTCAGATATTCATTTACGGTATTGAGTCAAACATTCTCTCACTGTACGATCTCAAGCCAATTATCCGCGTAACACAATGTTACCGTCGAGAGCTTCCTCGAAGAAAACGTGTTGTTGTCATATTTTTCAGCGATCCTCGTAAAATGGAGTAAATTCATTATGTTTTGCGAATAAAAATGGAATTTGAAAAACAACTAAGTTCTAAATTTTTGTTCTGAACGATCGGGCCCTTCATTCCTCCTGAGTTAAGAATCAAATTAGATTTATTTCTTTCATGATCGAAGAAAATCTTTTTTTTTTGCCTCTAATCGCTAAAAATGATAACAGTCACTTGCGCAACCTCTAAATATTCGCCTACGGCCTTCCCCTTTCACGAGGTTTTTTCCTTTATGATACTCCAACTTTCTATCAACTATGCTCGAAGATTAAAAATTGTTGATTTTTTTTTGAGCCACCCTAATAAACATAGTGTAACGAATATTTTCCCTGACGGGATAAATATTGTCCCTTCTCGGCTCACCTCGTCTCCCGAGCACTCCCAACGGTCGCGAGAGCGGGCTGGGCGCCAGGTACAAAGTACCGCCGAAATAATTTCGACTTTTTGTTCGCCCACTCTCACCAATCTCAATTGACCGGGGTACGCGGGGAACGAGGTGACCGAGGCGTTCCGGCTACTCAACTCTACATCTGAGATACCAACGGTAGAGGGGGTGATTCTTTGGGGGAGGGTAACAGCACGAAACAAATATAATGATAAGGCAACTCAAACGCGAAGTTAAAAGATTAACAAAGTGATTCATTCAAATTGAAGAAAGGTAGCATTGACGAGGAAATTCATTAAACGTTAAATTGAACAAGCAATGGTTTCGATCCCGCGATTATTCTTGACCCTGAACGACGTGGCCTGACGATTCAGGTTCGAAACGGGCAGGATAACTACAGGTAATTCGACGTGAAGGCAGCGAGATAATATCGTCAGGCAAGTCATTTGCCAAAACACGGCGTAGGTAACTCGGTTACAGGGAATTCGCGGTGCGGGATCGAACCGACCAAAAATACGACATAGGCAACGCCAAGATAAGTCGCACACACGTGCCAAAAGAATGCGACGCAAAACCGAACACGAACACCCAAGAGACGAAAAATAAAGGCGCGATACAATGGCATTTACGACGCACGAAGCGACTGGATCGCCAGCGCGAAAGCGAGAGAGGTAGCGCGCAAACAAACGCGCGGTCGAGGCCGCGCGCGAAACAAAGAGAGCTCTCCGAGTGACGACGCGAAGGCACAACGAAATTTACAGAATTTTGTGCGTCGCTCGCGAGAGTTTTCGCCAGATAAAATTCAATAAAATAATTCATCAAAACCCGACCCGTTCCGTATAGCATAAGGCAAAATTTACAGCGATAGAAAAAGATAGAAATTAGGAAGAAAACGAAGACAATGCGAAAAATCGAGCGAGACCAAAATCATTGACGCTGCCCGCTGGGTCATTCGACCACACAAAGTGGGAACCGGTCGAGGAGCGATGGCCAATAATGCCCGCAAATGCTCACTCGTCCAGATTCCCCGCAAACAAAAATTGATCCACTCTCCGGAACAACCGCCAATCTTTTCGTTGTTTCGGAGACCTTAATAAACTACAAAGGGAGGTTGAATAATCCAGCGAACAAAAAGAGAATAAAAGGAACGGACTCACCGAGAGACGTGTAGGCGGCAGGCCAGCGAAATTCTCCACATCGCAGGAGATACGGCAACGAAATTTAGGCAAAAGCGTAAGCCAGGCAACTAAGGTAGGCAATAAGCCACAAAGTGCAGATAATAAGCAACAAAGTGCAGGTAATAAGCAACAGAGTGCAGGTAATAAGCAACAAAGTGCAGGTAGTAAGCAACAAAGTGCAGGTAATAGGCAACAACGTGCAGGTAATCAGGCAGCTAAGGAGGTAATAAAATTGGCACTCGTCTCCTCGGGAAGGCGCTCGACGTAGACTGATTTGCGATCGCTCGCAAATCGATCGCCTTCCCGAAAATCCCCGCGCTCTCCCCACCACGCCAAGTCCTTCGCGAGGCAGCGCTAGCTCGCCCTATAGGCGAGACTAGCCGAGACGGTGCCACGCGGTGTTTCGCGGTAAATTCGAATTGAGCGTACCACAGATTGATCAGATCCGCGGCACGCTGCAATTCGAGAAATCCTCCAGCTTCTCCACCTCCACTCTCCCGCTCGGCAATCGCACCCGGCACTTACTCAGCCGCGTCTCGTGCACCTACCTCCTGGGGATCCAGGCGATGAACTGACGGGGTGAAGGGGAGGCCTCCCTCGCCACCCGCGGATCAGGTGGGCGGCGGTGGGCCCACACGCCACCAGGCAAACAGCACCTTCACCCCTGGCTAGCCCCAGATCCCACCTAGATTGAGGCGCCGGTTTGACTCGGACGGCGGTACCCGAGAATGAGGCCGTGGACGGTGCAGCTACTCGGCTGCTACGGCGAGGAGGTCATGGGGGGCGTTCAAGATGGCCTCAGATCCAGCGTGAACCTCCGACCGTCCACGAGCGAGCCACGATGATCTTGGCTCCAATGCCATGTGGGAGCGAAGCTTTGCGGGGAGAATCAAAGGGGAACCGAGGTAAAACGCAATGCTACCCCGCGGAAGACGAGAGCGGGGGAGGAAAGACAAAGATGCGAAATATTAAAGGCAGTAAATTAAGGGAATTTCCGATTAGCGGCCACACGTCACCCGGTAAGTAATTTCATAATAAAACAATCATTAATCGCTCTCCGCTCCGCGACTTAAGGTAACGGGTGTTCGGTTCACGCAAATACTTAAATGTAAAAGAAAAGTAAATAAACAAAAGGCTTAATAATTACTGAAGATGAGTCTCCGCCAGCGCACTCCCCGAGAAATCGACAAGCGACGACCAAAAACAGGACCGTAAACCCGGTCCACTGGTCGACACCCATTCGTGCGAGTGGCGGGACAAAATGTCACGTCACAATAGATAATGTACCAGCTTCCTGCATAGTTTTGAGTGGTCATAGAATAGTCCCGTCAACAGCGTGCCGCGCTTGTGTGCTGAACATCCAGCGTGCAAACCCCGCTGATGATTCTTTTTTTTTTATCATCATATTTGTTTTTTTAAATAAATCGATTCCTCTATAACATTCAATTATTAGAGCAATTTAAAAACGTAGAAAAGAAAATAAATTCCTAACTGTATTTAGTCAAATAAAATCGCAAAAATAATATATTGAATCAAATAGTTTTTCTCCTCCAACCGAAATATTTAGACAAAAGGGGGGAACCGGGAACGGCTTCAATAATTGAATTTCAACTTGGGATTGATTTGATTGAAAAAAAAACGAATATGATGATGAACAAAAATTTTCATCAGCAGTATTTCATCCCCGAACCTTCGGCTTGCCAGTTATCGCCGCTACCACCTGGATTATTCTGTTATGTTTGTAAATACCAATTGTGAAACTCCTACAAAAACGCGCTATTTTATATACTGGTAAAAACTTTATAAAAGTGAAAAAAGAACGCCAAGCATTAAAAAGTCGCGCCTTAGTGATAACTCGAAAATAAATATGTTTTTCTATAGTCTTAAGTCTCATGTTTACAAAAACCAAGTGAAATCACGCTTCTTCTGAATAGCCAAGATGGATTACAGAGAGTAGATACTGCAACGCGTTGCAAATTATGTACAGGAAAATTATGTACACGTACTTACCGGACGAATTCACTGCAAAGATTATACAAAAACTTGGCGTGCATGGTTTTCAAAAATAATTTAGCCTCGACGACCCCCCGCCCCCACGCACCGGCCAGGTGCCGGGGACGTACGTGGTACGTACGTCCAACGGGCCGGGGGTACCCGTACGTGGGTCGGCTCCGGACGGCCCGAGCGTGTTTGTAGTACGCTAGTTTGTATAATCTTAATTTGTATCCGGGAAGACAAAAGATAATCGAATGTACCAACCAGATTAATGATCATCCCGTTTTCCGTCTATGATGAAATAATTTTCATTTTTGGATAGCATATGTCAGTTTGAATCGAAGACGAGTGTTTTTGTGGGATCTGGTGTTGGTGGTAAGGTGAAGAATAAGAGCGAGCGATTAATTAAAATGTGTGAATTTATTGTAAAGTACGTTGTTGGTAATTTAGTGCGGCGAAATTTGGCTCGATACCCGCCCGTTATGCGTGTAAAACTGATTATAATAACCCGCTCGGTGCGAATATGCGGAGTGATTCCCGAGACTCGAGATCGTGAGTCTCAAGTCACCGAAAAGCGCGAATAACCTGCTAGACCCGTGTGTTTCGTCGACCTCGTGGCCGACGACAAATGCTTGCTTGAATCCCGTGAACGTGACCCACGTTTGCCGTAATCCCGAATTATCTTTGCGATCCCGAGTTAAAGAAGGAAAATATTCCCGTGCGTGGTGAGAGCGCATCCCGGTAATTATGAATCACGTGTTATTTCCCGAAACCCGCTCAATTGGAGGTTGTTTTGTGCGGGATCTGGTGTTGGTGGTAAGGTGAAGAATAAGAGCGGGAGATTATTAAAATGTGTGAATTTATTATAAAATACATCAGTTGGAAAATTGGTGCCGTGAAATTTGGCCCGATACCCGCTCGAGGTGCGTGTAAACCGTGGTTGATAAAAAAAACCCGCCCGGAATACGTGCAATACTGATTATAATAACCCGCCCGGTGCGAATATGCGAGGTAATTCCCGAGACTCGAGATCGTGAGTCTCGAGTCACCCAAAAGCGCGAAAACCCGCTAGACTCGTGTATTTCGTCGACCTCGTGGCCGAAAAAGACCGTGTGCACTTGAATCCCGTGCGCGTAACCCGCGTTTAACGTAATCCCGAATTATCTTGGCAATCCCGATGTAAAGAAGGAAAATATTCCCGTGCGTGGTGAGAGCGCATCCCAGTAATAAATTAGAACGTGTTATTTCCCGAAACCCGCTCAATTCGAGGTTGTAAGACTCGAATTGACCTCATGGTGCGAAGTACCGCGAGAAAAAGCAAAGACCCGAAGCGACAAGGACCCACGTGTTTGCGCTCCCACCGGTGATCCAAGACTGCCATCAATCATGGCGTAATCGATGAATATCGATTACGCGCATGACCGTTATCTTCGAAAAATCAATAATTGCCCGAATTGTAGCGACGCCCGTGGCAGAGCGCGATAATTAGCCTAAAGGACCTCGCGTTCCCTGTCGATCCCATGTGTCGCCCGTCCTGTGGCGACATTCGCGGCAAGGCGCGAACCCGGACCCAAATGCTCGCGTTATCGATCAAAAATAACGCTCAATCCCAAACATTCTCCCCACCATCGGCAGCAGTGCTGTCGATTGATCCCGAATGACGCCCTGGTCGGAACGCCCGCTTGTTGATTGGCCGTATGAAGGAGGATGTCGCCGTGCTTTGCGTGACTACCCATGTGTGTTGTTTCCCGGATGTAGCTGCGTTACCCGAACCAGCGGCCCTTTCGTTCGCGGCTGATCCTCATTGGTCAGAAGATGCGAAGACCAACGACCCGACCTTGGTTCCAACGGACGAGAGTCAAGTACGGCCCCCACTGGCGTAAGAAGAGTCGTAAATTCTTCCAACATGAGAGCCGCCTCTCCCCGCGTCCACCAGAGGTGATGGTTGACCGCCGATGCTGCGGTCTCCCCGCCCACCCAGGTGTGGTGTGCCCAGTGGGTGGAATTCCCACTGGATGCCGGTTTTAAACCCCTTGGGAATGCTGAACGTATGCCATTGCCCAATGCCCAATGCTCCCAGAAGATATTGAAGCCGTTCCCGATGATCTGCCAGCTCGCTGGCCTGGCAGCGTCCAATTCCCGAGGCGATGGCCTTTGTGGGCCGTGAAGGCCTACCCGATGCGAAGGTACCCAGGTGTAGAGCCGGTAGCTCGTCCAAAGCACCCGAGCCCGCTTGTAGCGGAGCTGCGTGGAAGGTTCCCGAAGTGTGGGTGCGAAGCGTTGTAAGTGCTTCGCACGTGAGGCCCGTGCGGCCCAATCGTCCGTCAGACGGGCTGTTTCACCGACGTTACAGCCGTCTCCTAGCTCCCGCCCAGGTGAGGTGCTCCCGGTGGCGTGAACACCTTGTTGCTCCCGTCAGTTGCCCTTGGTTGAAGTTTTGTCGGATTTCCGTGTCCCTGTATTGAAGCGTCGTCTCAATTGTGCTGCTGCACCTTGGAGTTGATCCCGTAGTTGCTGTGGATTGTGTGAGGAACTCCTCGTCTCCCGGTGAATATGCGAAGTACCGCGAAGAAACGCCCGTTGATAGATTTGTAACAACTGCAAGGTGCACAGCAGAGGTGATAAAACAGATAAATGCACACCAGTCTCGTGACATTTGTTCCCATGCCCGTGCCAGCTTTCAGTGAAACTGGCCCCATGTAGTCGATCCCCGTGAAAAGATCCGGTCCTGCCGGCATGACCCGTGAAGTTGGCAACTGCCCGTAAAGTTTATACGCGTAAGGGCCCAGAAGCTTGCGTCTTGGACGCCCGCATGATACGTGAGCGTACTGGATCCCGTTCAGCGATTTTCCAGCCGCTCCGTCTTTGGTGCGTCCCGAGGGAGAATGACTGAGGTTTTGCTGCCAGGTTGTAAGGCTGACCGCTTCAGCCATCCTCCCACCCTGAGGATCCCTTGATGATTAATGAAGTTCGTCAATCGCCTAATCGGATGCGATTTCAGAAGCGTGTGGCCGTATGCAAGTAATTTGAGCTCCAAATGCAATTATACTCCCGGAATGGCCTTTATCCCGTAAAGCCTTGCATTTTCCAGGTCTCCCGGTGGGTTGACTGGACCCGATTTACCGCCCCCGGTTCCCTTCAGGTTTGTAATCACCTTGAGGAACAATGAGGTAAGTCGCAACAACCGTGTGAGGGGTGAATATTCCCGATGTGGTTGAGGGGCCGTGTGTAGGCTGTTGCGATTACTAGTGTAAGACCTGGACGCTCTTCGAGCGCCGTTGCGTCCCTCGACCCGATGCGCTGCGTTGGCCAATGGATAAATTATGTTGCTAACCAGTGAGGCCCGTGCCTCCCCGTCAAAAGTTGCTGCAGCTGTTGTATGGTTAGCCCCTCTCGATGTGCAATCTGATGGATTGCCCGTCCCGGTGTGAACCTCCATTGGACCCGTGGCCTGAGCTCCAATTCCAATGTGACCCGATTCCCAATGAAATCCTTTCACCATGGAGGATGCGACGTGACCCAGGTAAGCGTTACCCTGGAGTCCGTCCAAAACTATACCCGTGAATCATCAAGGCCCGAACTGCGTTGAACGTAGTTGCGCTGCTCCCGAATTGCGCTGAAATTAGCTGGAAGCACTGCTGCTGCCAGTCCCAAGCGAGTGATTGTGAGTCGCTTCATTGGGGCGACCGTAGCCTTTGTGCATGCTAGTGAGGCCGATGCGCGGTTCTCCGTACCCAATAACCGAACGTACACGACCCGTTGCGAGCTCCGATGCGTCAGAACCCGCGTATGGCGCACGTTGCGCCCGACGTGGTGTGGAGCCAACGTCGTACCGATGGTCCCAAGATGCGAGGCCTCCCAACGAACCCGTGCGTTGCATCCGTGGATGTTAAAACGCCCCAGCCCAAGTTTCCCTGCCAATGTCTTGGAAGAGATCCGTGGCTCGTATCGTTCCCGGTGCGAGCAACCCCTGAAGATCGTATGATTGCGCGATCTCAGGGAGGATGTTGCGTTGCGTAATCCCATTCCCGCTCGTGTACACTGCTATTCATTAATGCCTGGGCAAAGCGAAAAGTAGCGATTTTACCGACAGTGTATCGTCACTTGTCGAAGTTGCTTGAAGTTCGGAAGAGTTTCAGACTCATGTGTCAAGCGTGATTCTTAACCAGCAAATTATTAACCTAACGAATACATGACAGCGCCGAAATGAGGTGACCGCGGCAGGCTGACACAGCGTTCGGCAGATCGAAATTGGAACAAGGGGTTAAGTGAGATGGAAAAAAGCTACGAAAATGTGATGGTCTCTTGGCGAATGGATTTAATGACAAATAAATATAAAAAATAAAAATGAAATGAAAATTGTTAAATTTGAATGTGATGGTCTATTGGCGAATGGATTTAATGACAAATAAATATAAAAAATAAAAATGAAATGAAAAATGTTAAATTTAAATGTGATGGTCTATTGGCGAACGGATTTCATGACAAATAAATATAAAAAATAAAAATGAAATGAAAATTGTCAAATTGAAATGTGATGGTCTATTGGTGAATGGATTTCATGACAAATAAATATCAGAAATAAAAATGAAGTGAAAATTGTTAAATTTAAAAATTGATTTAAATAAATCCACCACTTACATTCAAAATCTTGATCAACGAATTAAGAATTTTTGAGCTTCTGATTGTTCAGGTGAATCCAGGGGTACCCCACAGATACTTGAGATGTTCTCTTTTGAAAATTACTTGAGGAATTGATGGAATCACCTGGCCACGGTCATCGCGAATAATGTCGTTGCTCCAAAGCTCGTAGACCGGTTCGATCGAGGAAACGAGTGAACTTTGGCCAAGAAACTCATCAATCCAACCTTGGGGTTGATGGTTTCTACGAAGCAACCATGTTTTGAACCTGGTCCACCAGCTTCTACGACTGGATTCATCTGGATATCGATGGAACGCTACTCGATAACAGGTTACCACTCATTTCCAATGAACACGAACGAGAAAGCACTTTTCCTGCTTATCCAGATGAATCCAGAATGGATGCTGGTATCCCGCAGCTATTTGGGCTATCCTCTTTCCAAAATTACTTCGGGAATTGATGGAATCACCTGGCCAAGGTCATCGCGAATAATGTCGTTGCTCCAGAGCTCGTAGACCGGTTCGATCGAGGAAACGAGTGAACTTTGGCCAAGAAACTCATCAATCCAACCTCGAGGTTGATGATTTCTACGAAGCAATCATGTTTCGAACCTGGTCCACCAGTTTCTACGATTGGATTCATCTGGATATCGATGGAACGCTACTCGATAACAGATTACCACTCGTTTCCAATAGACACGAACAAGAAAGCACTTTTCCTGCTTATCCAGATGAATCCAGGATGCATGATGGTATCCTGCAGCTACTTGGGCCGTTTCCTTTCAGAAATTACTTCAGGAATTGATGGAATGACGTGGCCAAGGTCATCGCGAATAATGTCATTGCGCCAAAGCTCGTAGACCGGTTCAATCGATGAAACGAGTGAACTTTGACCAAAAAACTTATCAATCCAACGTTGAAATTGGTGGTTTCTACGAAGCAACCATGTTTCGAACCCGGTCCACCAGTTTCTACGATTGGATTCATCTGGATATCGATGGAACGCTACTCGATAACAGATTGCCACTCGTTTCCAATAGACACGAACGAGAAAGCACTTTTCCTGCTTATCCAGATGAATCCAGGATGCATGATGGTATCCCGCAGCTACTTGGGCCGATTCCTTTCAGAAATTACTTCAGGAATTGATGGAATCATCTGGCCAAGGTCATCGCGAATAATGTCATTGCTCCAAAGCTCGTAGACCGGTTCAATCGATGAAACGAGTGAACTTTGACCATAAAACTCATCAATTCAACCTTGAAGTTGATGGTTTCTACGAAGCAACCATGTTTCGAACCTGGTCCACCAGCTTCTACGATTGGATTCATCTGGGTATCGATGGAGCGCTGCTCGATAACAAATTACCACTCATTCCCAATAAACACGAACGAAAAACCACTTTTCCTGCTTATCCAGATGAATGGTCGAGTCGAATGGTCACTAGTCAGAAGGACCGTTTAATCCCACTGCGAAGACCCGGAACGTGTCCGAAAACCCGAATAACCGAATAAAGTTACCGAGGCACTGTGCGTACCCGTGAAGGGCTCGAAGGCGATGTGTGCAGCCCAATTCCCGGATGCGCAGCGCGAACCCGCACTGATTGAGGTTCACTGATTATTCCCAAGATGTCCGTGTCCGAGAATGACCCGACGCACTGACGGGATACACTCGCGGTCGAAGAGCACTGAATTTGTGGGATTGGGCGGGATCGGGTGGAAGGAGAACACCGTCGTATTGCTTATGTACTCTTTATTCTCCGGCGTCTCCCCGAGGACTGACTCGTCGTGAGCAGGGATGGGCGGACTCGAATCAAAAAGTATTTAAATACATGCTTTAAATCATAAATCATTTTTTACTTGTGATTTAAACGAGCTCGGAGTGTTAAGTCTTTTTTGACTCGTGATTTAAACCGGCTCGGAGTATCAAGTCTTTTTTGACTCGTGATTTAAACCGGCTCCAAGTATCAAGCCTTTTTTGAATCGGACTTGAATCGAGCTCGGAGTATCAAGTCTTTTTTGACTCGGACTTGGAACGCGTTTCAAATGTCAAGCCTTTTTTGATTCATGATTTAAACGAGCTCGGAGTGTCAAGTACTTTTTTACTCGTTACTCCTTTCGATTAAGAGTCACAGAAGCCATCTCCATTGTTTTTGTCACCGCCGTGGACAAAAACAATGGAGATGTCGACGTCATGGACGAAAACCATGGAGATGTCACCGTCGTAGACAAGAACCATGGAGATATCACCGTCATAGACCAAAACCATGGGGATATCAACGTCGTTGGTAAAAACCATGGTGATGTCGACGTAGTTGATGAAAACCATGGTGACGTCATCATGATTGACGAAAACCATAGAGAAGTCGACGTCATGGACGAAAACCATGGAGATGTCACCGACGTAGACAAAAACCATGGAGACACCAACGTCATTGATAAAAACCATGGTGACGTCGACGTGGTTCACGAAAACCATGGACCTTCATGTGTTATTTTGTTATGCGTTCCATGCGACTTCTATAATTTATAGTTTATTTTAGGTTACGTTCCTACAGTTTCGGAAGATTCATTCGATTTCACTTCCATAATTTAAAAATATTCGGAAATTTCCGAAAATTCTGTAGTTTGATACGATTTAAAAATGAATTAAAATTGATTTGAAGCTCAAATACACTCGGAATGAAAAAGCTTCTGTGACTCTCAATCGAAAGGAGTAACGAGTAAAAAAGTACTTGACACTCCGAGCTCGTTTAAATCATGAATCAAAAAAGGCTTGACATTTGGAACGCGTTCCAAGTCCGAGTCAAAAAAGACTTGATACTCCGAGCTCGGTTCAAGTCCGATTCAAAAAAGGCTTGATACTCCGAGCCCGTTCCAAGTCCGAGTCAAAAAAGACTTGATACTCCGAGCTCGATTCAAGTCCGATTCAAAAAAGGCTTGATACTCGAGCCGGTTTAAATCACGCGTCAAAAAAGGCTTGATACTTCGAGCCCGTTCCAAGTCCGAGTCAAAAAAGACTTGATACTCCGAGCTCGATTCAAGTCCGATTCAAAAAAGGCTTGATACTCCGAGGCCGTTTAAATCACGAGTCAAAAAAGACTTGACACTCCGAGCTCGTTTAAATCACAAGTGAAAAATGATTTATCATTTATTTTTTTTTAAGCTCTTCATGCCCATCCCTGGTCGTGAGAGAGAGACCGGGCCATTCCCATTACCTTGAGTATACATTAGGGTGCTTTTTTTTTGGCGACATATTTTTTTTTTCACTCCCATCTCGCATTTTTGTGGGGAATACCTTAAAGAAAATTCCCTGAAAATTTGAGCCCTTAATATTAATTTTAAGTACTCGCCCAAGGCGTCCAATGATTTCCCCTTTAAAATACACGTAAAGTTCGATTTTTCTTCTTAAAAGTTCTACAGATCAGAGGCATTTAAAGGTACGATCTTGGTCGATGATCCGATCTATTCATAATTGAATGCTCTACAAAAGTGTCCATTGTGACGTGATTGTAACTCGAACTGACGAGGTCGTACGGGTCACTAAACCCAATTTTTTCATGAAATTCTCGTTTTTTTACCTCTATCTCGTAAATGACAAGAGCTACAGAAAAAATAAGGATGACAAACTTGGAGGAAATTCAATTTTCTACAAAAAAGTATTGAAGCACCAAATCGCTAACATCGATGTTTCTTGAGATATTGGGCTTTTAACTTGAGGTAGTATGGAATTTTCATGGATTATTGAGCTAAACTGTATAAGTTGTTAATTTATTATTCTTTATTGTCATTTAAATTATCAAATATTTATTCGTTAAGTTGCAAATGATTGGAAAGTTGAATAATTGAACGTTTTGAAACTGAAATTCGAGAAAAAAACACATTTTCAAAGTGCTTAAAATTATTTTTTTCACTTTTCACGAATTTTTCAATTGATTTTCTCCCGATTCTTCTAATTTACTTACCAGTAATTGAATACCTATGAATTTCTAGTTGAAAATATGTTGTAAATTTACAAAATTTTCAACTAGAAATTTACAAATTTTACAAAATTTTTGTAAATTTACAACATAGTTGTAACTAGAAATGTATAGGTATTCAATTACTGGTAAGTAAATTAGAATAATCAGGGGAAAATCATTCGAAAAATTCGTGAAAAGTAAAAAAAACAATTTTGGGCACTTTGAAAATGTGTTTTTTTCTCGAATTCCAGTTTCAAAACGTTCAGTTATTCAACTTTTTAATCATTTGAAACTTAAAAAATAAATATTTGATGATTTGAATGACAATAAAGAATCATAAATTAACAACTTATACAATTTAGCTCAATAATCCACGAAAATTCCATACTACCTCAACTTAAAATCCCAATATCTCAAGAAATATCAATGTTAGCGATTTAGTGCTTGCATACTTTTTTGTAGGAAATTGAATTTCCTTCAAGTTTGTCATTCCTATTTTTCCTGTAGCTCTTGTCATTTACGAGATAGAGATAAAAAAACGAGAATTTCATGAAAAAATTGGGTTTAGTGACCCGTACGACCTCGCCAGTTCGAGTTACAATTACGTCACAATGGACACTTTTGTAGAGCATTCAATTATGAATAAATCGGTTCTTTGACCAAGATCGTACCTTTGAATGCCTCTGATCTGTAGAACTTTTAAGAAGAAAAATCGAACTTTACGTGTATTTCAAAGGGGAAATCATTGGACGCCTTGGGCGAGTACTTAAAATTAATATTAAGGGCTCAAATTTTCAGGGAATTTTCTTTAAGGTATTCCCTATGAAAATGCGAGATGGGAGTGAAAAAAAAAATGTCGCCACAAAAAAAGCACCCTAGTATACATGTGTGTGTGTACACTTATGTGCCTATACTACACCTTCTCCCCGCCAAAGAAAACAAAAAAATTGAGAATAAGGAAACAAAAATAATTATTTTTTTTTTGCATACATCGTAATTTCATTGTGCGTGGTAGAAAAGAAGGTAGAGAAGATTCGTTCTTTCTCTTGCTGTGGCGGGGCGGAAGTCTTTCGTGATTTACTTATTCCTATTCGCTAGGCGTTCCGATCTACGCAGCTTATTATCTATTAACTTGCCACGTGGTTGTGATGCGTGACACTTCGAGGGTTCTTTTTTATTGTCAGATTCGTTTTCTAGGAGGTCTTGATTGCACTCCAAGATTTGGTTAACGTGGCGTTTCCAAACTTGTCCTTCTACATCGACGATGAAGGTTATCCCTGGCACCGAGACGTCTGTGATAATTGCTGGGGTCCATTTGGCTCGGCCCTCTCGAAAATCACGCACCATTACCTTTTGGCCTATTTCTAAATGTATTTTTCTAGTCCCTCCTGTACATTTTTTCTGAGCCTTTTGTGCTTTAACGACCGTGCTTTCCACAGGGTCTGGTCGTAGTATCGAAAAGCGGTTTCTAATCTCTCTTCCCAACATTAGTTTTGCTGGACTCACTCCGGTTGTTTTATGCGGGGTTATTCTATAGTCCCCCAAAAAAAGCGATAGAGCGTGTCCGCTGTCAGTCCCGTTTGACATGATGTTTGACATGCGCGATTTAAAAGTTTGAACGAATCTTTCGGCCGCCCCGTTCGTCGCCGGGAAGTGTGGTGGTGTGAAGCTTTGGCGTATGCCGCTCTTTCTGCAAAAGTCTTTAAATATTTGACTCACGAATGCCCCACCATTGTCAGTTACAAGGTGATGGGGGTAGCCAAACGTATTAAAAAGTTTTCGGAAAATCGGAATAATGACTTCCGTGGACACTTGGTTCACTTGAAAAGCCTCCGGCCATTTCGAATACGCGTCTACGATAATCAAGTACATTTTATTTTTCAACGGGCCAAGAAAATCGGCATGTAGTCGGTGCCTCGGTGTCGGTGGCCAAACCCATGGTGTCAACGGTACTTTCGACGGTGATTTTTGATTTTGCAAGCACGGCAGACACCCTTTCGTGACTTTTTCGATATCTTGGTCGATCGTTGACCACCATACAAAAGATCTTGCTATTTGTTTCATGGATACGATTCCTGCATGACTGGCGTGTAGCTCTCGCAAGACGAGCGCGTGTAACGCGGTCGGTATAATTACTCTGTGCCCCCATAGCAAGCAGCCCTGTTCTCGCGAAATTTCGTTTCGTCGGTGCCAAAGTGGTAGCAGCTCTGCTTCCTTTGGTGCTTTTTCAGGCCAACCGTCTTGCAAGAATCGTGTTACCTTCGCTAGTACAATTTCTTTTTTTGTATGCAGTTTGACTTTTTTCCAGTCCAATGACGCGAATTGTGACTCTTGGATTGCGTTAATTGAGTTATTTTCGATTTTCGAACATGGTTGTGGACTCGTTTCGAGATTAATTTCGTCCTCAATTGGAGCTCTCGACAAGAAATCTGCGGAATTCTTTTTGCTCGGTATGTGTTTTATTTCGAATGTGAAAGCTTTCAAAAATATCGCCCAGTGCTGGAGTCTTTTCGCTGCCATTTTCGGAATTGTTGCCGCCGGTTTAAATATATGCGATAGAATTTGATTGTCTGTCCTGAGTTCGAATTTCTGTCCGAAAACGTATTTATAGTACTTTGTTAGTCCGAATATAATCGCTAAGCCTTCTTTATCGAGTTGATGATATTTGCTTTGGGTTTTGTCTAATTTTTTACTTGCAAATGCGATTGGGCGTTTGAGCCCGTCATCGCAAATATGTGAAAGTATGGCTCCGAGCCCTATAGGCGAAGCGTCGCACGTGAGAATTAGTCGCCATTCTGGATGATAGTGTACTAAGACTGGTGCGGAGCTAAGTCGTTTTTTAATTTTTGCAAAGGCCCATTCGCACTCTGGCGTCTACGTCGTGTTTTTTTTTTTTTTTTCTAGTAAGTCGTACAGAGGTGCGAGATCTGTGGCCATGTCTTTTAAAAACGCTGAGTAGTAGTTTATCTTTCCTAGAAATGATTGGAGTGTTGTTAATGAGTGCGGTTTAGGCGCTTCTCTTAATGCTTTCACTCTACTCGGCGAGGTCCGGACCCCTTCTTCATCCACTTCAAACCCAAAAACGTTGATCGATTTTTCAAACCATTTGCATTTTTTTAAGAAGATAATTTCTTTTGAGAAGATAATTATATCCAAATAGCCCTTTCGTTGTTGAAATTGTTACTAGCAGTTTCGAATATGATGACAGGGGGGCTTGTAAATACGCTTCGCGGAGGTCTAGTTCGGCGTAAATTTTACCTTTACGGAGTACATTTAGTATCTGCGGCCACGTCAGCAATGGGTAGTGGTCGACCTCCAGGAACGGGTTAAGCGTTACCGAGTAATCTCCGCACAGTCGCACTGAGCCGTCGCTTTTTGGTACAGGCACGACTGGGGTGCCCCATTCGGAAAATTCGACTGGAAAAATTCGTTTCCCCTTGAGCAGTCTATCAATTTCTTGATCTACTTTGTTTTCTAATGCCACGGATACCGGCCGCGGTGGACAAAATTTTGGTTTTGCGTTGGCTTTTAGGACGAGTTTAACTGTACCGCGCGCGAAAGTCCCCCACCCCGGTGAGAAGACGTTCGGATATTTGTCTTTTAATGTCTTTACATACTGTGGTTCGCTCGCGACTGGCTCGCTTGCGACTGAGCCGATTGCTGCGCTCGGTTCCGCTCGTGGAGGCCACAGCCCAAAGGCTTTCAGCCAGCTACGACCTACCACCGCTTTCCCCGTTTTTACAACGATTATCTCGAGGTTTTTGCATTGTATTGTTTTATATTTTACTGTCAATGATTTCATCGTACCAATTGATTCAATGATGGATTCGTCATAGTTTCTCAAAGTGCATTTCATACTTCGTAATTCATAGTTTGGAAATTTTTTGAGGAATATTGACCATGGTATTACCGTTAAGTCTGCTCCTGTGTCCATTTCAAGTGTTAGACTCGCGTTATTTAGTTGGAACGTCATGTAGTATGGCTCGACCTTCTTTGAATCAATTGATTTGATGTTTACTTGCTTGTTTATTGACATCACGTGGAAATCTTCGTTGTCTTCTTTATCCTCCGCGTCGACTAGCTGAAATGCTTCCATTTGGTCGAAGAGCGATTCGTCGTCTTCTGATGTTTCGTCTTCTTGTACATTGTTGACGTGCATTTGTGTTTTCCTCTGTCACCGACAATTTGAGAGGAGGAATGACGAGCGACACGGAGCGAACTACGTGCGACTTGTTGGCCTTTAGAAAAGCCGTTGGTAGAAATTTTTGTTTAAATTAGACGGATGAGAGGTTCTCGTGGAGGCACCTTGATTCGCGCCACGATGGCCTCGGCTGTGTCGAGAGGTTTGGCGTTATGCTGGACTCTTTTCTTCGGAGCGAGACTGATTATTTTACGTTGAGCGGCAGACTGGGCGGCCGGGCGTCGTGGCTGTGTCGGAACCCGCTTCAACGCGCGGACGACGTCGGGCGGGACAACGACACTCGCAAGGCGTCGAGGCGTTGGCTCCGAGCGCTTGGGTCGCTTCGGTGATGGAGGCTTATTTTTGGCCGGCGAAACGTCTTTGGGAGTTGGCAGTGAATTTCCGGCCGGCGAAACGTTCTCGTTGGTTGGCGGAAGTTCGTCACTTTGGCTTTTGAGGCGTTCACGTTCTCTTCGGTCCTCGGCGCGACGGTCTAGGCGGCGAAGGTATGAAGCGGTACGACGACGAGGCATGGTGTTGCTCTTCGCAGCGCGAACGACGGAATGATGCGGTGAGCCATCGTGTTGCCGGTAGTCCGCGTTGATCGAGAGAGGGGGGAAAAGAGCCAATGCGCATTGTTTTAAAATAGATCGCACAGAGGGACTCGAGATCGGGTGGGCTTTGCAGCCACCAGCCCGTCTTCCGTGCCAACTCTGCGTTTGCACGAGCGGGAGATTGGGGTTCGAGATCGGGTGAGCTTTGCAGCCACCAACCCGTCCGTCACGCCGCTCTCCGGCTTAGGATTGGACAGAGAGTTCACGTTTGAGAGCGTCCTGAGAAGGACGGTTCTTCGTTAAGAGAGAGAGAGCTCTGAAAAGAGCTTGTTAGTTGAAACGCTGCAGCTGCTTCCCGGCGCTGGAGTTCCTTGGAGGAGCACCGTCTCGGCGCTCACCGGCGATGTGACTGAGCTCTGAGTCGTCCCGCGGCTGGGCTCCTGGCTATCCGTGTGGTGGTGGAGGATGAACCGAAGTGGGAGGTCGTCGGAAATAAAGAGACTCCAGTAGTTAGGCGTAGTAGATGATATTTTTTATTGGAGATAATTTCGAAACCGCTGAGAGCGCTCTGGCACGCTCGTACAAATGCTGGAGGTTCCGATGGTGCCTGTCCGGCACGCTGTCGACAAGTGACTCGCTGCCCGCTGGCAGCCCGGTATTTATAGGGTGTAACGTGGTGGAATCCACGTTACGAGGACGATTCGAACTAAGTGTGGCGGCCTGGATAGCTCAGTTGGGAGAGCACTCGACCGGCAATCGAGAGGTCCCGGGTTCGATTCCCGGTCCAGTCCCTGCCGCATTTTTTTCGGATCGTCCTCTTGTCCAAAAACTCGCGGATCACAAATGGCGCCCAAGAGAGGCCACGGCCGCTGAATAGCCACGAAGCGATAAGTTCATCGTGGCTGCCGTGCACGAACCTCACCTGAGTTCCCCACCCCAATTCGAGCTAGCCCTACCCCTTTTCGGTCCTCAGATAATCCCAGTCTGTTTCCCCTTTGAGTACCTTCCCCTTTGAGTTCCTCCCAGTCTCGTAGAGTACGAGTTAGATCCGTCGGGGCCGGATCAACTCTGGTAAGGGGGTTTGTAACGTGGTGGAATCCACGTTACGAGGACGATTCGAACTAAGTGTGGCGGCCTGGATAGCTCAGTTGGGAGAGCACTCGACCGGCAATCGAGAGGTCCCGGGTTCGATTCCCGGTCCAGTCCCTGCCGCATTTTTTTCGGATCGTCCTTTTCTCCAAAAATTCCCGGATCACAAATGGCGCCCAACGTGGGGCTTGAGTACCCTTCCCCCCTTCCCCTTTCAGTTTCCTCCCAGTTCGTTAAGTTTCGTTCGTTAAGTGAACCCACGTTACAGGACGATTCGAACTAAGTGTGGCGGCCTGGATAGCTCAGTTGGGAGAGCACTCGACCGGCAATCGAGAGGTCCCGGGTTCGATTCCCGGTCCAGTCCCTGCCGCATTTTTTTCGGATCGTCCTCTTGTCCAAAAACTCCCGGATCACAAATGGCGCCCAACGTGGGGCTTGAGTACCCCCCCCCCCTTCCCCTTTGAGTTACCGCCAGTTTGTTAAGTTAAGTATGGAACCCACGTTACAAGGACGATTCGGGCTAAGTGTGGCGGCCTGGATAGCTCAGTTGGGAGAGCACTCGACCGGCAAACGAGAGGTCCCGGGTTCGATTCCCGGTCTAGTCCCTGCCGCATTTTTTTCGGATCGTCCTCTTCTCCAAAAAACTCCCGGATCACAAGGGAGCGCACGCCGTGAGTGTCGCGAGATTGGCTGAAGGCCGGGTGGAGGGGACGAGCGTTCGCCGCTTGACTCTGATTGGCTGAGAGCCGGGCGGTGGGGGGTTTAATTAGTAGCTAATAATGGCCGTTACTGGCTCTATTGCCGCGAAAAGCGCGTGCATCAAATGCCCCCCAGTAACGGTCTTGATTTGCTAATTTTTATTATTATTATTATTATGTGTATGTGTGTTTTTTTTTTCGTTTTTCAGGGCTAGTAACCGGGAATGGAAATAAAGAATGTATAAAAAAAAAAATAATGAAGAAAAGAGTAAAAAAGGCTAATACGTAAAAGGATAGAATATACACTATGTACAGATCACTTAACCTAAATTTTTTAAATTTTTTGTCGGTTTGGAGGGCGGGGGCGAAGCTCGTATCGATGCGTAGTCGACCCGTTGGATGATTTCCTGTAGCTCCGCTGTGTCCGTCGGGGAGGCCCTTCACAAGTTGGACGTGGTACGTCGTCGGTCGGCTGGTTGACGCGGCTCTTTACAGAGCTCGACGTGGTTCGGCTCTTTACAGAGCTCGGCGTGATTTGGCTCTTCGCAGAGCTCGGAGGGTCTGATGTGGCTTCGGTGCTCTCTATGGCACTGGACGGTGGCGGAGGTATTTCTCCGGCATGCGGCGGCCCCGATGGCGCCGATTCTCCCAGACGATTCTGAGTCTCTTCTGTTGGCCGTAGGTCCGCCCGAGTGTTGGCCGTTTGGCGTGACGCTGGCTCGGTCGGACCGTTAGCGGGTTTCAGTTGAGTTCCGTGTATTTTCACCGTTTGTCCTTGTTTTTTTATCAGATAACTTTCACTTTTCAGCGATTTTTTTATTGAGTACGGTCCTTCCCATTTGGGAGAGAAACCAGCGTGAATCCCAGCGATGGCATTCGATTGGACGTGATTTTTTATGAAGACGAGATCACCTGGGAAGTAGCGAGAAGCGGTTGCCCCAGTAGCTGCGTAGCGTTGTTGGTACTTCTTTTGGTGGCTTTGAATGTCTTCGATCCGTTTTTCTACGTCCGAGGTTGCGCGTTCTTGGTTCGGATGTCTCCACTCTCCGGGTCGGAGGAGATTTTTTCCAAGTAGGGCTTCACTAGGTGTGAGCCCGGTAGCAGCGTTTCTCCGCGATCGGAGGCTGAAAAGGACGCTCGGCAGATACCTTTCTCATTGACGATGCTGTTGCTCTTGAAGATGCAGGCGCAAACCCTTTTTTATTTCTTGATTCCTCCTCTCCGTCGGGTTAGCGCGGGGGTGGTAAATCGGAGTAGTCCACAGCTGAGTTTGCCACGATTGGCAAGCATCTTTCCATCTTTGACTCGAGAACTGCGGCCCGTTGTCCGAAAGAATGGCTTTTGGATACCTGTAACGCGGAAAGATTTCTTTTTCCATGATGTTAATTAAGTTTGTAGCTTCCGAAGAACCAAGAGGAAAGGCCTCGACCCACCTCGTGAAGAGGTCGGTGATGACTAAGATGAATCTTTTCCCTTTGGAGCTACGAGGATATGGCCCCATTAAGTCGAGGGCGATTGTTTCCCATGGTCGTTGAGGTTGTCGTGGGGTGAGATGATCCGTGGCTGGTGACTTTTGCGACTTTGTGCAAGCGCAGATCCTACTTTGCTTTATGTGATCTCGGACATCTCGTCGGAGGTGTCGCCAGGTATATTGTTGTTGAATCGCACGAAGAGTCTCATCCATCCCCGGGTATTTAGCCAATGGGGAGTCGTGGTACTCGTAGAGAATTCGTGGTTTCATTGTTTCAGGCACGAGTATTCGATGTTGCCCCTGGTAGTTTTGTCCGAGCACCCCGTTGACGATTTGATATGGCGACTGCACGTCCTTGTCACGGCGGGTAGTGTGGAGTATCTTGCAGATTTGAGCGTCGAGCTGCTGTTCTGCCGCGACTTGATCGGCGAGTGTCTCTACGTCGGTATGGAGTAACTCTGGGCCGTATGGGCCCTCGCTCGCTTGCTTCGATTCTGGCAGGGTCGGGTTATCCGGTATTCCCGGTTCTTCCGAGAGTTCCTCGCCTGGCTGATGAGAGAGGGCGTTGGGAAGTTCGTTGTCGCGTGGAGCAATGTGTTCCACCGTGAATTTTAACTCGCTCAGCAGAATGTACCACCGACTCAGCTTCTCTTTCTCGTCCTTAAATCGTTGTAGCCAAGCTAACGCTTGACTATCAGTTCTTAGAGTGAAACTTCTGTCCTCCAAATAATGTTTATATCTTTTGACCGCCCAAATAACGGCTAAACACTCTTTTTCGTTGGGACAATAGCGAGCTTGAGTGGAATCGTACTTTACACTGGCGTAGCTGATAATTTTCTTTTCGTGATCTTCGCCTAATTGATACAGAACAGCTCCAATTCCTTTTTCGCTTGCATCAGTTTGGAGTATGAAGGGTCGCGTGGGATCCGGCCGACTGAGTTTTAGCGGGCCCTGTACCAAGCGTTTTACTTCGTCGAAGGCGAGTTGAGCGGCTCGAGTCCACTGGAATTTTGTTTTGCTGCTGAGAAGATCGGTCATCGGTGAAGTTACCTCCGCAAAGCGCGGAATATACTCTCGTAACCAGTTGCACGTTCCGATGAACTTCTGGAGAGCCTTCCGAGTTGTTGGACTGGGCATATCGATGATTCCCTGGATGTGCTCCATTTTCGCTTCGTTCCCCAGGTCCGTAACGTTGTGCCCGAGATATTCGAGATTACTTTTTCCGAAATGGCATTTATTGAATGCACATGTTAAATTGTGGCAGCTCAATCGTTCCAACACCAACGCGAGGTGACGGAGATGTTCTTCCCAGGACGAGGAGAAAATTATTATATCGTCCAGATATACGATGCAGATCTCGTTGACTAGACCGATGAGAACTTCTTGAGTCATGAAGCTCTGGAACGTATGAGGCGCATTCTTGAGGCCGAACGGCATTACGCAAAATTGATACGTTCCTCCTTCGGGTGTTGAGAAAGCGGTGAGTTTTTTCGCTTTCTCGTCCATCGGGATCTGCCAGTAACCATTCTTCAAGTCCAACGTCGAGAAGATGGTGGCGTTGCCTAAGGCTTTTAATGCGTCGTGAATTCGAGGTATAGTTTGATTTGTATCCTCAGTTATGGAATTCAGCCGCCGAAAGTCGATACAGAAGCGAGGTCGACCATCTTTTTTCTTCACAATGACAATGGGTGAGCTATACGGCGAGTTGCATCGCTCGATAATGCCCCCCGTAAGCATTTCTTGGACTTGCTCCCGAATGACCGTATTCTTTGCGTCCGAGTACCGATAGTTTCCGATGCGGAACGGCGTTTGACACATTAATTTAATTTTGTGCGTTGTAGTTCGTGTCCGTGATAATTTGCCCTCCGTTTGGAAGATGTCGCCGAACCGACGGATAACGCTGCGGAACTTTTCGAAGTGTTCTCGAGGAAAGTTATGTTGTACCTCTTCGAAGTTGATTTCTTTCGTATTTTGCGGCACGGAAGCGTCGACCAGTCGGACGGTGATCCTCTCGTTGATTCCTAGGTGTAGGAGATCGCTATGGGTGTTGAACATTGATCGCTGCGCCTCGATCCAATGATACCCGAGTATGAGCGCCTCTCTAGCGGTTGGGGCTACCCAGGCAGTCACTTTGAAGGTGCATTCTTGAATTTTTATGTCGACATGGACTATCCCCGTTAGAGCGATGTGAGTGTCGTTTCCAGCCAGATTTGCGTTTGATTTTACTGGATGGACTTTGTCCCCTTGGGCTAGATATCGCGGTTGGATGAAGCAGTCGCTTGCCAGAGTATCGATGGCAGCGAGAATATTATGTCCGTTTAACTGCACGAGATGTGCGGCAGCTTCCGGGCTTCTGTGGTGTTCGCGGTGAGCCCTATGGTTGGTCGGCGTTCAGACCGGGGGTCTCCGTCGGCCGTCTCCAGTTTCCCGCGTTCTTGGCTCGTTCTTCGCTCTTCTGTTTCCAGACGGGGCAGTCTCGATGATAATGATCCTCGGGACAATGCCAACATTTCGGCAATGGTTTACTGTCAGCAGTCGCTCGCGCAGCCTTCTCCCACTCGCTCTGTTTTATTCTCCTCCTTACGTGGCTTCTGCTATGTCAGCTGCTCAGCCAAATCGTATTCGGCTTCGATTGCTTTCGACATTAGCGCGGAGAATGTCTGTGGACTCGCTGGTCGTATCGCCATACGCAGAGTTGGTCGTAATAATTCTAGGAGAGTTGCCACCTTCGCTTCTTCCGGATCTGCTCCACGTATTCGCTGGTACAGCAAATATTTCTGCTGCAGAACAATCCCGACGTTTTCGCGATCCGTCTGCCTCCGAGAAAAAAGTTGAGCATTTAGCCTCGAATGAATGGCCTGACTATCGTAGCGGCTGAGTAGAAGCTCTTGAAATTTGCCCCAGTCGAAGTCGAGGGGCGCGTAGCAGTTCCACCATTTTCCTGCGTCTCCCTTTAGTCCGTTAGTTGCTGTTCGAGTGCGTTCGCTTGGAGGAATCCGTGAAACGTTTTAGAAACTCTTGACAGCGTTGGAGAAAGAGTTTCGGGTCCTCGTGATCATCACCGCTATAGCACGGAATCGGCGGTCTTGAGGCCATGCTTAACGCGTTAACTAATGTTTCCAGATTTTGATATCCTTCCATCGGATTGACTGGTTGAATAAGCGCCGGTTGGATCGCCGGAATGTGCGGCGGTTGAATCGCCGGATTTTGCGGTGGTTGGATTGGCGGAAGCTGCGGCGGTTGAATTGCCGGATTTTGCGGAGGAAGATTGTCTAGAGCGAGTAGCGGTGGATTTCCTGCCGCCTGTTCGGCGTTGTGAACCACTTCTTCGCGATCACGATTCTCCTCCATGTTATTTAGGAGATTGGGCGCCACTGGGTTTTCTTCCACTCCCAGAAGTGGGGGCGTTTCGCCGCGAAGCCGGGCAGATACTCGAGTCGGGGATCTTCGAACTGGCATCTCAGGATTTGTTCGTTCGTGGCCCCACGTTCGGCGCCAAAAATTGTCACCGACAATTTGAGAGGAGGTGTTCGGGAATTGAGTGCATACGAATTGCCGGGATGTTAGGGATCGTGCCGACGTTGGAAAGAAAGGTTGTTTTAAGACGCGATTGTTAGCGCGGGGATCCGCTTGTCGAGTTTTATTTACAGAGTCATGATTTACAATGATTTTATGTACAAATTGCACCCTTGATAGCGGGTGAAAGGCGCGGTTGGACAACTGATTGCGGTACTTAATGTTAAGATTGCGGTGTAGCAATCGTCGGATCTCGCGCACTGATTTTATTGATCTCGCGGCTCAATCACGACGTGGATGCGGGGCCAGTGTGGAACTTGGTGACACACGTGGCTCGGCCCGGCCACGCAGTGAGCTTAAGATTACGGAAAATGCGATGTAGACAAGCGTGAGTCGATTGCGCCTAATGCGCCAATCGAGCGGGATTAACGAGTGCAGAAGGCACACGTTCGCGATGCATTAATGTCACGCGGACATTATGCGGGTGGAGTTACACGAAATGGCTGCCATGCTCGGCAGCAGCGTGCTACCGAGCACGGCCACACGCGAAGAATAGATAACGAGACCAGCGACGATGTGCCGCTGATCACGTTCGATGACGAATAGAAGGAATTTTGGGCGCTCTCGCACGCCGATAGGCACGAGGATCGACAGATCCTGCGCACCGAGGCGAAACGAGAGCGTCCGCGAGGTGCTGCCCCGGAGCGGGCCGATAAGGCAGCTAGCTCCGAGTTTCTGGAGAGGCGGAATCCTGAACAGGAGGAATGACGAGCGACACGGAGCGAACTACGTGCGACTTGTTGGCCTTTAGAAAGGCCGTTGGTAGAAATTTTTGTTTAAATTAGACGGATGAGAGGTTCTCGTGGAGGCACCTTGATTCGCGCCACGATGGCCTCGGCTGTGTCGAGAGGTTTGGCGTTATGCTGGACTCTTTTCTTCGGAGAGAGACTGATTATTTTACGTTGAGCGGCAGACTGGGCGGCCGGGCGTCGTGGCTGTGTCGGAACCCGCTTCAACGCGCGGACGACGTCGGGCGGGACAACGACACTCGCGAGGCGTCGAGGCGTTGGCTCCGAGCGCTTGGGTCGCTTCGGTGATGGAGGCTTATTTTTGGCCGGCGAAACGTCTTTGGGAGTTGGCGGTGAATTTTCGGCCGGCGAAACGTTCTCGTTGGTTGGCGGAAGTTCGTCACTTTGGCTTTTGAGGCGTTCACGTTCTCTTCGGTCCTCGGCGCGACGGTCTAGGCGGCGAAGGTATGAAGCGGTATGACGACGAGGCATGGTGTTGCTCTTCGCAGCGCGAACGACGGAATGATGCGGTGAGCCATCGTGTTGCCGGTAGTCCGCGTTGATCGAGAGAGGGGGGAAAAGAGCCAATGCGCATTGTTTTAAAATAGATCGCACAGAGGGACTCGAGATCGGGTGGGCTTTGCAGCCACCAGCCCGTCTTCCGTGCCAACTCTGCATTTGCACGAGCGGGAGATTGGGGTTCGAGATCGGGTGAGCTTTGCAGCCACCAACCCGTCCGTCACGCCGCTCTCCGGCTTAGGATTGGATAGAGAGTTCACGTTTGAGAGCGTCCTGAGAAGGACGGTTCTTCGTTAAGAGAGAGAGAGCTCTGAAAAGAGCTTGTTAGTTGAAACGCTGCGGCTGCTTCCCGGCGCTGGAGTTCCTTGGAGGAGCACCGTCTCGGCGCTCACCGGCGATTTGACTGAGCTCTGAGTCGTCCCGCGGCTGGGCTCCTGGCTATCCGTGTGGTGGTGGGGGATGAACCGAAGTGGGAGGTCGTCGGAAATAAAGAGACTCCAGTAGTTAGGCGTAGTGGATGATATTTTTTATTGAAGATAATTTCGAAACCGCTGAGAGCGCTCTGGCACGCTCGTACAAATGCTGGAGGTTCCGATGGTGCCTGTCCGGCACGCTGTCGACAAGTGACTCGCTGCCCGCTGGCAGCCCGGTATTTATAGGGACGCGCACGCCGTGAGTGTCGCGAGATTGGCTGAAGGCCGGGTGGAGGGGACGAGCGTTCGCCGCTTGACTCTGATTGGCCGAGAGCCGGGCGGTGGGGTCGAATGTTCGTGTTCACGGGATCGCAAGTTCAAAACGCTATTTCTCTTACCAGATTATTGCCTTATTATTTATTTATTTAATTTGAATGATTATGTTTAATTAGTAGCTGATAATGGCCGTTACTGGCTCTATTGCCGCGAAAAGCGCGTGCATCACCTCTGGTTGCACATTCTGTAGATATGCCCTCGGGTTCCGCATTCGCTGCAGAATATCTTCGACAAGGTGCATTCTTTTCGCATGTGTCCCATTTTCCCACAGCAACGGCACTGGATGGATTTCGGTTTCGATTGCGCTCCGCTTCTGAAATTTTTATATTTTTGTACGAATTTTGGTCGATATCGTTCTTGGTTTCTGGAGATGGCCTTGACGTCGCTGGTATGTGTAGCCGCACCGTTCGTTGATTGTTGCGGCTCATGTGTTTCGTGCGCGCTGTGTCTTCGCTCCCGTGTTAGAATTTCAGCGACCTCGATTGCTTTTGCTGCTTTTATTGTTTCTGTTAGGTTGTCTTTTTGTGATTTTGCTAGCTCGAAACACATGGTTGATGATCTCACTCCTTCACATAGTTATTCACGGATACGATCGTCATTGTCTGGGAACTCACTGTTGCGCCCGCATAGCAACCAATTCCATAAAACTATCATATTATAATCAGCGACAGGAAGTCGTGCACGTGCCGTTCAAAAACGCATCCCTCAGCAAGTCTCGTGGACTTTGCTCCAACTTCGAGGCCAAACCAAAAACGCTGACAATTAAACTCAGCACTCGACCGTCGCGATGCACCTGTACAATAACCCCAAGGCGTCGGACGATCGACTGCCCACCACCATTAATTACCACCTCCAATTAATACCACCTCCACAAATCATTCGAAAACCCCTAGTTCATAAAAAGGGAACGCAACGCCCAAATCAGGCACTCTGCGATCAGATACCGAATTATCAAATCATTAATTACACCGATTGGTCTTGAGGCATTTAACACTCAATTGTAACGAACTTATCCACAATAAACCTTAGTAGTTAAAACTGAAAGTATTGAGTTGGAGTTTAACTCAATCTTGGCAATATCCCGAATAAACCGGTCCCAAGCAAACTCGCCCCCACGTGACGGTTTGCACGGGCACAACATTGGTGGCAGCGGTGGGATTGCCACAACTCAAGAACTCGACTACAACTCTGAGGTGAAAAGGAAGTTTCACACAACGCCAAAAGAAGGACGACATCAGCCAAGTATCCGGAAAAAGTCGACAAGGACAACGGGCGCCCAAAGCTGTTCAAAATCGACACCCGGAGAACGACAACCGTCAACCCAAAGAGCGGACCAATCAGCCAAGCAGATTCACCAAATTCGAGAGGAAGCCAGCTAGCGGATCAACCAGCAGCAGCAACAGCAGCAGCATGCAGATCTACCAGACCATCTTACTGTAAGTGACGGAACAATTTCATTTGTAACCCGTCAAAACCAGTCGCGAAAATAGCGAACCAAACACCTACGCATGTCCAACGACGAGCTCGTAAATCGTCTAAGACTACCAGGCGTACGTACAATATCTCGATCCCTAGACTCGTTTTTTAATCGTAATTTTACTTTTACGCGTCCCCCAAAAATATAATATTCCCCGTCAGTCAAAAATATCAAGCGCAGTCAAAGCACAGACACCCTAAACCAGTCTCTTGATTCCGAAGAATCCTTTCGAGACGCGGAAGAAACCGAAAGTTTCAACCAAACCAATTTGCCAGACCTATCTCTGTCTATTATCCCACATAACGTCACTATGCCGGACCAATCTGTACTCGAAATCGACCCACCCGCAGGTGGTGCTGGTGCCTCAAATAACGATCCCGCTAACGTGCCCTCTCCCCCAAGGAGATTAAGAGGCATGCCTTTAAACGAGGCACGAGCTTTAATTCCCGTTTTCGACGGAGAAAATCCTAGACGCGCAAAAAGTTTACTTGACGCGTACGAAATAGCTCATAGTTTAGTAGACGAATGTGACAGACCAATCCTTTTAAAACTCGTACTTGCGACAAAACTGACAGACGACGCACGGGAAGACGTCCGTTATAAAAAAATAGAAACATTCAAACAATTCCAACAACACTTAACGGAACGATATGGGACAAAACGAACCGTAGAAGCTCTACAAGTAGAGATGCACACGTGCAGACAAAATCACAATGAAAGCATAGCCGATTTTGGAAAAAGATTGCAAATTCTTACAATGGAACTAGTAGTGTTGAGAAATATGAATTCACGTATATTGAGTGAGTGTGTCAAAGTACGCGAGAGTGAGCGTGAGTGAGCGTGAGTGAAATATAAATATAGATCGTAAGCAAGAGTCCGTTCAGTTGACGAGCGACCATACTCGATATAAGAACACGAAATGTACGAGAGGAAATAAAGAGAGAAAATGAGAAAAGCAAATTAAACATTTTCTTAGTGTCAACCAACAAAACATCGAATTATCCAACATGGTAGCAGAGCGTGGTTCTGAACTCCATGGAGAGAAGTGAAAAAAAGGTGATAAAATCACTTATACAAGAAATCGAGATAATACAAATTCTGAAACAGTTCATTTTTGGAGAAAGAAAAGAACACGAAAACGAAGTAAAAATGCCGAGAGAAGATGAATTAAAATTTCAAGTCTTCGATGGAAAGGAGTACAACATTTGGAAAAAAAGGATCCTTTTGTATCTCAAGTGGAAAGAATGCTACGAACCAGCTATCCGGGTGAAAAATGCTCAGGAAGAGCAAGATACGTGGGACAAAAAAGATCTGAAGGCAATGAACTATATATACTGCAGCATTACGAACGAGCAACTCGAGTTCGTGGGAAACGAAGATTCAGCGTTCAAAATTATGAAGAAATTCGACCAGATGTACGCTCAAGAATCGACAGCACTACAGATATGCGTAAGGAATAAACTGGATCGGATGAAACTGAAAAACTACGACGATACAAGCTCATTTTTCACTGATTTCGAAAAGCTGATAAATGAGCTCAAGAGTGCCGGGGGACACGTAAATGAACGAGAGAAATTGGACTATTTGCTGAAAACACTGCCAGATTCGTACAGTTACATTGGAGACTTGATTGATGCTGTAAAAGAAAGTGACAGAACATGTGAGTTTGTGAAGAACAAAATTAGCATGTGGGAGATGAAAAATCAGAGCGAAACCAGTGGCAAAAAGACAAGTGCGTTTAAGACGGAAAAGAAATCAACATGCTTCGAGTGTGGGAAACCTGGACATTTGAGCAGAGATTGCTGGTACAAACGACCGAGTGGACCGGGTAGTGGAGCGGGAGGGGCTCCACAGTGGCAAGGTGGTACTCGCCAACAGCCACAACAACAACGTACCTTCCGAGGACGAGGGGGACGCGGCGGACGAGGCTTCGGCAGGAGCCGGGGCAGAGGATGGCACACATCGACAAGCAGAGCAGCCCACCACACCTACAACGACGAAAATGAGAGAGAGCGGCAACCATCTACAAGCGGAACAGCGCGTCACCACCACAACGATGAACCCAACAGCGGATCATTTCTTACACAAGTAGAGCGTAGCGACAATGAAAACAAGGTACGCGTGTATGGGTGCGAAAACAATAGGATAGAATGGATTTTAGACAGTGGTTGCTCCGATCACATCATTAACGATGAATCACTTTTCCACGAATCTATAAAGTTGAAATATCCTATTAACGTTAAAGTCGGAGATGGGAGAATTTTGAAAGGGACCAAAATTGGGAAAGTCTTGACCTATTTCATGGCGAACGGCGAAAGGAAAAAAATTACAATCCCTAACGTTTACTATGTAAAAGACATGGACAAAAATTTAATTAGCTTTGGAAAAGTAACGAAGAAAAATGAAGTTATATCGAGTGGCGAAACCTCGAAAATTTACAACAGTCAAGGTGATCTGATCGGAGTCGCCTACGTAGAGAATGGGCTGTATAAAATGATAAGCTACCCATATGAAAAGGAGTCGTATGCGAAAAATGTAGAAAAACTAACACAAAAAGAAAAATTCCACAGAATTTTGGGACACGTGAATTTCGATTATCTGAACATGATGAGTAGAGATAAATTAGTCGAAGGTCTTCCCGAAAGTCTCGAGTCAATATTTCTGAAGTGCGGAACGTGTGTCCAAAACAAAATGAAAAACTTGCCTTTCAAGAATAATAGAAACAGGTCGACTGAAATATTGGAACTAATACATACAGACTTAAATGGGCCACACAGCACTACGGGATACGACGGATCGAAATACTTCTTAACGTTTATCGATGATTACAGTAAATGCGCCTTGGTCTACACAATAAAATCAAAAACCGAGGTAACAAAGTGTTTTCGAGATTATGTAAACAAAGTCGAGAATCTTACCGGGAAAAAAGTCAAAAAATTAAGATGTGACAACGGACGCGAGTATATAAACAGTACGATGGAAAATTTCATTAGCGAAAAAGGAATTTCCATGGAGCCATGTCCACCGTACGTACACGAACTAAACGGCACAGCCGAGCGGTACAACCGAACAATAATGGACTCCGCAAGATGCTTGCTTCAAGATTCCCAAGTGAGCAAAAGATACTGGCCCGAGGTGGGGAAAACTGCAGCGTACTTAAAAAACAGAGTCAAAACAAACACGGTTGAAAATAAAACGCCGTTAGAGATATTTTTCGGAAAAAAACCGAATATCAGCAACCTGAAACTGTACGGAAGTAAAGTGTTTATCAGAGTACCGGAAATTAAGCGCAATTCGAAATGGGACAGAAAGGCTGACTTGGGAATTCTTGTAGGCTACGAAAATGTTGGGTATAGAGTCCTGATAAACAACAAAATAATAGTAGCGAGACACGTAGATATCGTAGAAAGCGACCAAAACCTAGTAGGATTCTCAGGTGAGGATGAAAGCGATGAAGAATCGGTGAAAAGCGTAGAAGACGACGATGTTTTCATTCAAAAAGAAAATCAAGAACAAGAAACAAAAATTAACAATACAAATATCAGGAACCCAAGTTACAGATCCGAAGGATCAACCGGTAATGGGGAAATTTACAGAAAGTCAACTCGCGAACGAAAGAAACCGGAAAGATACGGGGAGAACGCCGTTAGTACAAACTGTATTTACGTAAACTTTGTAAGCGCGGATAGCCCATCATCGTTCGAAGAAGCTTTAAAAAGCGATGATTACGATTTATGGAAAAATGCGATGGATCGTGAAATCGATTGTCTCGATAAAAATAAAACGTGGAAATTAGTAGAGAAACCGAAAAACAAAAAGATACTAGACGTGAAATGGGTATTTACAAACAAATCCGAGAACAGAAAGAAAGCGAGATTAGTCGTACGCGGATTTCAACAGACAGAAGTACTCGAAGACATTTACTCTCCAGTGGCGAAAATGCAAACATTGAAATTGTTATTAGCGTATTGTTGTCAATTCGGACTGAAGATTTCACAAATGGATGTCGAGACGGCCTTTTTAAACGGAAATGTAAAGTCGGAGGTGTATGTGAAACAGCCGACAGGGTATGACGATGGGACAGGAAAAGTATGCAAGCTCGAAAAAGCGTTGTATGGATTGCGTGAAAGCCCGAGGGCATGGTATGAATGTTTCGACGAAGTAATAAAAAAACTGGGATTCATTAGAAGCGAAAGCGATTACTGTCTGTACGTGAAACAGGGAAAAGACGAAACGTTTTTCGTTATTCTATTTGTCGACGACCTACTGATTTGTGGAAAGAACAATCAAAAGATCGTCGAAATCAAAACAAAATTGTCAAAGAGATTCGCAATGAAAGACCTGGGCGAAATAAGTACGTACCTAGGAATAAACATTGAATACGACAACAAGACCGGTATAATGACGCTAGACCAAAAAACTTACATAGAGTCACTCGCGAGAAAATACCAAATTGTGCATGCGAAATTGTACAATACACCGATGGAACAGAACTTAAGTCTCGAATCATCACAGCTAACGTCAACGGATATCAAGTACAGAAACCTAATTGGAGCACTATTATACATTAGTACTGCAACAAGACTAGACGTGAGCTACAGCGTGAACTACCTGAGTCGATTTCAAAATAGTTACGACGAGACTCACTATAAATATGCCTTGAGGGTGCTAAAATACTTGTATTTGACAAGAGACCTGACATTGACGTACGAAAAAAACATGAGTGCGGAAGTTCTTGACTGTTTTGTTGATGCCGACTGGGCAGGCGACAAAATAGATCGAAAGTCGACAACAGGATTTGTAATCAGATTCTTCGGCAACGTAATTTATTGGAAATCAAAGAAGCAAGGCAGCGTGACCAAATCGTCAACTGCAGCAGAGTACATTGCATTGTCAGAGTCAGTAAGCGAGATCAAAGTGTTTTTGAATTTGCTAAAAGATTTCAAACTGAATATAGAGAAACCAATAAAAATATACGAGGATAATTCTGGGGCGATCGCTATCGCAAAATTCGGCAACATGACAAAAAACTCGAAATACATAGAAGTACACTATCATTTCATAAACGAGTGTTTTGAAAAGGGGATAATAGAAATAATAAAAGTAGAAACCGAGAACAACATAGCCGATGTGCTAACGAAGGCACTGGCCAGGAACAAGTTCGAAAAATTCAGAAACATGTTGAGAATAGTTTGAACTATTTTGAATAAAACAAAGAAACGATAGTAAATGAATAAAATATACGTGAATCCAAGGTGGTGTGTTGAGAAATATGAATTCACGTATATTGAGTGAGTGTGTCAAAGTACGCGAGAGTGAGCGTGAGTGAGCGTGAGTGAAATATAAATATAGATCGTAAGCAAGAGTCCGTTCAGTTGACGAGCGACCATACTCGATATAAGAACACGAAATGTACGAGAGGAAATAAAGAGAGAAAATGAGAAAAGCAAATTAAACATTTTCTTAGTGTCAACCAACAAAACATCGAATTATCCAACAAGTAGAAGCAAGTATAGAATCCGAATCTTCACCAGTGGAAAAACTCGCGGTAGAACGTTACGTAAGAAAACTAGCGTTATCCAATTTCGAACGAGGACTCAAAAAAGAGTATCAAATTCTCGTCAAAGCTAAAGGGTACCCAGATTTAACCGCGGCAATAAAAGGGGCCCAGAATGAAGAAACGGTCTTAAAAGGCTACGAATCTGTATCAAAACAGACGCACCCCGAGAGGCGTCAAGAATTTTGCCAAAGGTGCAAAAAACCCGGGCATTCGGCCAAAGACTGCCGAAGCTCGCACCCGTCGAACGGACGAAACAATTTACACGTTCCCACAGGTAACATAGGAGTAATAACCTGCACCTATTGCAAAAAACCGGGACACCACTGGAAAGATTGTCGCAATAGGCTTAGGCAACGAAATCAGAGCCAAAACGGTTCTGGACAAAACCAAAACAATTCTCAGCAAGGGAATTCCGGAAGAAATCGTGGAAATTTCCACGGACGAGCCGGAAACAACAACAACAACCGTAACAGCAACAACCGATACAACAACAACCGTAACTACAACCGAAACAACAACGGAAGCAACAACGGAAGCAACAACGGTTCCCGCAACGCGACAGGTGAAACGTCGAACGACCAGAAACCAACAGTTGGGTCATTCACGGTCAGCTCCATCGAGGCCGGCCAAGAATTCACCGTCAGCACCATTGCCGAGCAACGAGCTACAGGTCAGCTCAAAATTAATGGGTCGAACGTAACCCACGCAGGTATCCAAATTCTAGCCATAAATCCCGAGGATTCGGCGAGCGATTTCTACATCGCATCACTCCAGGCTAGGGAGAAGGTTCTCACCCTCAAAGGAGATACAGGGGCACAGTGTTGTTTAATAAAAAGAAGTGCCATCCACCCGGACACCAAGGCGTACAACGAGACGATTGAGCTGAAAGGGGTCGGGGGAAACAAATTCTACGCCATATGCAAAGTAGACCTGGTGTTGGAAACACCAGCAGTAAATATCCGCCATGGATTTTTTGTCATCGACGACTCGATCGGAATCGGCACCGACGGAATCCTAGGAATGGATTTCATCAGGAAGCACAACGTGGACATTTTAGGTGGCCGTTCAATCAAGATGTACGGGCACACCGAACCACTAATCTACGGAGACGGGAAACTGAAATTACCACCCCGTTCCGAAAGCGTGCACTACGCTAAAAACAAGCAATCAAGAGTAGGTTGCGTAATTGCCACGAAAATAGCTCCAGGCATCACTATGGGCGGAAATACCGTCACAACAGGACTCGCATGCCCTATTGTCCTGAGGAACTCCCTGGAAGAAGAGGTCGAAATAAACCGGCCCACAGTGGAAATCGAAGAGTTCCCAAACGAGTCCACACCGGAAACCAAACCGGAAGAAAAAACTCCTGAAATCAACGCATTAAGCAGACAGGAAAGACAGAAAAAACTCTGGAAAGAATTGGGAAATCAAGCACATCTCAATCCGGAGGAAGAAAAATTCCTAAGGGAATTTAGCAGCGAATATTCCGACGTATTTCATCTCGAGGGAGAAATACTAGGAACAACGGATCTTGTGAAACACCGTATACACACACGGGAAGGCACCGTGCCGGTAAATATACGGCCATATCGGTTGCCAGAAACGCACAAGGCAGAAGTGATGAGCCAAGCAAAAGAAATGCTCAAAGACGGAATCATACGTCCGAGCAAAAGTCCCTGGAATGCGCCGTTACTGGTCGTTCCAAAAAAGGCCGACGCCGAAGGCAACATTCGCAAACGGGTCGTAGTGGATTTTCGGAAATTAAACGAAGTCACAGAGGGAGATTCATACCCCCTCCCCAACATTTCCGAAATTTTAGACCAATTGGGTCGGGCAAAATATTTCACCACGCTCGACCTCGCCTCTGGTTTTCACCAAATTCAGATGGCCGAGGAGGATAAACAAAAAACAGCCTTCTCGACACCCATGGGACACTACGAATACAACCGCATGCCTTTCGGACTCAAAAATGCCCCACCGACGTTCCAACGACTGATGGACGCGGTCCTGGCCGGACTACAAGGATTAAAATGCTACGTCTACCTCGACGACATCGTTATCCACGGATCATCCTTCGAAGAACACAACGATCGACTACGAGAAGTATTCGACCGGCTACGAGAAGCCAACCTAAAAGTTCAGTCGAAAAAATGCCATTTCCTGCGAAAAGAAACACAATATTTGGGTCACGTCATCACCGAAGTGGGAGTGAAACCCGATCCTGAAAAAATAAAAGCTGTAAAATCATTTCCTATCCCAAAAAACGTCAAGGAAGTACAATCCTTTTTGGGTCTTGCAGGGTATTACCGAAAATTCATACAGGATTTCTCAAAACTCGCCAAACCACTCACAGAACTCATAAAAAAGGAGAAAAAATTCGAGTGGACAGAGAGCGCACAACAAGCATTCGAACAACTCCAAGAAACGCTGAGCACAGCACCGATTCTCCAATATCCAGACTTCACGAAGCCGTTCATAATTACCACGGACGCTTCGGATAAAGCAATCGGAGCAATTTTATCGCAAGGAAAAATAGGAGAGGATTTGCCTATTTGTTATGCCAGCCGAACCCTAAATAAGGCGGAAAGAAATTATTCCACCACGGAAAGGGAAATGTTAGCCATCGTTTGGGCAGTCATACAATTTCGCCCATATATTTACGGTACGAAATTCATTATCGTCACCGATCACAAACCTCTCACCTGGCTTTTTAACGTAAAAGACCCAGGTTCAAGGCTAATGCGATGGAGAATTAAACTGGAAGAATACACGTACGAAATCCAGTATAAAGCAGGAAAAAAGAACACAAACGCGGATGCACTGAGCAGAATTTATGAAATCATGCTGACTCATGCCGAGCAACGCGATCCGACCGAGAAGCGAGGACGGGGAAGGCCGCGCAAGGTCGCGGAACGGCGGCCATCATGCGCAACAGGCTCCGCCCCCCAATACGTCACGAAGACGAAAGAACGGAGCGATCGCAAAGAAGGACAGAGCGAAAACAAAGCGAAGAAACAGCTGTCAGCAGAAAATGCATCTCCGGAGGCAGACGAAGGAGAGAGCGAGAGCGAAGACGAGTCATCTGACTCCAGCCACGAGCGAGCGTGCCCGAGCGAGATGGAAAGAAAAATAATATTAAAAGAATACCACGACACTCCACTCGGCGGACACCCAGGCATAAAAAGAATGACAGAAAGAATAAGAGAGAAATACACGTGGCCTGGAATGGTAAAAGAGATCCAAGACTACGTATCTGCATGCGATAAGTGTCAGCGAAATAAATTAACGCGAACAAAAGATGCACCCATGGTAATTACCGACACCCCTGATCAAGCGTTTGAAAAATGTGCGGTAGATATTGTAGGACCTTTACCCGAAACAGAGAGAGGAAATAAATACATTCTTACCTTCCAAGACGCGCTTACAAAATACAGCGCCGCCGTACCTTTAAAAAATCAGGAGGCAAAGGAAGTCGCAAAGGGTCTAATTACCGAAATCATTTGTAAATTCGGGACCCCGCGAACAATTTTATCGGATCAAGGGACAAATTTTCTCAGCGACCTGTTTAAAGAAATGTGCAAACTCCTACAGATAAAAAAGATTCAAACGACGGCTTATCACCCGCAATCTAACGGAGCCCTCGAAAGATCCCATCGCACTTTGGCGGAATATTTAAAAAATTTTATACAAGAAGATCAAGCGGATTGGGATGAGTGGCTACCGTACGCTATGTTTACGTACAACACCACCCCCCACACCGCGACCAAATATTCTCCCTACGAACTCGTTTTTGGTAAACGAGCGGATTTACCGACAGCCCTAAAGCAGCCCCCGCGTACAACCTATACGTACGACGATTACGTCGCTGAATTAAGGGAACGGCTGCGAGCGACTTGGCAAGTCGCAAAAGAACAATTAATTACGGGAAAAGAAAAATCAAAAGAGTGCAGGGACAAAGCCGCCGGTAACCCAGAGTACCGCGTTGGCGACAAAGTCCTCCTGCACGATCCCACGGTGCGACGAGGCAGATCAGCCAAGCTGACCCCCAAGTGGACGGGGCCCTACACAATAAAGAGCAAAGAGTCGGCCGTGAACTATATTATCAACCGCGGACGACGTACGATGCGAGTACACGTCGACCGCATTAAGCCGTACGTCGCCCACTGACCGACAACATGGCCGCCGACAAAATGGCCGCCGACACCTGACCCATTACCACGCGCGAGTCTTCAGCGCACGAAATAACAAAAAAAAAAAAAAAAATAAAAAAATATATATATATTTCGCTGACGCTCGCAAACGGACTCGCGACGTCCGCACATATAAAACTCACAAGAAACTCAAATCTAACGAAACGAAAAAATAAAAAAAAAATAAAAAATAAACTAAAATACAAAACAAATAGGAAGAAAATTGAAGCAAAAATATGAAATAAATAATAAACAAAGAAAAATGAATAAAAGCAAAAAATTTTCTTAAGAAACTATAAAAAATAAATTTGAAATAAAAATATCAAATAAAATAATAAAACAAATCAAAAAAAAAAAAAAAAATACATCAAATAAAATAAAAGTGATAAAATAAATTGAAATAAAAAATTCAAAAAAAAAAATTTTATATATAATAAACTCCAATAAAAATAATAAGATAAAAATAAAACAACAAAATAATAATAATAAATAATAACTAAATAAGGACAGGAAAAAGGTATAGGAACGAAGAAGAAAAAATTTTTAACACAAATTAAATTTTCAAAGTATATTGTTACATTTTGCTCTTAATTAATTTGCACGGGCAGGACGAAATCAACTTTTTGCTCTTAATTAATTTGCACGGGCACGACGACGGAGACCTCGACGATAGCGGTCGGGGCCGAATAGCGCCCACAGCTCGTCATCGCATGGGCCCATCACGGGGCCCGGAAACGCCGGCATCGAAAAAAGCCGACGCAACCCTAAGATGTCACCGGGAACGTCGTCCGGGTTCCACTCATCAACCTCGCACGACCAGGGGTCTTCGCGCCAGAGGCGCGCCAACATCAGGGCAGCCTCCACCCGCCTCGCCCGAACGACCTTGGCCGCCGCAATAAACGGCGCCATCCACACTTCGCAAATCGGCCCGTGATACGCCGTTTTGCGCATTTTCTGGAAAACAAAAAACAAAATAAATTATTATAAATAAAATAAAATAATAACAGAAATAATGAAAAGAAAAAAAAAACAAGAAGAAACGAAAATAGTATATATAATAATAATAATGTTAATACTAATAAAAGACAAGAATACTACACTTACCATCCAATAATATCGGCCGTCCCTCCAACAATGCGCGATCGCGCCATAAGACACCGTACGGTTGCGTTTTCCCAGAAAAGACATGATTTTTTCTGAAATGAAAAAAAATAAATAAAAATAAAAAACAAAATACAAAATAAAAAGTTAAGGGAAATAAATAAACGGAAAAATAATCAACAAATAACAAAAAAAAAAAAAAAGAGGGCACACATGGACGCTACATATGAAAAAGAAGAAAAATAATATAATACAAAAAAAAAACGAAAAATGAAAAAAGGGAAGAATCAAATAAAAGAAACAAATTATAAAAAAAAAAAAAAAAAAAAATATATATATAAAATAAAATAAAATAAAATAATAAAATAATAAAGGGAAATTTCAAAAAAAAAAAAAAAAATTTTTTCATAACATAAATTAAAACAGAAACTAAAATAGTAAATAAAAATTTCTGTCGAAAAAACTCACCGTTTTGATCGACGTGACGACGTGACAGCAACGATGAACAAAGTGGTAATGAAGCGACAGACCACTCCGCGAGATTTTATAGAAAAAAGATTAGCAAACAGAGAGGACAGATCTTAGAAAAAGACACCCCAGACTCCGACCGTGATCCAGAAAAAGACAGACAAATTCACGAGACAAACTCGCAGCCCAGTGCAAGTGCACCTAGGCGGATATAGCGTCAGCAAAATCCGCCACAGGGCAACAGCGAAATACAAAAATGATAAGAGACTTTCCCACGAGCAAGAGAAAGAAAGCTAATAAAACGCACCATTACAGGTATGCGATCTCGCTGTCCTTGACAACAGCAATGGACCAATTCCACGTGGAAAAATTACGAACCACCCCTGGAATCTATTACGAAGAAATAGGAACCCTACATACCATCAAAGAAGTTTGGAAATTGGCAATCCAATTGAACCTATCACCGATCCAACTCCGAGAATCTACGTTGGAAATAACCATGAAAAAATTAAAACAAGTATGCAACAACACGCAACAGGACACCCTATGTTCGACACTATCCACCACAATGGACCCAATGATCGAATCAATAAAAAATGAACTACAAACTATCCACGACCTCGTCGGAAAAAATAAACCAAGACAAAAAAGAGGCCTAATAAACGGATTAGGATCAATAATAAAATCAATAACGGGAAATTTGGACGCAGACGACGCCCAAAAAATCGAAGAAAAAATACAACAAATAAATAACAGACAAATAACAGACGAAAACATATTGAAAGAGAATTTACAAATTTTAAAATCATCGACAAATCTTTTTCAACACAATTTAGCACAAGTTAATGCAGAAATAAACGCCCTAGCCAAAGCAACGAAAAATATAGAAAAAGCCTTTAACGAACAGACAGACCTAGTACGACAAAGAGAAAACCTAGACGAAAACATAGACGCAATAGGTTTCGTAATTACACCATTATTAAACGACGTACGACGAATTTCAAATTTCCTAGTAGGAATCCAAAAAGGAATAGTAGATCCCACTATAATTTCACCTAGACAACTAGTAGATTATTTAATAAAAGCACGCGGAAGTATCCCGCCTGGATTAAGCTTCCCAGTTGAAATAACACCGGAAAAAATTCAAGATATATTGAAAACATGCGATTTAGGATCTTACAGCATCGAATCACGAGTAGTGATCATAATAAAACTACCATTAATAGAAAACACCGTATTCACAATAAACAAAGTCTATCCGTTACCAGTTAGAACAAAATCAAACACGTTTCAATTCCTAGAAACGAAAGAAAAAATAATTACGGTAGACACAGACAACAGAAACTATCTCTCATTGTCACAAGAAAACCTAAAAGAATGCAAAAAATTGGAAAAACAATATTATTGCCAACCAAAACAGGCAACGCAAGTAATAGGAAAATCAATCCCTTGCGAAGTATCCGTATTCCTAGGCAGTAAACCAGAAAAAAGTAACTGTACGCCACGAATAGTAAAACTAGAGGAAATCATGTTAATAACACTAGAACAACCCGGAAAATGGCTCTACGTAGCCCCGAACCCAGAATCCCTCATAATAAAATGTAAAAACGAAAAAACTGCGTACACAACGATCATCGACACTGGAATACTGGTTTTGGACGGGAAATGTTCCGTCACTGCCGCCGATTTTAAATTAACAACTATTGTAGAAAATACACAAAAAGAAACCGTAACTTTTATACCACCACACAATCTAACATTCGAGATCGGAGAAACAATTGTCAACCACTTAAAATTGAATCTAAATACTCCAAACAAAACCATTACAAATTCGCTCGAAGTCAACAAACTTGGCGAAAGAATTGAAAACTTACAAAATAAATTAAACGAAGAACCTGACATTTGGTCAGATCCATACCTCCACATTTTGGGAAATTATTCCCTTCATGGCATAACAATTACAGTACTAATAATTTCTGCAATAATCATTGTCATTCGAAAATTCTGTAAAGCCCGATGCGCTCGGACAATTTCCGACATTGAGCGCCCGACGACAATTTCGTCGACGCGAGCTAAAAATGAAATTCAAGCTACAGACCTAAAAGTAATATATACACCAACACAAAGACGAATTAATACAGATTCTCTGTAAAACACACAAAAAAAAAAAAAAACACACAAACCTATAACAATTACACAAAAAACATGTAAACGCAAATTGTAAGCCAAAAGACCAATTTTACGGAATTTAGTTGCTACACATAAAGAGTCGAAACAAAGTTTCGTCTTCCCAAGGGGGGAGGATTGTTGCGCCCGCATAGCAACCAATTCCATAAAACTATCATATTATAATCAGCGACAGGAAGTCGTGCACGTGCCGTTCAAAAACGCATCCCTCAGCAAGTCTCGTGGACTTTGCTCCAACTTCGAGGCCAAACCAAAAACGCTGACAATTAAACTCAGCACTCGACCGTCGCGATGCACCTGTACAATAACCCCAAGGCGTCGGACGATCGACTGCCCACCACCATTAATTACCACCTCCAATTAATACCACCTCCACAAATCATTCGAAAACCCCTAGTTCATAAAAAGGGAACGCAACGCCCAAATCAGGCACTCTGCGATCAGATACCGAATTATCAAATCATTAATTACACCGATTGGTCTTGAGGCATTTAACACTCAATTGTAACGAACTTATCCACAATAAACCTTAGTAGTTAAAACTGAAAGTATTGAGTTGGAGTTTAACTCAATCTTGGCAATATCCCGAATAAACCGGTCCCAAGCAAACTCGCCCCCACGTGACGGTTTGCACGGGCACAACATCACACTTGCGCGATAATGTTCTCAACGCTGTTACGTATGTCTGTATGTTTTCGTCGGGTAGCTGTTTACGTTGCTTGAACTCTAATCTTGACGTATGTTTTGATTTTGGGTGGAAAGGTCCCTCTAGTTTATCGCATAGATTTTCAAATGTGAATTTTTCGCTGTTCGCCGGAGAATCCGGAGCGCACAAATTACACAAAATTTCGAAGGCTTCGTTTGAGAGCTTAGTGATTAGTACCTTGGTTTTTTTTCCTTCGTCCGTGATGCCATTTAGCTCTAATAGGCATTTTAGTTGCATGGAGTAGGCTGTCCAGTTTTGTCCTGGTTTGAACGACTCCAACGGTGTGAGGTGTAACGCCATAGTTGTGCTCGATTCAGTTGACGCTTCTTCCTCCTTTTTCCTTGCGACCTGCTTGCTGGTTGTCGATTGCTTGTCGCCTTCCCGTAATTTTGTGAACTCCGACATTTTTGTTCTCAACTCTTCTATGTTGTCCTCTTGTGAGAGTTCAATATTATATTGTTTGCACACTTCTTTTAGTTCCTCTTTTGTTAGATTGTATATCCAGCTTCTTTTGCCAAGATTAATTAGCTGGTCAATTTCTTTTTTCTCCATTCGGTTGTATTTTTAGTTCATTTTCGTTTTATCCACCCGTGGATCCTATCCTCGTCGCCACTTGCGGGATCGGGCGGAGAGGTGGAAGGAGAACACCGTCGTATTGCTTATGTACTCTTTATTCTCCGGTGTCTCCTCGAGGACTGACTCGTCGTGAGAGAGAGACCGGGCCATTCCCATTACCTTGGGTATACATGTGTGTGTGTACACTTATGTGCCTATACTACAGAATTGACTCAACGGAACCGAAAGGGTCCGAAGGCTGCGCGAATTCCCGAAAACTCCCGAAAAATCACCCTGCGATTAGGTGAATTGCAAACCCGTTAATGCCCGCACACACCACAATCGACTGTCGTAAGGAACGCGAACAAGAAACCCGAAAATGTCCCACAAAAATGTACCGAGGCGCCGCTGGCCCAGAAGCTGTGCGATGGCCACGCGTACGAACAAAAATATCCCTTTAATGCGTAGACCCACCCGAACGTTGCCAAAAAATGCCCTAAGCGAACGAAACCCAAAAAACAAGTCGAGGTCGTAAGTCTCGACTTGACGCAGCGGCTGCCCAAAAATATGCCGTAGCCCGACGGACGTAGCATTCTCGATGACCACGTGGTCAACGAGGCACGGCTGGCCGCGATGACCGCGACGCGTGAATGCGACACTTGATTCCCGAATCCCGAATTGTCACTTCAAAAAATATGCCCGGAGCCCGATTGTCGTTCGCACTTCTTGATGCACGTTCAAGTTATATGAGAACTGCACCCAATTGCTCTGCGGACCGCACTTGGAAACCCAATAATCGAAAAAAAAGTCTGACAAAACCCGCGAAGGATTGAACCCGTTTTAAACCCAGGAACCCATTGTTTCGCACCGTAATTATTGCGACGCACTGTAAATGTCCCGAATTCGTAGAGGAGGGGGGAGAAAGACTCTCCAAAATGCGTTGTGCTGATGTGCGAACGCCGTAGCGTTCTGTGCGGTCCGAGACTGGATCGCGAACACTTGACGCGCGCGATTCGTCGATGAAAATAAATGGCCCGGTGAAAACCCACGATTCCCATGCGAACGTCACCGAAAAAAAGGCCAAAAGTCCCAAAAAAACCCACGAAATTCTCAATAAACTGTCGGAAATGCCCCGTCGCACTGCAAATTGACCCGAAAATGTCAATAATATCCCGAAAGCGCAGTGCAAGAGAAGAATCAAAGCCCAAATGCGCTGAAAATGACCGAGCGTGTTGACGGAACACGTGAACGGTCGACCCGCATTGCGCGACGCGTGAAAATCCCGAAAATGCCGAAAGCAATCCCGTAACTGATCGCGATTGCTCGACGCACTCCGACACTGAGAATTACCCGCGTGATGTCACGAAAACGTGAGACTCGGCGTCCTCAACAATAAGTTGAGCCCGTAATTTCGCGAAAAACTCGAATTGTCGACGTAATTCACTGACTCTTATGAAGAATCACCCGTGCGAGCACCGAGAAGGTGAGCCCACGTTCGAGAACCATTTGCGAAAACGTGAGCACCGATTCGTAAAGTCCCGAAACCGGAGCGCCCAAAACAGTTCAAAAGATGAAGCGGACCGAACCCGCACGTGCGAAAACTGCGACCCGCGATAGCCGCTCGTATATGGTGGCCCCGAAACCCGCCCGGAAATTGCCAACTGTCAACTCGCGAAAATAGACCCGCGAATGCTCTCGAACACAGCGAAATTGCCCGAAAAAATGCCCGAAAACCCGGTGCAAAATGAATGCGAAATGTCACTTGCGAAGAGCCACGCGAAAAAACCCGACGAATACCCGGAGATCACTGTCAAAACCCGAAAAAAATGCGTTAACCCGACCGAGCGCGTGCGTAATTATCGGTAACTCGCGTAATAAATGTCGAAAGAATGTCACAATCCCGAAACTCGTGCGAAGAGCCAATTAGTTACCGATACGAGGTAAAGTGACGGTCACTTTACCACCCGGGACGCGCACAGTGGCCAGTTGATCGATTATCGTCCAAGCAGTTAGCGAAGAACCCGCGCACTTGAGAAAAAGGCGAAATCGATAACGATCAAGTCTTGACCACGCCCATAAATCACTTCCCGCACTATTGAGCGAATAAATTGCGAAGAACGTTTCGAAAAACAAACCCGATGCAAAGAAACAATGCGAGAAGCTCGCTAAGCATTGACAGGATCGATGCGAAGGTGCGATCGATAACCATGATGGACGCCCGGTGAGCACGAGCCACGTGGCTCGCACGCCCGTGATTCCCTAAATTCGAAGTCCCATGCGATGCGTAGCACAAATTAAACCCGATGCAGAAATTTTCCCGCTGATTTCACGGCACTTTTCACACTCACTTTGCGCGCTCTTACCACCAGATTCGGCTCGAAGGACCAAAATGTTTTGTGCGGGATCTGGTGTTGGTGGTAAGGTGAAGAATAAGAGCGGGAGATTATTAAAATGTGTGAATTTATTATAAAATACATCAGTTGGAAAATTGGTGCCGTGAAATTTGGCCCGATACCCGCCCGAGGTGCGTGTAAACCGTGGTTGATAAAAAAAACCCGCCCGGAATACGTGCAATACTGATTATAATAACCCGTCCGGTGCGAATATGCGAGGTAATTCCCGAGACTCGAGATCGTGAGTCTCGAGTCACCCAAAAGCGCGAAAACCTGCTAGACTCGTGTATTTCGTCGACCTCGTGGCCGACAAAGACTGTGTGCGCTTGAATCCCGTGTGCGTAACCCGCGTTTAACGTAATCGCCAATTATCTTGGCAATCCCGATGTAAAGAAGGAAAATATTCCCGTGCGTGGTGAGAGCGCATCCCAGTAATAAATTAGAACGTGTTATTTCCCGAAACCCGCTCAATTCGAGGTTGTAAGACTCGAATTGACCTCATGGTGCGAAGTACCGCGAGAAAAAGCAAAGACCCGAAGCGACAAGGACCCACGTGTTTGCGCTCCCACCGGTGATCCAAGACTGCCATCAATCATGGCGTAATCGATGAATATCGATTACGATGCCCGTCCTGTGGCGACATTCGCGGCAAGGCGCGAACCCGGACCCAAATGCTCGCGTTATCGATCAAAAATAACGCTCAATCCCGAACAGGAGGTTGTAAGGCTCGAATTGACCCCATGGCGCGAAGTACCGCGAGAAGGAAAGACCCGAAGCGACAAAGACCCACGTGTTTGCGCTCCCACCGGTGATCCAAGACTGCGAGATCAATCATGGCGTAATCGATGAATATCGATTACGCGCATGACAGTTATCCCCGAAAAATCAATAATTGCCCGGATTGTAGCGACGGCCGTGGCAGAGCGCGATTATTAGCCTAAAGGACCTCGCGTTGCCTGTCGATTGCGTGTGTCGCCCGTCTTATGGCGACATTCGCGGCAGAGCGCGGTCTCCGACCCAAATGCTCGCGTTACCGATAAAAAATAACGCTCAATCCCGAACAACGAGAAGAATGACAGTTTTTTCTAGCTAAATTTCGTGAACTCTCCCCCAATTGAATATCGCCCTCTGAACCGCCTGCTGTGAAGTATCCTCTGCACTGAGAAAGGACAGTCAACGCCGAATGCGGTGTTTTCAGGACTCGTCTCCGCAAAGCGCACCGCGCGCGCTTGGCTACGACTCGTCCTGAAAACAGCGCGTTCGGCGTTAAATGCGCCATTTTGCTTCTGTGTTCCTTAATGTACCCCGCTCCTTCCCCGCTCCCCTCTCAACGGCTTCCCCAGTACAGGTAAACATGGATAAGGCATTCCTTCGCCGAAATAATTTTTGAAAACCATGCACGCCAAGTTTTTGTATAATCTTTGCAGTGAATTCGTCCGGTAAGTACGTGTACATAATTTGTCTGTACATAATTTACAACGCGTTGCAGTATCTACTCTTTGTAATTCATCTTGGCTATTCAGAAGCAGCGTCATTTGACTTCGTTTTTGTAAACATGAGGCTTAAGACTATAGGAAAACATATTTATTTTCAAGTTATCACTAAGGCGCGACTTTTTACTACTTGGCGTTCTTTTTTTACTTTTATAAAGTTTTTACCAGAGATTCCATCGTTTTTTTGTAAATGAAAGTTACAATAAAAAATAAAGATGTGACATTTTTTCAAGTGAACTGTTACGTCCCGGTATTTTTGCCCGATCGTGGTAGGACTTATCGTGGTTGTAGCTACAGAAGTTGCTCCGGTTTTGGATTTGCAAAGGCAAATCGGGGATTGGAGTCAGTTGTCCAGGCAGGTGGAATATTATTGTTTAGAGTTTTTGATACATGGAACGTCGGTGGATGAAGGAACGATTGGTGTTTTAAATTATTGACGGTAGATGATAAATGATTAACAACGTTTATTTAAGATAAAACAATTATTGAAACGTGTCCACGAAGAACTTTGCATTCGTTTTACATTTAATTGGTTTGCGCGATGACCCTTTGAACAACGAAGTTTAGGGTCATTCGCGTTTATTATTTCGGAATTATAATTTGACATTATTTTTACTGTGTTAAGGTTCGCGAATTGCGTTTTCGCGCACCCGTTTTAAATTGTAATAGATAAGACTGTGCGTAAGAAGGGAGAAAATGAGAAAGAAGGGAGAGAGAAGAAATAAGGGATAGAGAAGGGAGAGAGAGACATCGAAAGATCGCGAATTATCGATCGACGAGACTACTGATCGCCTGGCCAGCGACGAAACAACACTCGAGATTTGTCCACCAAAGTCTCTCGCATCAAGAGCAGACATCGCCGACGATTCGCCCATTTTCTACTATCAAAATCCTCGTCGACAATTGCAAGGCCTGCACCATCATCGTCGTCCGACATAATCCGGTCTTCCATCGACCGCAATTAAACGATTTTGGGCCTCAAAGGGATCATGGGCGAATCATTTCTCACATCACCTGGGCGTTGATCTCTAAGCGACGAAAAATGAAACTCTCCCTCTCTCCCTCGTAAGTAGTTTAAATTCGCATGTAATACATTCATTGAACGACAATTACGTAATGACTACGATTCATATTTAATGTATAAAATAACTCGGCCGAAAGTATATTATTTTTAAAGAAAAAATTGTATCTCACAAATAAAACGAATGTTTAAAATTGTTAATAAATCAAATTGTCAAAAAATCGTTACAAAATACTGCCGGACTGAACTTTGAAGTGGGTCCTCGGCCACGAGGGCCGAGGCTCTTTTTTGGAAAAACTTAAATTTGCTGGTAGACCGTTCAGCTCGAGGTCTCCAGATCGACTGACTGTTTAATTGTCTGCCAATAGTGCCCGGCACTTTTGTGGATATTAATCCGCGCGCGAAGTTCGCGATAAGCTGGACTTCGCGCGTTCGGGAGGTGTGGGACGTCTTCTCGCTACCGTGAGATCTCCAACGTCAGCAAATTTTGTGGACGATCACCGTGAGATCTCTACGGTTGAGACGTTCCCACCTTGATAGGTTGCACGACATAATATTACTAAACAATAATATCACACATAAATAACATACGACAAAATATCACGAGCATTAATATTACGCGACAAAATATCACCAACATTAATATTATGTGACAAAATATCACCAACATTAATATCACGCGACAAAATAGCATAATGAATTATATCACACGATGTATAACCCGAGACTCTGCAGAGTCTCTTGATCATAATAATCAATAATATCACATTCAATATCACTTGATAGAAATATTTCGACACTTGCCTACGGTAAGGGAGGAGGGGTGCCCCCCCTCCCCGAAACCAAGACAAAACCCCCACAAACCATCATCATTATGCAAACCCAAACGAGTCGAACAAGCGTGAAAACACAAACAAACTCAAACAAACACAAACAAACGATATTCCCAATCTTCGAACACCGGCGTCACGTGGTGAGCTCATATTACACACACACACACAATTCACAGTTTAAAGACTCAAGGGAAGTTTCGACTTCCTTTATTGCCCTCTCTTTTCTATTTCTCCCATTCCCTTTCTTTTCACGTCAAGCATTTATCGAACTGATTTTCCACTTTAAAGAGCTACACTGCCGCTCAAAAGTTTAGATACACTACCCAATATTTCTTGCGGCACAAAAAGTTTGATAACTCTGTCAAAAAAGAAGATTTTCCAATTTTCGAAGCGGCGTTTTAAAGGGGATGAATCCAGCTTTAGTTTGCTCCGTTCAAATATTTTTTATGATTTTTTTTCGACTCAGTACAGACTTTGGTTTGTGACTGTTTTTAGGCTTTTTTTTGACCATGGCAAATCAGGCGCACAGCTTCCGGATTTTTTTGATTTTTTCTTTGATGATGACAAACTTAAAACTGCATGCAATAGCTCCATCTTTGTTTTTTAGAAAATCTTTTGCGATTTTTTTTCGAAAAGTTATCTGATTTTTTCCCAAAATCAATCAATTTTGAAAAATTCTAAATAACCCGAGAACTATAGGGTTTAAGAGAAAATGTCAAAAATGAAAAAAGTTGTGTGTTTCGATCCTGAATCGCGTCGAATTTTTTTGGAATTATTCTTTGAATTTTTTTTTTTTTAGTATTTTTTTCGAAACTTGATTTTTTTTTAAGGCCGATAAAGTAATGATTCAACGCACTCACCACACTTAGATAAGTTAGAGAAACTTATCTGAGTCGGGTGAGTGCCTTGAATCATTACTTTATCGGCCTTAAAAAAAAAATGAGTTTCGAAAAAAATACTAAAAAAAAAAAAATTCAAAGAATAATTCCAAAAAAATTCGACGCGATTCAGGGTCGAAATACACAACTTTTTTCATTTCTGACATTTTCTCTTAAACCCTATAGTTCTCGGGTTATTTAGAATTTTTCAAAATTGATTGATTTTGGGAAAAAATCAGATAACTTTTCGAAAAAGAATCGCAAAAAATTTTCTAAAAAACAAAGATGGAGCTATTGCATGCAGTTTTAAGTTTGTCATCGTTAAAGAAAAAATCAAAAAAATCCGGAAGCTGTGCGCCTGATTTGCCATGGTCAAAAAAAAGCCTAAAAACAGTCACAAACCAAAGTCTGTACTGAGTCGAAAAAAAATCATAAAAAATATTTGAACGGAGCAAACTGAAGCTGGATTCATCCCCTTCAAAACGCCGCTTCGAAAATTGGAAAATCTTTTTTTTTGACAGAGTTATTCAACTTTTTGTGCCGCAAGAAATATTGGGTAGTGTATCTAAACTTTTGAGCGGCAGTGTATATCACATCAGTCTCTATACAATAGCTCATGGATTGAAACATCCTTACGAATCATGCCGTTACATTTTATAACAAGTCAAAAGGGAAAGAATCTTTTAGTTCATAATAATATATTTATAATCGAATACGTGCAACGGAAAATAGAGTGACTTGGCAGTGCATTGAATATTCGAATTTAGCTACAAAATGCAAAGCATCAAGAGTCGCGGTAGCGACTCGAGACAAGTACATTTAAAAAAGTCGCTACAAGACACTTTTACGCCGAGGACCGCGTTTCCAACTGTTTCAGAAAATTTTCGAAAATTGTTTCCACAATATCTTATGAATTACAGAGTTTTGAAGGATGTTCATGTTCGGGAATTGAGTGCTTAGGAAATGCCGGGATGTTAGGGATCGTGCCGACGTTAGAAAAATAAGCTTGTTTTAAGACGCGATTGTTAGCGCGGGGATCCGCTTGTCGAGTTTAATGCAAAAGAATGATATTTACAGAGTTTATGTACAGAGAATTTACAGATTGCACCCTTGTTGGCGGGTGAAAGACGCGGTTTAACACATGATAGCGGAACTTAATGTTAAGATTGCGGTGTAGCAATCGTCGGATCTCTCGCACTGATTCTAACGATCTCGAGGCTCAATCACGACGTGGGTGCGGGGCCTGTTGTGGAAGTTTATGACACACGTGGCTCGGCCCGCCACGCAGTGAGATAAGGAAAATTAGGAAAGCGATGTAGACTGCGGGAGTCGATTGCGCCTAATGCGCCAATCGAGCGGGTTTGACGAGTGCAGAAGACACTCGTTTGCGCGATTTTAATGTTACGCGGACATTACGCGGGTGGCGATGCACGAAATGGCTGCCATGCTCGGCAGCAGCGTGCTACCGAGCACGGCCACACGCGAAGAAAAGATAACGAGACCAGCAACGATGTGCCGCTGATCACGTTCGAAGGCGAATAGAAGGAATTTTGGGCGCTCTCGCACGCCGATAGGCACGAGGATCGACAGATCCTGCGCACCGAGGCGAAACGAGAGCGTCCGCGAGGTGCTGCCCCGGAGCGGGCTGATAAGGCAGCTCGCCCCGAGTTTTTGGAGAGGCGGAATCCTGAACAGTTCAAGATTCACGTATTTAAAATTTTTTTCTCTTTCGATCGTGACTATTTGTAACTCTGTAGATTATTCCATGTTGCTGATATTAATATTTTCCTTTTTTCGTTGCATTAAAAAATTGTCGGTTTTTTCGCACACATTTTTGTTGTTTACCTGTTTTTTTTCGCAGTCGCTTTCTAGTGACACTAGTAATATCTAGTGACATACACTAAATATATACCTATATATTTTTTCTCTTTCGCCCGTGTCATTCACCAAAAACGTCAAAAAAAGGTGAAAGAAAGATAACGGTTATGAAGATCGCGATTATTTTTAATAGTGGGGTTAGAAAGATCGCGAATGTAAAAATTGTGGTTATTTCTAACAGCTGTGCGGAAAAAATCGCGGTTATGAAGATCGTGATTCAAAAAATCTCGGTTATCAAATTAATGTTGAAAACGTTGCTGGACAACATGATATATGGGAGTAGCAACAGTTGAAAATCCGTTGGTATTTCTTCATTCTTAATTTATATTACTTTTTTGTTGCATACATTTTTGTTCAATTTTAATTTCATTTCGAATAAAATAAATTCGGCAAAGTACTGAACAGCGCTATACAGGAGCGCAGCAACAGTTCTGAAGACGTAAGTATTTTCACCTAGAGTTTCTCTGATGTCTCTTCCAATTCCGAATGTTGGAATGCAGCGAAAACTAATTATTCTTTACAGTGGAGCACAAAATTTGCTCACAGTATATTGGTCAACGATAATGGACCAGTCATCTCTAGCATCCGAAAACTTAATTTAGTAGAAAAATTCGAAAAAGTGCATTACTTATCTAAATGATGATTAATAAATTACTGTGCACTAAATTGGCGTAGTTTTTTAATTCGAATATATTCGAATTCGTCTATCCCCGCCACATATACCTTACGTGAAAATTTAATTGTATAAACCATTTATTTAGTGTGGCTTGCGAAAAAGTTTCCAGCTGAAAATGACAAAAAGTAGACAAATCGTAGCCAAACACAGCATAAATGCTGTAAAAAACTGAGACAAGTACATTTACTCCCGCGAAATAGTTGTTTCTGTTGAAAAATGTGTACACCCACCAGATAGTTTCTGTTGAAAAAAACCCCGTGCAAAAAATAAAAACCAAGTCAACCTTTCCAAAAAACGGTTCTCGTCTCAAAAAAAGTTAAATTGTGACTCCACAAAAAGTTACCAAATAACCCGAGAACCACTGAAACCTACAAGATCAAGTACGCAGAGCTTCGTAATATTTGCTAGAAAAAGTTGACAACTCAAATCTTCGCGAAATTCGATACTTCGCCAAATGTTAGTCACAGAGTACTTGTCCAGCCAGACAATTTTAGCTAAAGCTGTTTTACGAGTGAAAAATGGAATCGGAACCTTTAAATTTCGGATTAGCAATTGAGGAAATCACGGTAAAAATCTTTGAGGCTCGGAAGGGACTTTATAAAACCATCGGAAATGTGAAAAAATGATCCAATCTGGCTGATACGCTACAGAAGTCATGTGTACGTGAATTTATTGTGAAAATTATAGGGTATCTGCAGCTACATGGAGCCGGAAAATTTGTCGGGCCGGACAAGTACTCTGTGACTAACTGTTTGGAAGTGGCCGAGAAACGTGGTTTTAAGCGACGGTGAGGGAAAGATTGAGGAATTTGGCTGAATGAAAACGGGCTGAATGAAATAAGGCGAAGATTACACTGAATTTAAAATAACGAAAATAAACTGATTTATTGTCTTAAACACAAAATAAAGGCGAAAGAATTAACAATGGTAAGGCGAAGAAAATAGACGTGGCTACGCGGACAATGGCGAAATTAACCGGGTGCGTGGCGTTGAATCGAAGTTTGCTGAGAATAACGAAATAATGATTAAACTGAAGTGACTGAAGGAAATCCCGGTCGCGGAACTGATCGCGGGCGTAAATCGCGAACAATTCTTTGATCGAATCGAAGGATGTAATGTAATATATTCTCACTTTTATTTTCAACATATTGTGCACAAATTTTCACACACATTCACATAAAGATACATTCACACACTCATTCCAATTTACAAATCTTTTTCTTTTTCGTCTCGGAGTATGGTGAGATTTTTGAGTTGACAATAAATAAAAAGTTAACTTATCTATAGTGTTCTTGTTTCCCTCGTTGGCTCCTGCCCTGGGACTGGAATTCGGGGTCGAAGTTGATGATTTTAATATTTTCTCCACGTTAAATATTGTTTCGATTACTGGCCAGTTTCCGTCGAGTCGACTGTGGAGAGATGAGCTTATGACCGATTCCTTCGACGTCCCAGAGCGAAGAGACCGAGCTCACGAAAGCGAACTCGGTAGTGTGATCGGAGTGGGGAAATGAGAAATCGAGGATCGATTGATCCTTCGATTATTAAATTCGATGTTAACCGCGGATAAATTAAAAATTCGAATTTATCACCTTACAAGGAAGAAAGCCGGTACGAATTTTAAACGAAAGGTAATTGAAGAGCGCGAGGACAACGTGTCGTCGCGTTACAATAGAAACTTTAGAATCTAATAGAAGGCTTGAAGAGCGCGAAGTACCGTGTGATCTCGTTACACGGAAGAAGGCGAAAAGAAAAATCGAAGAAGATTGCAGAAGCAGCATGTCGAAGAATCGAAGGGGGCGGGGGAAAGTGGTCAAAGTCCACGCGAGACGACGGCCAGTTGGTGCTGCCGTCTCACGCGAACTCCAAGCACTATGAAGAATCCTGAACACTAACATTTGGCGAAGTATCGAATTTCGCGAAGATTTGAGTTGTCAACTTTTTCTAGCGAATATTACAAAGCTCTGCGTACTTGATCTCGTAGGTTTCAGTGGTTCTCGGGTTATTTGGTAACTTTTTGTGGAGTCACAATTTAACTTTTTTTGAGACGAGAACCGTTTTTTGGAAAGGTTGACTGAGTTTTTATTTTTTGCACGGGGTTTTTTTCAACAGAAACTATCTGGTGGGTGTACACTTTTTTCAACTGAAACAACTATTTCGCGGGAGTAAATGTACTTGTCCCAGTTCAATCCTGTGACGTTGTCACCTTTTCGAGTACCGTCGCCAGCGGTCGAGACGAGGGGAGAGCTACCGGATCCCAGCCTGGGACCGGCCTTTTCTTTTTTATTTTGATTTCAGCCCCCCTGAGAACGAGGAGGACCGAACGAGACCGACGAACCCGAAGGGAACATCAAGAATTCTCCCAAATATCTGCACGAACGCGGGCGAGCGAATCACTGATCGAGCGAATATAACATTCGCTCCAAGTTCGCGTTTTTTGACCCACTTACGAACTTTTCCCTCCCTCCCCCGCGTGTCGATATTTCGTTTCCCTCCTCAGCCCCTTAGCCCCGCACTCACTCGATTTTCGCGGCAAGCGTCGAGTCGCGGAAACCGTGTCACCCATCGTTCCTCCGACAAAGGCTTGTCCGTCGAGTCGGAGGAAACTCAACGTGTTCCGCGGCGTCGAGACGTATTTTCGACGATAACAACGCGACTTTGCCACGGCTGTTTTGACAGCCGTGGGCGCCGCCATCTTGATTTGAGTCTCGGTCTCGCGAGGCAGACAGCGTGGCGCCAGCGCCCGGTCGCGAGGCCAGCGTCAGCGCCACCTGTGGGTGATCTCGCGAGGCCGGCGCTCAATAACGGATCGATAATCAGCCGGCTCTAAAGCCGCGTTCTGATTGGCTATCGAGACTTCGCGAAGCTTCGAGAGCGTCCCGAGGAGCTCGAGGAGACGCTGAAGTTCTCTCTCTTTCGCTTCGGACTCGACACGGTCAACACGTGTCCCGTTTTTTCGTGCTTTTTCTGGAGTTTTTCTTGTGTTAAATTAATAATTAAAATCATTACGACGACCCGGCTTCACGAAGGACCACTCTCCGGACATTCTTGGATTACGTCGGCACCGAATTCTCCGATTTTCCTCTCAGAAATCGAGAAAACAGGTGAGTCCTTCGATTCTTGCTGGGCGCGCGACGCCATTTTTCCCTTGTCGTTTGACTCTTCCCAAATACCCAATTTTTCGTTTTCGTGTGCTTTCTCGAACTTTTCGTTCGAGAAAGATATTATTTCGTCGGTCAGTCGACGCGACGAGTGTTGTGCCATCGAGTTTGCCCCTGTCGATTATTCGTGAAGCCACTTTTGCCCCTTTTTGTCCGTCATTCCCTCCCGTGATTTTTCGAGTCAGTGTTTCGCGTTTTCGAGCCCCGTCGCGATATTTTCTTGCATATTTTTTTGACTCCCATCGTCGATCGCCCACCTCGCGTCCCCTTTTTCGTCATTTGTAGCCCCGTTTTCGTGTTTTTCGCGTGTGAAGCGAGTGAGATTTCGCTCGATTCATTCAATCGGGTTCCGCCGACGCGGCCCGGTTCGAGCGTCCGCGTGGTTCGTTCGATCGCGTGGCTCGCTCGCGCGTCGTTCCCCTTTTTGTCACTGGTATTGTAAGACGCCTGAGTTTCAGGGACCCTCTGTCCTTGCGTTTAAGTTTTTCTTGATTCTCCCTGAGCCAGTCCAATTTATTTTCATTAATACAACTCATTTATTATTGTTTTCGTTCAATTTTCGGCCATTTTTTGTAACGGTTGCTGGACCGATTTAACCAGCTGGTGCCCCTTATTTTTCTCGTATAAATTCCCTTTTTTTATTGTATCCAATCAATTAAATAAATCCGAAATTTGTTGTTACCATTTTAATTCATTTTTCGCCTTGGTTATTTATTTTTCTCCCATCATTTCTCTAGCGATTGTGAAGAATCCGTCACAATACATACAACAAGTGATAACGAAAATGGTGAGTACACAGTGTCCCAAATTCACACATAACAACCCTCTCTAGTATATAATCATTCGCTACCGTCTTATTCGCGTTATTTCTAGGCTCAATCTTAGAAGCCGCGAACCATGAGCATGCAGCAAACGCCGCTGGTGTAAATGCTCGCAAAATTGTTATGGCGATAAAAACTCAAGCACAAAATTCGAACGACCCACCAGCTACGATTATCACACGCGCCACAGCCCATGCTTGTGCCTCTACCTCAGCAACTCTTCCAAGAATTCCGGATTTAAAGAGAACGATACAACGGGAAAGGATTAAGCACGACGATATTCCCAATCTTCGAACACCGGCGTCACGTGGTGAACTCGTATTACCAGAAATATATACCATGACACATCATAATGAATTGTTTTTGCTCCATGATAGCGGTGGTGATACGGAAAGATTTCTCGTTTTCTCAACACAAACAAATCTACGGCGTTTGAAATCGTTAGAACACTGGTTTGCCGACGGTACTTTTAAATCCGTACCGAATATTTTCACCCAACTATACACAATCCATGCTCTCGTCAATAATAAGACCATGCCATTTATATTTATTAACTACAATTAAATCCGACTACAATAACAGTTGATTTCGAAATCGGCTTTATTCATGCTATAACCGAAATGTTTCCACACACAACAATTCGGGGATGCCATTTCCATTTCGGCCAACGCATATGGTGGCAAGTTCAACAGTGGCGATTTACAGCATCGATATACACTGCCGCTCAAAAGTTTAGATACACTACCCAATATTTCTTGCGGCACAAAAAGTTTAATAACTCTGTCAAAAAAGAAGATTTTCCAATTTTCGAAGCGGCGTTTTAAAGGGGATAAATCCAGCTTCAGTTTGCTCCATTCAAATATTTTTTATGATTTTTTTTCGACTCAGTACAGACTTTGGTTTGTGACTGTTTTTAGGCTTTTTTTGACCATGGCAAATCAGGCGCACAGCTTCCGGATTTTTTTGATTTTTTCTTTAATGATGACAAACTTAAAACTGCATGCAATAGCTCCATCTTTGGTTTTTAGAAAATTTTTTGCGATTTTTTTTCGAAAAGTTATCTGATTTTTTCCCAAAATCAATCAATTTTGAAAAATTCTAAATAACCCGAGAACTATAGGGTTTAAGAGAAAATGTCAAAAATGAAAAAAGTTGTGTGTTTCGATCCTGGATCGCGTCGAATTTTTTTGGAATTATTCTTTGAATTTTTTTTTTTTTAGTATTTTTTTCGAAACTTGATTTTTTTTTAAGGCCGATAAAGTAATGATTCAACGCACTCACCACACTTAGATAAGTTAGAGAAACTTATCTGAGTCGGGTGAGTGCCTTGAATCATTACTTTATCGGCCTTAAAAAAAAAATAAGTTTCGAAAAAAATACTAAAAAAAAAAAATTCAAAGAATAATTCCAAAAAAATTCGACGCGATTCAGGGTCGAAATACACAACTTTTTTCATTTCTGACATTTTCTCTTAAACCCTATAGTTCTCGGGTTATTTAGAATTTTTCAAAATTGATTGATTTTGGGAAAAAATCAGATAACTTTTCGAAAAAAAATCGCAAAAAATTTTCTAAAAAACAAAGATGCAGCTATTGCATGCAGTTTTAAGTTTGTCATCATTAAAGAAAAAATCAAAAAAATTCGGAAGCTGTGCGCCTGATTTGCCATGGTCAAAAAAAAGCCTAAAAACAGTCACAAACCAAAGTCCGTACTGAGTCGAAAAAAAATCATAAAAAATATTTGAACGGAGCAAACTGAAGCTGGATTTATCCCCTTCAAAACGCCGCTTCGAAAATTGGAAAATCTTCTTTTTTGACAGAGTTATTAAACTTTTTGTGCCGCAAGAAATATTGGGTAGTGTATCTAAACTTTTGAGCGGCAGTGTAATGCCGATGATACCTTTTCCCTGAATATAAGGTCATTAATTGCCTTGTGTTTAGTGCCTTATGATTCGGTTATTCAAGCATTCAATACTTTAATATCATCCGAATATTATCAAGAAAACGTCGATGAATTAAAACCTCTCATCGAGTATTTCAAAACGACATGGATTGGTATCACTAAGCGCACAAGCGTTCGCCCACCTCTTTTTCCAATTTTCGATCGGAACTGTTTTGATACAGTGATCAATGATGAACCACGAACAAACAATGCCGTTGAAGGCTGGCATAATGGGGTCAACAATCGCGTTTTAGTACATCATGCATCAATCGGAAAATTCATAAGTGAGTTAAAAGATGAGCAATCCACAACTGAGCTTATGTGGGATCAGTATATAGCTACTCATCAGCCACAGGCCAAAAAAAGAAGACTGTATCGTGATCACGATGCAAACATTAAAGCCATTGTTTCGGATTTCAATGTAAATAATGACATCCTGGACTACTTACACGGCATTGCTAATAATATCAAAATATAAATAAGCCACAGGCGAAAAAAAACTTTATCGTGATCGCGATGCGAGTATGAAATCGATTGTAAATTTAAATAAGCCACAGGCGAAAAAAAAAATTATCGTGATCATTCATTTATCGTGGTTGTGAATAACCAGCTACGATTATCACCCGCAAAATATAGTAAAAAATATAAATAATCAGCAAACGCACATGTTGTATATAATATAATTGAATTATATGGTATTTTTTTGTCCCATGATATTTTCGCCTGATATTTATTATGTGATGTTTTCACCTAATAATATTTGTACTCGTGATATTTTTAAATGTAATATTCAGCATGTGATATTTTCAACTGGTAATATTTTGACTCGTGATATTTTTCACGGTGTCATTTTTTGTGATATTTTTGTCACGTAATATTAGAGTTCGGTGATGTTATGTCGTGCTACCGAGACGTTCCCACCTTGATACGATTGAAGATATTTCAATATTAAAAACGGGTCAATTCGGGTATCGAACGGAATCCCAGGACGTAACACCTCCCCCATAAAGAAGAATGCTATGCTGAGGCTTAGCATTTGACAGAAAGAGAGTCCGTCGATTTCCGTTCGTACGTCGACTTTCGTTTCGAATATGTGTACGACGGCTTCGCGCTTCGCTTATCGCAGGTCGTCACATTTCGTTTATTTTTTTTCATTCAAATTTTAATATTCATTTTATTTTATTTGTGCGCTTCTGGAGCCCTGAGGATTACGCGTAATTCTATGACAATTTTATCTTTCGACGACCCGATTTTTGGATGTCGAAATTATCATTTTTCTTTTTCTTTTTAATTTGTTCAAATATCGATCTGCGTCAGAGGTTCGGTTGCATCTCGTTTCATGTTGACTCAGAAGTTCTGTTGGCTTGTTCAGCCATGGAACGGGTGCTCCGTTGTACTTGCGCGAGAATTTTAATTGTGTATTTTTTTTCATATACGTTTTTGATTTTAAAATCGACTTTTTTTATTTGCAAGACTTCATCCGCGATAGAGGTTCGGTTGCATCCTGTTCCATGTTGACTCAGAGGTTCTGTTGGACTTGTCCTTTTGAGGCTCGGAGGTTCCTGTTGAATTCTATTAAACTAGACAAGTTTTCGCACGCTTATTGACTTTAATTAATTTTGAACAAGTTTCTAATCAGGATTCTGACGAATAAATTCATGTTCTAAATAATTTGTATGCGTTGATCTGCTTCATCTCTACGAAAAATGAAGTTTTGAGAAGGGAAGGAAAGGTGTGCGACGGCTGCGGGAGTTGAACGTAACCGAACCACTCCGTCGTCGTATGCACGAAGGAAATTCAAGTTAAGGAAGTAAACCGGCTGCGGGAGTTGAACGTAACCGAACCACTCCGTCTTCGAATGCACAAAGGAAAATGTGGAAAGGTTATGTCTTGGTTTCGTAGAGGCGAAGAAGTCTCTGCTGACTGTCTAGAGTTTTGCCTCGAGTTCTTCGAGAAGAATGAGTGCCGAGTGCTGTTCTGTACCGGCTTTTATACTGTCAGAATCCTTTGTTCACCAAATTTACTCCTTTGTCCTCCAGTCTAAAAATAACTCGCAGTCTTATTCGCTAGAGTTCTTCGAGGTGGGGCGCTTGCCAAAACGTTATTGGAGATTTCGTTCTCCGACTCATTCATTCTTCGCTTCCATTCGCTCCCCATACTTTGGCGCTTGCGCAAAGCGTTCGCTCAGTCACCTTTATCCCCACTCTTCGACGCGCTATCGAATGAGGCACGCGCACTCCCCACTCTCGTATCACAAATTTGTCACTTTCCCCCACTTGCCCACCTGCGTCTTCGGGAGCCGCGAGATGGTTCGGCTATCGGCAGCGCCACGCGGCCGATAGCCGAACCATCTCGCGGTTCGGGTATCGGCCGAACCGCGAGTAGTCGAGCGACGAACGCCGCGCCGGGCGGATCGTCAGCTGTCGCGAAAACCGTGCCGTTACAATATATTTTGTGACGTCACTGTGGAAAAATTTTTCGATGATGAAAACGAGCTCGGTAAAACACTGATGTCACGGTTTGAGGGACTTCTCAAGGTCACAGGTCAAAAATTCATGGACCATGGGATGCACCACCCACGACATATATACATCAACTGCCATTCCATTTTTTATAAACTGACGCGTTTTTGAATGACGACCACTTTAAGTTTGAACGTAACGGAAAAACGCCCAATCTCGAGTATACAGACAAGCGGTGCAGCTTGCCTTTTCGATTCGAACTTTTCTTTTTAATACTTGGCGTCAAGACGCTACTGCGTTGCTAAATATTGTAACGGCACCACCTGGCTCGTGAGACGAAGTGGTCGGCTTGGCGGCTGACGCTCGACTGAGCTAGCGCCGAGCCGACGGCAGCGGAACTAATCGCTGGCCCGCGGTGGGCTCGCGAGTGAAAGTGGGGATAACAAGCCTGCTAGCGAGCGCGACTCGGGACTCTGGGCCGTAAGTGGGGGAAAAGGATGATGCAATCAGTGACGTACGTAACATCTGGCGAGAGGAGTGCGCAGACTCAAGCCACGCCTAGCGAATAAGATCCGAGCGTGAATGAGTGGGGGAAGCGCGTAGCCAGTGATCTCTAGCCAGCGTTCCCACCACAATAAAACGAAGCCAATAGTGTATTAAGAGTTATTTTTAGAATTCCGCGAAATCCGAGAACAAAGGATTTCGATTGTATAAAAGCCGATGCCGTCCAGCACTCAGCGCTCATTCTCTCTCGAGATCCCGAGACCTCAGCATACTGTCTGAGTATTAGGCAACGAGTTTCTCCACTTCCAAAAATCTAACCTCAATTTTCCTTGTACATTGCCCACGGAGTAGTTAGGTTTCGTTCGACTCCCGCAACAGGTGTACGATTCTAACCTCACTCTTCCCAGCGCATCGGCCACGGCGTAGTTCGGTTTCGTTCGACTCCCGCAACCGGCGTGCTACCTAACCTCACCACCCGAACAAATTGAATAAATCGTATATAATTTACCGTTTTATATTAAAAATTCTTATTTTTTTTTTTCATTGTCTGCTTCTTTTTCACGAAGCTCGAATCGACGCGTAACGCGAGGCGTCTTTTGAGCCTATTTCGTAACGTTACAATATTGATGTTTTAAATCTGCAATCAAAGTTAACCATATGCTGCTGAAGTTTGCAACGTTGGAATGCATCGGAAAATATTGAATTTTATTGAAGATTCGTTCAATTTTCAATGTCATACAAATTTTTCGACCCGATATGCTTTTCGAATGGCAAAAATGGATCATTTTATCATCGTAATTACATTTTGCATTTGAATAATTATTTTTGTCGAAAATAAATATGAATTTCATTGCATTGCAGCGATGCAAACTTCAGAGTCATGTTAACGATTGCACAATAAATAGACAAAAAGAAAAATGTGTTTGAGGGAAAAGAGATCGCTGCCGTAGTGCAACCACCACGCCTCCAAGCGGTAGTTTGAGTCGCAGAAAAAGTTTCTCTTCAGACTAGTGAAATGGTGATATTCATTCGTCACTTTTCATTATAGTAATATTTCCATGAATATATTTGAAAAATGAATTATAAATTATAATTTGATTATAATAATATTTATAATATTATGATAATAATAAATTGAATAATGAATTAATAATTATAAATACAACAAATAATGAATTATAATTGAGAATGCTGAAGACGTTTCAATCTTTGGTTTCGAGATACAATCATTGCGGTGTACCAGCTTAATTCTGCGGTTGCAGTCTACTTTGTTGGAAAAATATCAAAAACGTCTCCTTCGCCATCGGTAACATTATCGTAAACATTCTCGGAGTTGAAACGCTTCAACGCAGCTTGTCTTTTACTATATTAACGATTGAAAAAGCGCGTTCGACTGCAGCGTTCGAGAATGGAAGACTTAACATCGCGAGGACAAATTTGCCGATATTTCCGAACCGTTTCGTACCACCAGCGTCTTTGATATTAAAAACCTCGGCCGAGTAGCTTTCTGTGCTGTGATTTTCCAAATTAGTAATTCCCGCGCTGTGAAGGAGATTCCATCCTCGAATCATTGAGTCACCATCGCGACAGACGCTGTTTTTGAAGTTTGAAATGAGCTCCGAGATATCGTTTTTGATTTGCGACGAAGCTGACTGTGTTGAAAATGTCGATAATTTTTGCAATACTTTGACACTCTCGGGGATCCTTTTCTGCAGTTCCAAACACAGAACGACCAAAAAATGTTGGCACCGTTCTTTCACTTGAGACACTGCTTCAATTTTTAGGCTCATGCAAAGATTATTAAATTCGTAACCGAAGTTAATGCATTGCAAGGCCATGAGGTATTTTTGGAAATTATAATTGGCCAGATCACTGCGCGATATTTTTTGAAGTTGTGCCGGAACAACAATTATTGCTAGGCTCGTATACATGAGATTGTTGATATCCTCAAACAGTTTGGCTGGATCGACATTATCCGATCGAAACAGTTTACTCGTGTAAATCACGCTCTTCAGACTCTTGCGTAGGAATGTCAAAAATAGCTTGTTTTCTGGGCTACTGTACATTCCGTACAATTGAGAGGCCGTGTAGCACCGTTCTTTGTTGCTCTCGACCATTTGAAAATGGAGCTTGAGCGCATCCCATTGCTCAAAAATGACGTCAATCGCCTGAAGCCGAACCAACCATGGCGTGTTTGGAAGTTTGACGATTTTTTTCGGCATTTTTCCCGAGAGGGTTTTGTAGATTTCAGCATATTCCACTTGACGGTTTGTACTGTGGCAAAACCAATTGTGCGTTTTACGAACCATGAAATCTAAATACCTCGGCAGTACTTTGCAAGTTTCTTCGGCCGCTAAATGGAGCGAATGGCAAGTGCACGTAATTACAATGCCTATTTTCGAGTATATAAGAGTCCGGCCGGCTCGCGCGCTACGCTTTTCTTTTAAACTTGGCGTCGAGCCGCTGCCGCGTCTCTTGATCAGCTCTGAGTTGACATCTCTCAATAGTGCTGTCACCGAATGATGGCGACCAACGTTGACGCTAACGCCGTCGACACCGAGACCGAGTAATTTCCCGTAGTCCAGTCCACCTTTCTTTAACTGTTTCAGGATTGCTTCCACGATAGCGTCCGAAGTGCCAGCTTCCATTTCGATGAGTCGATAAAACGCCGTACAAATTTTTCTCTTTATTTCGCTGTAATAACGTTCCATTAAACATAAAACTTTCTTAGTGTCAATCGTTGTAGATTCGTCGATTATTACCGAATAATGTAATTGGCTCATGTCTTTGAGCAAATCATCGACGATACACGGAGATAGAACGTTTTTAATAAAAGCCGCACATTTGGTAGGATGCAACTTTATGTCTTGCAACACTCGGGATTCCTCGTCCAAATTTTGTATCACAACGGAAAGATGATCAACCGTTTTAATCGAACAATGTTCAGCGACATACACCGCGATCTTTAGTTCAGCTGCTTTTCTTTTGTCCGGCAGCGTTTCGGGCAACGAATCTTCTCCACTTCGACAACCTTTCCTAATTTTTCCTGTGCATTCGATGACGGAGTAGTTCGGTTGTTGCGGAAGACGATTCCGCTTCGTTCGAGCTCGTGACCGTTGAGGTTCCCACGCACGGATCAGGTGCCAGGGACTCTCTTAAGGGAGACTTCGTCCTTGGAGTGCCACATTTCTGGTGTTTACGTTTTATTTTTTTTTTTTAAAGAAACGAGAAAAGCTTTTTGAGTGCGGTTTTTTTGCTTTTATTCATGATATAGAGAACGTTAAGAGTCATCGAGCTCACGTGACGAACTTGGAATCGAGGCTAGCGCCTCTAGCTGCAAAAAGCCGAACTTCATTGCGATTCGACACTAGCGCTCGTGACGGCTAAAGTTGGAACTAAATGTAACCGCTTTTGTCGGTATTGCAGGAGTGACTTTCACACAGCTGATTGTTTCCCATGTCAATTTCAAGTGTGAGCACGAATCCCGTCACCACGCCAGATTCTTATGCCAGATTTTTCAAAGTCCCACGATTTTCTCCAAAGGGCACTTTTTTCGGCCTCGACACGATTAGCTCATTCGATCAAGAATCGGATGTAACGCGTTTCTAGCCTATCGTGGGAGATTTTTTTTTTTTTATTCGAAAAATTTCAAAGTCCAGAAATCCTCGAATTTTTTCAGAGTCCCACGATTTTCTCGGAAAGGCACTTTTTTTCGGCCTCGACACGAGTAGCTCATTCGATCGAGAATTGGATGAAACACGTTTCTAGCCTATCGTGGGAGGAGATTTTTTTTTTATTTGGAAAATTTCAGAGTCCTGAAAACCTCGAATTTTTTCAGAGTCCTACGATTCTCTCCAAAGGGCGATTTTCATTGCACTTCGATAGATTAGTTATTGTTGCTTGTAGACAAAAAAGTTCTATAACAGCTGTTTACCACGTGAGTTTCGAATAAACAAAATAGCCTTGATGAGCACGTACTATTTTCGATTATAATATTCCATTGGTTCACATAGCTGACTGCGAGAGTGTGAGGATCAGGTTCGAAGGGAGTCTTCGCGACACTCGAGCTGTCAACACCTATCTAGGTAACGGGAACATTAAAATTAAAACCGAGATAACCGAAATTCATAGTGAATGAGAAACAACTAAACACTATACCTCTATCTCACATACAGCCACCGTACTGGCTATCAATTGAGTACAGTAACTCAATTAATTAAAAAAAATAGTTTGTTATTCTGTGAAAATAGAAAAAAATAAAATAAAATTAAAAAAAGTGTTCTTTATCCCCTGACTAAAAAATTGTACACGTCGCAAAAAATGGCTTCCAACAAAAGGAAACCAGATCTGGATATAGAGGATCACGCCGGACCCAACAAAATTCAAAGAATAAGACCACCAGCCATCAAAACCTTGTCAATCCAAGCCATGGACGCGGAATATAAGAATTTTGTAAGAGAATATGGTACAAATAAAAGCAGAACGGCCACAGCCAACTCTCCGCGCTCGAAGGTTCTCGCAAAACGATTACCAAAAAACACGATAGCAAACGATGAAAACGCACCAGAGCCCAACGATTGGTCCGTACCTAAAAAATCGTATAGAGAAAAAACGCCACCATCCGAAACTCTACCGCCTAATAACGGAATCCCAACGAGAAATTCGTTTGAAAATCTTCTCAACGACCTACAGGCTGAAGAAGAAAACGAAAATACCAACACACCTACAACATCGAATAACAACGCAGCTACACCGGTATATACTGTAACGACTTTTCTCGTCGCTGCAAAAACTTTCGCTTCTCGAGACTCCTGGGCGCCAGTTCGTATTCAAACGAACAAATTTTCATTAGAGATTCTCGAGACAAAAGTGATGTTACCCGGGCGTAGCCTTATATTTTTCGGCTTAAATTGGCAGAGGGATGAGGTCAACAACACAACAAATATAAAATAAATATTACACAACACGTAGCTTTCCGGAAATTACAATAATTTAATTGAAGATGAAATTTGAATAAGATTTACAATGACCACGACTCAAGATTTCTTTCCGGAAAAATTATAGAACCAAAAATGGCGTTAATCTCGGGATGCTCCCGGACACAATAATCAGACCATTCTCGGGAAGCAGATTGCTCTCGTCAAACACGACAGAATTTCTTAATCTACGGACTTAATTTGAACGGACGATTCTAGAACTAGAATTCCTCTCGGCAATTCGAACAAATTCAACAAGACAACGCGATAGTTTTTCACTCGCGAGATAAACGTTACAGAATCCTTTTCCCCAAGCGCGCACGTAACCGACCGATATCGCTCTTAAAACTTCGACACTTTCGTCGATTAAAATCCCAAAATTATAGAGCTCTATTGTTCCACAAAAAAAAACGTAAAATCCGCACAACGAAAAACAAAGCGAAACGACAGCTCACTGCTCCGGTATCAGTAGAAGGTTCCTGGAAAAGGACCACAGAAAACCCTCTCGAAATTATCGGCTCTGTCGCGTTCTCGATCGTCTCGGCAACGGCCCGGAAAAAGACGTCTACTTTCGTTGTTGTCCCAAACGTAAGTCCTCGAGAGTTTCGGTAATCGCGGGTACGCGGACTAGGGTCCTAGCCCCCCATCCTTTGTCTACTCGCGGATTTCAACGTCTCTCGAATATTCCCGATTCTTCGAGAATTTTCCGCCCGTTTAGTTCGAATATCCAACCGCCTCCGATTATTTGAGAAAGCCACGGAACGTCGATAAGTTAGAACTCGTCTTCCGAAATTCCCGAGATTTTTTCCGTCCATGCGAGATTAGACGACTCCGGGTGAGAGCTTCGAGTTAGCGGCCCTCGCTTGATCCGACCCGTGACTCCATGACTCGAGATGACCTTGACTTGACGTTCCTAATGTTGATTCCTGCCGTTCCTTCTCTCTCGGAGAGCCATCGCTCGCTCATACATGAAATACTTATTACGAAATGATTAAAACTACGTCGTTACGCCCACGCTTGACCCTTTTGGACTTCGCTCGAGAGAAATTCTTTCTCGAGAGCGCACGTGTTCCCCCGTGACGTTGCCAGACTCTTAATTTCAGTGACGGGTAAAATAACCACGTCACAATACACGAACCGCTAAACAGATCAAACCGCCTCCGATACATATACAAAATGTAAATAATATCAAAGATCTAATCCGAAACCTAACTGAAAAAAATATTGGGAAACAAGATTTCTTCTTCCGTCAGTCTCCCAACGACGGATCCACAACGCTCCAACCAAATAATATCGAAAATCACAAAAAATAGCCGATATCCTGGTCGAAAATAAACAGCAATTCTTCACATATACACCAACGTCCTTGAGACCCAAAACGTTAGTCCTCAAAGGCATAGCAGGAGACTACACAGAGTTCGACATTCTGGTGTAAATAACGTCCCTCAACCTCGCGAATACAAACATCGTGAAAATATCAAAAATGGAGACAAGTGCGAAAAATAGCCATCGAAACATATATCTAGTCTAACTCACCAACGACACAGATATAACAATTATTGTATGGTCGAAAGTCCTTCAACATGAAGTTCCTTCGTAGTTTTTTGTTTGAATATTTAAGAATATGGTATTGGGATGGGTTATCCAAAAAAAATGGAAAACTCGATGATTTTTGAGCCATGAATGATTGAATAATTTATTGGCTCGTGTGGGAAAAGCCTGACGGCATAAAAACCCACGATGTGAAATTGTGATTTGACAATTGTTGTACAAGATTGTGTGTATAGCACGCATGGTCTCGAACTATCGTGGTCGTTCGAATGCGTTTTTTGATTGATTGAATCAACCCTGTTGGGTTGCGTGTATTTTGCCCTGGTGGGCTGCGTATGGTTGCCCCAGTGGGCTGCGTATGGTTGCCCTGTTGGGCTGCGTATGATTGCCCTGTTGGGCTGCGTATGATTGCCCTGTTGGGCTGCGTATGATTGCCCTGATGGGCTGTGTATGATTGCCCTGTTGGGCTTGTATGTTATGCCTCGTCGGATTGAATATGGATCAATCCAGTCTGGCTCGTATATGAGTTTTAAATCTCGCCACACGGAACCACGCTCGCCTGTGGACCCTGATGGGTCGTGATGATCGAAGGCCAGCGCCTTCAGGGAACGTGCGTTCGCGTTGGTGGTTCGACTAAGACTGTTTTTTCGTATGTTTTTTGTATACATACTCGAGCGCTGGTCGACCCGTCCTCCAGCGACTTGACATCGCTATTGGCGTAAGTCAACCGAGCGCAGCGAGCGAGAGAGACCACGATAGTTCAGGACACATGCATATCCATCGGTCACCGAACATCCTCCCCCCGTTGGGAGTGCTAACGGACAAAGTTGTTTGATATGGAATGAAAGTCAGTGATGCATCGTGACCGATAAATGTACATAGCGTAAACTTAAATTCTATGATTAATTGAAGAGCAATTAAACTAGAAGATTACATTGATGTGTATGGTTAAGATAAATTGATTAAAATAATGAATAGGGAAAAGATTGTGAATTGAATGACGTGAATTCATTCTGAATGAGAGCATAATGTTACTGCGAGATTCGAGGAATTGTTTTTTAAACATTGGCGGGTAGCACGCAAATAGATGTCGTATTTCTCTTGTAAGAGCCTTGTGCTGTTTTGATGGTGACGACTCTGACCACGCCATCGCCGCCCGGATGTAATTCGACCACTCGTCCCAGTTGCCATTGCATACACGGTCGATTTTTGTCGATCAGTAAGACCACGGCATCTTGCTTGATGTTTTCGCCAGGATTTATCCATTTTTGTCGTTTTTGCAACTCGCTCAGATATTCGAGTTGCCATCTACGCCAGAATTCTTGACGCATCTTGGTTATTAATTGCCAGGAGGACAATCGGTTGTCTGGAACATGAGAAAAATCATTTTCCGGCAGCATAGTGAAAGGTCTACCGATTAAAAAGTGAGCAGGTGTTAGCGCGATCGGATCATTTGGATCCGTAGAAATCGGACACAATGGACGAGAATTCAAAATAGCTTCGATCTCTATTGCCAAAGTGCTCAGTTCCTCGTATGTGAATAAAAGATCGCGCATAACGCGTTTGAGATGATGCTTGCATGACTTTACGGCAGCCTCCCATAGGCCTCCGAAGTGAGGCGAGAGGGGGGGATTAAAATGCCAATCGATTTTTTTACTTGACGTGAATTCGTAAAGTTTCGATCGAAATTCCTCGGATTCTCTCAATGCGTAAAATTCGCGAAGCTGACTGTTTGCTCCTACGAAATTTGTTCCGTTATCAGAATAAATATGGCCCGGAATGCCCCGACGACTGACGAATCGTCGCAGAGTTGCTATAAATGCGTCTGCCGATAGATCGCTTACGATCTCTATGTGCATCGCTTTTGTGGACATGCAGATAAACACGTAACCGTAAACCTTGATGCTACCGCGATTTCGATGTTTTTTCTCTTTAACGAGCATCGGATCGAAATAATCGACACCTGTGTGATAAAAGGCAGGTGCGTTATCGACTCTTGATTTAGGCAAGTCAGCCATTTGATATGCGACTGGTACAGGGCGAAACCGTATACACCTTACGCAGCGCCGGACGATTTTTCGAACTTGATTTCTGCCGTCGAGAATCCAAAATCGTTGCCGGATGTTATATAAAGTCGATTGAATACCGGTATGATAAAACTTTTCATGCGTGTGTCGTATCAAAAGATCCGTTACGTAATGCCGAGAAGGAAGAAGAATTGGATTTTTCTGATCCGATTGAACATCGGCGCGATTTATTCGACCTCCGACGCGGAGTAAACCGTACTCGTCAATTAATGGATTCAAGGATCCGAGCTTCGCGCATTTTACTCTTCCGTTGGTAGAGAGCTGATCAATTTTCCTTTGAAAACACGATTGTTGTATCAAGCGAATAACGCGTCTTTCGGCTTCGTCTATTTCGCGTACCGTTAGATTGCCTTTATTTTCGTTCGCGCGCAAAAAACGTAAACAATATGCGATGACGCGAATTAGCCTCGTATACGACGAGAATTTCTCGAAGATTTCGTGAAACTCGATTTGCGTAACCATGCCAAATAATCGTTTGACTCCGGGTAACTCGTCCGGGGGCGTCGCGACAGATTGAGGCCACGTGGATTCGGGATCGGATAGCCACGAAGGTCCTCGGAACCATGAGTCGTTGTTCAAAAATTCCTGAGGCAGTTGCCCTCTCGATAACGCGTCCGCCACGTTTTGATCGGTTCGAATGTGCCGCCATTCCGCGTTTTTGCTAATTTCTTGTATCTCCGCAACGCGATTCGCTTCGAAGACCTTTAGCACGCTGGGATGTTTTTTCAACCATTGGAGAACTATTGTTGAGTCGGACCAAAAAATAGTTTTCGAGACGCGAAAGGTTAATGTTTCGTGAACTTCGTGATATAGACGCGCAAGTGTCAACGCACCGTAGAGCTCGAGGCGCGGAATTGTTTGTTCTTTCAGTGGAGAGACGCGGCCCTTTGAGCAAAATAATCGGACGCGAATTTCGCCTTCGATATTGCAAGAACGTACGTACAAACACGCTCCGTAACCCGACTTACTCGCGTCGCAAAACCCGTGTATTTGAATGTCGACGGCGTCGCTTATCGAGACGTGTCGCTCGATCTTTAAATTGTCGATTAAAGCGAGTTGTTCTGCAAATGATTGCCACGTAGAATACAGTGCAGTTGGTACAGATTCGTCCCACGTGGTTTTGGCTTTCCAGCATTTTTGCATAATTATCTTCGACACGAGAATAACCGGACCGAGTAAACCAAGGGGATCAAAAATTTTCGCGATCTCTGATAATATATATCGCTTCGTAACCTTGTCGGAAGGCTGAATATGTTTGACCGTGTACAACAATTCGTCGCGTCGTGCGTTCCACGAAATGCCTAATGTCTTGTGGATTGGATTTTCGTCCGTGAGGAACTCGACGTTCGCGGTTTTCTCGGCTAAATTGTTTAATGCTCGCGGATGATTCGTCGCCCATTGACGTATGTCGAACCCGCCGCGTTTCAAGATTTCCATCACTTCGTCTCGTATTTGTATGAGTTTCTCGAAAGTCTCTGCTCCCGAGAGCAAATCGTCAACGTATAAATCGCGTCGCAGCGCTTCCGCACCGACGGGAAACTCCGCGCTTTCGTCGCTCGCGAGTCTCTGTACCGTTCGTATAGCGAGAAATGGTGCTGACGATACGCTGAAAGTTATCGTGTTTAATTCGAACACCCGTGTTTTGTCGTTCTGTATCCAGAACACTCTTTGATAACGACGGTCGTCGGCATGAATCCAAACTTGGCGGTACATTTTTGCTATGTCCGCGGTGATCACGTATTTGTAGCAACGGAATCGCAAGAGATGTTCGAATAATTTGAGTTGTATGGTCGGGCCTACCATTAGAGTTTCGTTCAACGATATTCCCTTGCTTGTCTTTGCCGACGCGTCAAAAACTACTCGCACCTTGGTCGTTGTGCTTGTCGATTTTACAACCGCGTGATGCGGCAGATAATATCCGGGTCGCGTTTCGTCGGTAACCGGTGACATATGACCTAATTCGATATATTCGTTCATAACCCGAAAATATTCTTGTTTGAGAGTCGGTTCCGCGTTCAGCCTTTTCTGAAGCGACGCGAATCGTCGCAAGGCTATCGATCGTGAGTCGCCGAGATCTCGTTCGGCACTGCGGAACGGTAGACGAACGGTGTACCGTCCCGACGCTTCGCGAGTCGTGTTTTGATTAAAATGTGTTTCGCAATCCGTGTTTTCCGATAACTTAATTTGACTTGCGTTTGCGTCTGCTAGCAACCAAAATTTTTCGATTTGCTCCTTCAACTCGGTTAGTTGACAGGAAGCCCGATTCGTGAGTTTATCGTTTTTTCTTCCACCGGCAATCGCCCAACCGAGCTGCGTCTTTTGTAGGAAAAGATCGCAGCCGTCGCGAGACAGATCGCATTGTCCGATCGACAACAACGACAACGTGACTCCTGATCCTAAAAGGATGTCTATTTTTTGCGGTAAATGAAATTGCGGATCGGCTAATTTTATGTTTTTAGGAATATCGATCAATTCGCGAGGGAATATCTCATTCGGTATGCGATCGGCAATTTTCGGAATAATTAAAAACGACAAAGTTTTGTTGAAGTCGCCGTGGATCGAGTAAAACGTACACTCGACCATTCCATTGGAAATCGTATTCGTATTGTCGATCATTCCGACGGTAAGCGAGCATGCACGCGTCGGTAACTTTAATTGTTTGACGAGATCTTCCGTAATGAAATGTGCGGTCGCGCACGTATCTAACAACGCGCGACATTTTTTGAATTGACCGCTTGAATCTTTTACGCGTATCTGAGCGCTGAGCATTAATTGTGATTGCAATACTTGCGACGCAAAGCTGTGTGCCAGCGCATTCAAATGTGTAGAGTTTACCTTTGAATTTGCGTCGTTCGAGCTACCCTGTGCGGTTGCGTCCTGAGTCGCGCGGGCGGTAGAAGCGTCTCTGTGTAGAAGCGTGTGGTGGAATCGCGGGCATTTCTTGCAATGCGACCATTTACAAGCACCGCTGTGCGAACCCAAACAGTTTTTGCACAATTTTGATTTTAACACAATGTCCCATCGTTGCTGGACGTTCATATTCCGTAGCTCGCGACAATAGTACGCGGGGTGTTTTTCTTTTTTGCAAATGACACAATTAGAGGACGTACCGGTCATTAGCGCGCGTGCACCGTTTTCCCCCCTACGCGTCTTTGCACCACCGTGTTCCTTGCCGGAGAACGATCGTTTTTTATTGTTCTCTTGTTTAGAGCGCGACGGATCTTGTTCGATCGTGAAAAGTCGAAACGCGGTTTCCGAAACGAATTTATAAATTTCGTCGAGCGTTGGCGAACCGTCTAAGTTGAGAGTTTCCTCCCATTTAGCCCGAATGTTGTGAGGTAACGCGCGTTCGATTATCCGTACCAATAAATGTTCGTCCGGCTTTACGTTCATCGACGCGAGCATATTTATGTGCTGACGCATGTCGTCGACGAGTCTCGTCAACCCTTTATGAGTCGCCTTCGTTTGAACCGGCAACTCGAGAATCGCGTCGAGATGTTTCACGACTAAAATGCGGATTTTATCGTACGAGTCTAAAAGCAATTTCCAAGCGGTTTCGTAATTTTCTTCACTGACGTTATAAATCAAGATTTTATTCAGCGCGTCCCCTTCGAGGCAATTTTTCAAATAAAGGAATTTTTGCACGTTTGTGATGTCTACGCGCGAATCAATCATCGTGACGAAAGTATTTTTGAACGACAACCATTTTTCGATGTCGCCGTCAAATTTGGGGAGATCCGCGACCGGTAATTTTAGACGACGTATGCCATCGATCGGAATCGATGTCACGTTTAAGCCGCCGACGGGCACTGGCGCTATTGGTGCGGCGATCGCTTCGATCTTCGTCACGAGCGCGTAAAAGCGATTTTGTAACGCGTCGAACTCGCCTAAACACTCACTATCGGGGTCCACTAACAGCGCGAGTTCGTCATGCAATTCTTCGTAGACACGAAATTGTTCTTTGAGACGATCTAAACGCACTTTCAAATTCGCGGATTCCGAATTGGGGTCTTCCGCGAATGTTTCGAGTTTCGTTATTTGCGCTTTCAACGTTGCGCGTTTTTGGTGAATGAATTTCACACGAGCACTCATTTCGATTCGATTTGGATCGTAATAAATTCGGAAGGAATATTCTCGCGATTTCAAACTCAACACTGAGCGGAGGTTAGATGCGTAGGCGTTGAATGTCGAAGCGAGACTGTCAATTCGGTTAACTAGTTATGTAGCCGTTATGTCTCAAGTGCCTGACCCTTTGTCGAAGGCAAGAATTTCTTCGTCTATGTACCGCGAAGAAAGTTACAGTTTTTTTTTGAGAGCGAAAAAGAGCGAGAGTGAGAAAGAGAGTGCGAGGGTGTTCTGCGTAATGTAAACGCATGGCCGAAGTGGCGGTTGGCCCCAGACGCTCGTCTCGCGCGAGGACAATGGGGCCCGGTATGGTTTGTGTCACGTGCGCTCGAACGTTGAGTCGGACTGTATTTCGAGTGCACGCGGAAAATTTCGAGACAAGCGAAAGAATTTTCATGCTGTAAAATTAAGAACAGTCGAATACTTAGCTTTTCTGAAGACAAAGGTCGTCTTTCGGAGATGGCAACCAGGCACGGCGGTCCGGAGGCGATGGCGAGTGGTCGTAGAGAGTCCCTTTTTTTCTGACACGATGCACTTATGTCGTAGAACTGTGTTTTTCGTCATCCACACGTGTGGGGACTTGGGATTTTATCCCACTTCTGACACCAAAATGTATGGTCGAAAGTCCTTCAACATGAAGTTCCTTCGTAGTTTTTTGTTTGAATATTTAAGAATATGGTATTGGGATGGGTTATCCAAAAAAAATGGAAAACTCGATGATTTTTGAGCCATGAATGATTGAATAATTTATTGGCTCGTGTGGGAAAAGCCTGACGGCATAAAAACCCACGATGTGAAATTGTGATTTGACAATTGTTGTACAAGATTGTGTGTATAGCACGCATGGTCTCGAACTATCGTGGTCGTTCGAATGCGTTTTTTGATTGATTGAATCAACCCTGTTGGGTTGCGTGTATTTTGCCCTGGTGGGCTGCGTATGGTTGCCCCAGTGGGCTGCGTATGGTTGCCCTGTTGGGCTGCGTATGATTGCCCTGTTGGGCTGCGTATGATTGCCCTGTTGGGCTGCGTATGATTGCCCTGATGGGCTGTGTATGATTGCCCTGTTGGGCTTGTATGTTATGCCTCGTCGGATTGAATATGGATCAATCCAGTCTGGCTCGTATATGAGTTTTAAATCTCGCCACACGGAACCACGCTCGCCTGTGGACCCTGATGGGTCGTGATGATCGAAGGCCAGCGCCTTCAGGGAACGTGCGTTCGCGTTGGTGGTTCGACTAAGACTGTTTTTTCGTATGTTTTTTGTATACATACTCGAGCGCTGGTCGACCCGTCCTCCAGCGACTTGACATCGCTATTGGCGTAAGTCAACCGAGCGCAGCGAGCGAGAGAGACCACGATAGTTCAGGACACATGCATATCCATCGGTCACCGAACAATTATAAAGAAAATAAGATCTCTGCTCTACCAAAGAATTCGCTGGGAACATCTTCGAAAAAACACCATCTACCAGTGTAAAAAATGCCAACGATTGGGACACGCAAGCATCAACTGCAACATGCCATTCCGCTGCGTCAAATGCAGCGAAACGCACGAACCAGGTAAATGCACCATCACCGAACACACCGAAATAAAAAACTTAAAATGTGCAAACTGCGGGAACGTAGGACACCCAGCCAACTACAGAGGCTGCCTTTACTACAATTTCATCGAGAAAAGATCGTGTTGGGATTGAAAATGAAGTCGACACCATTGATATAAAAATATTTAATGTAACAATGAAAAATGTAGGTACAAGAAAAAAGGGTGTTCACGTGTCGCTGTTCCATGAAGGACTAACTGGTTCGTTGCGACTCGGCTCGGTTGCCGGAGTCGACCGCTCGCCCGAGAGCGTCGCTCGCGTAGCTCTAACGCGCGCTATAACTATATTTTTAGGCCCGCAATACAATCGCAGACACACCGCCCACCAAATTGGCATCGCTAATTTTTACATCATCAGCGGACGAGAGGGGTAACTTGCACAATTTTGCAATCGCTCGCTTGAAATTTCCGTTGTCGGTTCGAATGGAGACAACTCGTACGCGGCTGCCGTGGCCTGGGTGCGACTCCGATACGCGTCCCAGCTTCCAGCGCAGGGGCGGCAGATTTTCATCTCGGAGCAAAACCAAATCGTTTATTTTGAGGTTTACTTGTTTCCATTTCGCAAAACCAAATCGTTGATTTTGAGTTTTACTTTTTTCCATTTTGTTTTCCCTTGCAAAGTGGTGAGGTACTCGGCCGCCCACCGTTTCCAAAAATCTTGCGACACTCGCTGTGCAAGCTGCCAGCGATCCAACCGATTCAATGCAACGTCGGATACGTCGATGTCTTCGAGGCTAGTCAGAGGTCCTCCGACTAAGAAATGTGCGGGTGTAAGAGGCTAAAGGTCCGATGGATCGTCGGACAAGGCCGTGATTGGCCTGGAGTTCAGGCAAGCTTCTATCTGCACGAGCACCGTGGAAAATTCTTCAAAGGTGAATAAAGCGTTGCCCATTACTCGCTTCAAATGGTATTTGCAGGACTTTATTCCCGCTTCCCACAATCCGCCCATGTGTGGGGATCGAGGGGGAATAAATTTCCAGTCGATTCCTTCGTTGACCAGGATATCGCCGAAGTTGCTCTTAATTTGCGTGTTGAGAAATTGACGAATTACGTTCAATTCGTTTTTCGCTCCGACAAAATTCGTAGCATTGTCGCTGTAGATTCGCTGTGGTCTTCCGCGGCGTCCAATGAATCGTAGAAGTGTTGCGAGGAATGCTGCCGATGTAAGTTCGCTCGTAACCTCCAAGTGTACGGCTTTCGTCGCAAAACAAACGACCAACGCGACGTAGGACTTGTTGGTTTTGCGTCCTCGCCCTTTGTTTACGAGCGTGACGATTGGGCCGGCGAAGTCGATGCCGGTGACGGTGAATGGACGACTCGGACGCACTCGGTCACTCGGCAATGGTCCCATCAGCTGTTTCAATTCTTGTGGACAGTAAGAGCTGCTGGCCAGCATGCAGCAAACGATGATGTTCTCTCTCGAATAATAATTTCGAGAGTCGCGTTCCTGCTGACAAAATTATCGGATGCTTGCGTTCGAATTTCCACGATGAGAATTGCAGTTTGCCGCCCACCCTTAGCACTCCGCGATCGTCGAGGAACGGTTGCAGTTGTAAAATCTTGCTGGATGTTTTCAAGTCGCGATTCTTCTTGAGGTCGGTTATCTCGTCGCGAAAATCTTTCCTTTGGACGTGTTGCACCAGTCGAATGTGTGCTTCTTGTATTTCGGAGACGGACAACGTTGACAGCTTGCGCTCGGCGCGAAGATTCTTGGCATTCCTCACGAACCGCAGGCAATAGGTTTTCTTTTCAAAAAAAATTTTTTTACGGCTCTGTATGTCATGAATAAAACCAAGAAAAAACCCGCTCTCAAAAAGCTTTACTCGTTTCCTTGAAAAAAAAATAAAACGTCAACACCTGAAATATGGCACTCCAAGGACGAAGTCTCCCTTAATAACTTCTCCGTTTGAGCACGTTTTTCTTTACTCACAAGTAATACAGGTGATCGCCCTTAAAGTCTCAAGAGACTCAAAATCCGTGCGCTTGGATTAAAATTTTTGAAAAATTATGTCGTATCGCTAGGATTGTTCCAGAGGATTGTCATATTTAAAGATATTATAAAAGAGGTCTTTGAGAATGAATTCCTATTTATTTCCATTCAGCATTATATATTTTAATAATAGTACATTGTGTACCAAGGAGGCAAAGTGGGTCTTTTGGCGCCGGGCGGGATGCTTTCAGTACGAGTCGTAGACGAGCGCGCGAGGCGAAGACGCGTACTGAAAACATCGTGCTCGGTGTTAAAAGGCCCTTGCCTCCGAGGTGCACACGAATATTTATATAACAAAACCTCGTTTCCGAGCTTTTTCGAGTCTGTCGGCGGTACGTAAAGAGTAGCCGTTTTACCGACTGCTGACGTGGATTAGCGGTGAGGAGTGCGAGAAAAGGCACTTTTAACTCCTAGGAGTTACAAGTGCCTTTTCTCGTACTCCCCACCACTAATCCACGTCGGCGGCGGTGAAACGGTTACTTTACGTACCGCCGACACGCTCGAAAAAGCGAGGAAAACGTGGTTGCGTTATATAAAATAAATAACAAAAGTTCTCACATGCTTAGGAGCCATTTCTTTCATCCTATCATTAACAATCAACATTGATATATGAAAAATCGCATTCTAGAGTCTTTTGATATTTTGACAAATAAATATATTTCTCTATTTTATCGTATAATTAATAATCAATATTAATGTATAAAAAATCACAATTATAGTCTTTTGGTGCTCTCTCTCTCTCTCTCTCGGGAGTACCGACTGAGCGGTGAGTACGCATGTCGCCTGTCATTTCGAGCTGTCTTGTTTCTGCTTTTACTGCGGGAAAACTGCCTTCGGGCGTTTTTGTTTCAGACCATAAGCACGCGCCTTTTCGCTATGCACCCGTTACTCTATCACTCGACTCTCCTGGTGCACGGCTTTCTTCCTAATTTGGAAAATTAAAAGTGATTATTTTTCTACGCCCGCCTTCGTCTCACCATCTCGGTCACGTGGCGCGCTGTTTCCCACCCTCATCAAAATTTTACACCATCGATACACTACACACACTATCAATCTTCGTGTCTATCATCAGCGTTATCATCACTCTCATTGCGCATGAGCGTGGCGATTCTTCACGAGCTTGCCCGAAGTTCTCCCTCTTCGCTACGCCGCCACTGCGACTGGACCTACCTTCGTTACAGCTGATCCGATTGACTGACCGCTGATCTGCCTGGCCGAGTGTTACCGAATCTCCCCGAGCCGCGCCGAATAGCCATTTGCCTCGAGCGTGCCGACCGGACAGGTTATTGCTATCTTTCTCGCTCTCACCATCTCACGTATGTAAACTAGGGTGTGCCAAAAAAAATCATTTTTTTTTTTATCAAGGAACACGTTTCTTCCGTTCTAGCATCATGAAATACAAAAGCCATCCAAATTTGAGCCTTTTAAAAAAATATTTAGACGTGCCTCATCGCACTTTTCTATTCTCCAAAAGAATAACCCAGGAAGCACGTCACATGCGACTTTCGCAATTTGCAACTCGCAAACGGGTCGATCTTTGGATTTTCTCAAGACGGTATTTTGTAGGAAATTGAATGCTCTACAAAAAATGTGTCTTGCTATTTTGTCCTAAATCTACTCTTTCGAAAGTTATTGATTGTTAAAAATCAATAATGAGTAGATTTGCAAAAAAAACTCCAGTTTTCTCTCGAAACTACCTGAAAAACTTGAAAAAAGAGAGCGTTCGAACGAACATCACTTTCGAAGGACCTACAGGAACAGGAACAGTACCTCATGGGATGGGGTCGAGCCATATTAGGGTCAACAATAATTCGTGAAATATAAAAAAAAGATGTTTATTCAAGATTTTTTTTGAACAATTGGGGGAACGTTGACGATGCTCCTGTACAATTCTCAATAGATATTGCAGTTCTCCCTCACCCTTCGTTAAACAGTTACTGTGAAAAAATCTGAGCCAAGTACATTTGAATCGTCCTCAAATTTCTTAGGTTTGCTTAACAATTTTTTTTTCAGTTTTTTTAACAGGAACAACTATTTCGCAGGCGTAAATGTACTTGGCTCAGATTTTTTTACAGTAACTGTTTAACGAATGATAAGGAACAACTGTAATATCTATTGAGAGTTGTACAGGAGCATCGTCAACCTTTCTCTAATTGTTTCAAAAAAAATCTTAAATAAAGATCTTTTTTTTCATATTTCACGAATTATATTTGATTGTTGACCCTATAATAGCTCGAACCCATCCCATGAGGTACTGTTCCCTATTCCTGTAGGTCCTTCGAAAGTGATGTTCGTCTGAACGCTCTTTTTTTCAAGTTTTTCAGGTAATTTCGAGAGAAAACTGGAGTTTTTTTTTGCAAATCTACTCATTATTGGTTTTTAACAATCAATAACTTTCGAATAAGTAGATTTAGGACAAAATAGCAAGACACATTTTTTGTAGAGCATTCAATTTCCTACAAAAAACCGTCTTGAGAAAATCCAAAAATCGACCCGTTTGCGAGTTACAAATTGCGAAAGTCGCATGTGACGTGCTGCCTGGGGTATTCTTATGGAGAATAGAAAAGTGCGATGAGGCACGTCTAAATATTTTTTTAAAAGGCTGAAATTTGGATGGCTTTTGTATTTCATGATGCTGGAACGGAAGAAACGTGTTTTTTAGAAAAAAATAAAAAATGATTTTTTTTGGCACACCCTAATGTAAACCGATGTAATGCCGTTCTCCGGGACCTACTAACACTATCGAACTATCAGCTGTCTCTCCTAGCGTGCGTGGAAGCCTGTCTAGCGAACGTATTACTTCTCGTCGATGCGATAGTTTCTCCAAAACCAAACAGCATTTTCTCTTCGGATCTCTGGGCTTTGGGCTTTAAAATTGCTTTCTTGCTTTTACATTCGCATCTTTTCGATTTCTTACACCATCAGTTATATATCTTACTTAACGCTTTACATCCTGCATAACGGTGTAACGTCTAAATTGCCCTCGCGAAATCGCAGAATCTTTTGCTTTAACATGTCTCATTGCGCTCTCTGCGAACGCCCTCCTAAAAGATCAGAAAAAATTCTAACGTGCACAGGCGGCTGCGACGAATGTTACCATGTTAACTGCGCCGCTTCCAAATTCTCAATGGATCGTAAGGAACTTTTAGGAAAAATCTCGTTTTGTTGCGACACGTGTGCTATGCAACGCTCATTATTAACAGCGCGCACGCCCGATACCTCGATATCTCTTCCGAGCGAACTGGAAAATCACGATACAAGCGTTTCGCCCACAGCTGCTGGCAATACAACTGTCAATCTCAGTGATTCTGATTCATCCAAAATTGATGCTATACTGGCTCAGATTTCTATGCTCACAACCTCACTCAATAATCGACTAGATTCACTGTCATCATCTTTTGATAAACGTTTCGATACTTTGTCGCAATCGGTGAACAATGCAACAATTGAATTCCGATCTAAGATCACAAAGTTAGACTCAAAATTTGATTCCCTGGAGGAAAAAGTAACTCGCGAGACTAGTGAACTCTCGTCTAAAGTAGATAGTGCGGATTCCGAATTCAATGCCCTTGAAGACAAGGTGGTCGGCGAGAACAGTGCCCTCTCGGCCAAAGTTGATAATGTTGACCGCAAAGTAGTAGCTCTCTCGTCCACAGTCGAAAACGCTGTCACCCGATTATCTCAAGTCGAGACCGAACCCTTACGCGCCGAGTTGACTGTTTCGGGAATTCCCTCCGATATTTCGCTTGAGCCGCGCGACATCATTACCAAGGTCTTCACGGCCCTGGGTGCTCCCGAGCTCATCTCCCAAGTCCTGACCATTAAAGATTTACCGCGCAGAGGTGGCCCCAAAAATTCAAACTTGTCTGCAAGCGATGCTAATTACCAACCGCTTCGAACATACAAAACTTTTTTGCTGGGTCTTGGCTCTACTATGTACCGTGACTACATTGTCAGTCTTAAGCGCGATAAAAAAAACTAGCTGTTAACGAGGTGTTTGAAACAGCCCATAACGGGCAAATCTACATTAACGAACAATTGTCACCTTTTTTATATAATCTTCGAAAACGAGCCAAAGCCAGAGCGACTGAAAAGGGTTGGAAGTCGTGTTTCATCGATGCGGGCGGTATCATTGTCCGCAAATCGCATGGAACTCCCGTTATCAAAATTTCTTCCGAAAGCGACCTCGATAAGTGTTCGAAGGCGTCGCTTAGCTCGAACACACGCCACAGTGTGGCGCTTTCCCATCTTTTCTTTCGCGCAACGGAGCTGGGTTCGAACACACGCCACACTGTGGCGCTTTGCCGCCTTTTCGTTCTCGCGAACGTCGTGATGCCGCGGAACCCACGGGGTCTCCGCGTTCACCGCCTCACGCTGAGGCCTCACGATATTCGCCGAGCTTCCCGATCTCGATGCCAGGCGGCGAAACGCTTGATCGGTAGCTCGTCAACGAAACGTTCCCGTGCGAATATAAATACGCGATCGATGAAGCCAGCAATCGAGCAAAATCTCCACTGGACTACCACTCCTACCTACTACTGCAGGAATTGGAAGCCTATTACCGGACCAAGCCTGGTCCACCCTAAGCTACAGGATTAATCCACAGCCTCCGGAAGACTCGCCGAGTCTCAACGGCCTCCAGTGGCGCCTCATCCCGCTGGATACACCAAAACCGCGGCTGACTCGACCACCACGAAGCACTCTCGTCCCGAGAGATCCCAGACGGCGACGCTGGACTTCGCCAACGTTCGCCTCTCCGCCACCGCTCCTCTCACCTCTACCCCTCTCCCCTCTGGGCAAAGGTGTCAAGACGAGGTCCATCGGTACTCAAACTACCGGAACCTCCCGAGTCCACCGAGGCGTCCAGACGCAACCGGACAGCGACAGCGAGTGGGAGAACGACCAACCCAGCAGACCAACCAGCCGGGATCGAGCGCCACTGGAGCAGCCTGGGATTCCCCTAGAGACGCCTGAAAAGAGCCACACTCCAACTCCGAAGAGCCCGACGACACCTCTCCCTAAGCGCTGCGAAGATTGCTCCCCCCTACGAACGACCACTGCCAAACCCCGGATAACGTGGCGGAAAGCCAACTTATTTTGTTTCTGTAAATAAATATGTGTGAAAATAAAACTGCAATTAACAAACTAAATCTTCATTAGCCCTCTCTTCTCTGGGCTGATTCATCGCTCCTTCGCATTACTATTGCGAACAATAAGATTGCCTGACTATCACCGAATGTTAGCATCGACCGCGCGACCCGGCAAACTCCCGATTGTACCACTCGAAACCGTCTAAAAATCGATAACGAAATAAAAATAGCCTCTTTTAATGCGAACTCTCTTTTGGGCCATTTCGACTTACTAAACACTCACCTGCTCTCTCACTTCTATCACGTCTTGTCTATAACCGAAACTTGGCTACATCCGTTAATTCCCGACGAACTGGTTAAGCTTGATAACTATGTACTAATTCGAAATGATAGGAAGTGCAAAAGAGGAGGAGGAGCCGCGTTTTACATTCATAGTTCGTTGCATGTCAAGGTCCTGGAACTCTCTCCTAACGAGTCTCTGAATGCGCCAGAATATATTGCACTTGAACTAAAGAGCCCTCAGGGCGATACGCTTCTGCTAATCGTAATGTATCGAAGGCCCAAAGGCCATCTGTTCCGAGAGTTTTCCAACACCTTGATGAAATTTTCGTTCGCGTACAAAAATATTATCCTAACAGGCGACCTTAATTGCAACCTTGATAGCAACAATTTTGAAGCTACCTCGCTCAGGGATTTTGCTGCATCACATTCGCTGCATATATAGTTCCGTCCGGGCCTACTCATCATACGATCTCGTCGAACTTTTGGCTGGATGTTTTTCTACTAGACAGTAGCGATAAATTAATTAATTTCACTAAATCCGAAGCTCCATTCATTGCTGGCCACGATCTCATCGAATTAACATTCAAATATCACTACGAAGCTCCTGTAAAACGAGTTATCACACGACGTTGTCTCAAGCGGTTTAATATTACTAACTTCAAAGAATCTGTTGCCTCGTTCCTAAATACCATCGACGGCCGTTGTGATTCAGCATCTGATGTCGACTCCTTCTCTGATCAATCAATCGCACTCCGCAGGTCCTGATAACATCTCAGCGTTCGCCATTCTCAACTGTCTCCCTGAAATTGCTCCACTACTTCTAAATCTGTTCAATTCTTCTCTCGAATCATCTCATTTTCCGTCAAACTGGAAACAAGCCTACATCCGCCCTCTCTTAAAAGCAAATTGCTGCCTCGTATACACCGACCTTACTGACGAGCTCAATCTTTCACTGCAACGGCTCATAAACTGTGGGATCCGTTTTATTTTCGATCTACGTCGGGACGAATACATTACCCCGTTTAGGCGCGAGCTGGGTTGGCTCAATGTTAAGTCCCGTCGCCAGTATTTCCTAGCCATCTTCATGTTCAAAATTGTAAACGGCTCAGCACCGTCATACCTTAACGACCTCTTCCAACCTGCTCCTGCTCCTACCCACCCAACTCGTCGTCGAATGGCCGAGTTATTCCATATACCGAATCATCGCACCTCTTGCCTTCATAACTCCTTTGTTTTTTCCGGAATTTACCTGTGGCACTCACTGCCCACTGAAATCACCTCATCCGAGACTCTACTCTCCTTCAAATCTAAACTCTATCGGTACCTGTTCGATAGAGAAGTACTCTGATGCTGCTGTTTCAGAAACTCAGGCCGTCTCCTATGTAAACCGTTGTATTGTACCGGTTTACACTTCAGAATATTACACTTTCGCGACAACTTGTTTAAACTCTCTTCTTGTACCTAGTATTTTAAGTCTTACTCTAAGTTTTTAGTATTTAAGAACCTTACTTTAACCGTCTCTTTTTTGTTCTTCTTTATATACTTTCTTTTCTCTGACTTACGCTCATCACTCACGTCACCACTGCGAGATCGCCTCTTGCAAGTCAGAAAATTTGTATTTCTTTTACTCTGTGCCTTAAAGCATTGCTAGGGCATTAATAAATACATCGATCAATCAATCAATCAATCTCTCTCTCTCTCTCTCTCTCTCTCTCTCTCTCTCTCTATATCTCTCTCTCTCTCTCTCTCTCCACCACTCTCAGAGATTTCGTCTTTACTCGCTCTCTCTTTTTGATTCCTTCTGAAGCTACCTATCACACCTCTTATTGCGACACATGGCTTGACGTATTTATAATCGACAGCGCTGACAAGGTCATTAACTTCTCTAAGTCTGATGCACCCTTCATTGCGGGTCATGATGCTCTTGAAATTACCGTTAACTTCGCGAAGAACGTGTTCATCCCTCGCTCATTGACCAGAAGAAACCTAAAACACTTTAATGCCGCAGCTTACAACCGTGACCTGACCAATGCTTTCTCTGACATCCCTATCCCTCCAATCTCCCTACCTAGTAACATCGACTCCCTTCTCTCTGCCTATACCTCTACTATCATCACGACCCTTAACAAGCACGCGCCACGCTTCACTTTCCCCGCCACCAAACCGCCAACACCTTGGATAACTCCTGACCTCAAACGTATGATTAAGGAACGTAACGCTCTCTACAAACGTGCCAAACGCACTCGAAATCTTCTTGCCTTTACCGTCTATCGTAATTTCCGCGACCGCGTCACCGCCTTACTCCGAAGCTCGAGAGAGAGATACCTCCTCGTTAAACTGAACGGTACCACCAATGCCTCTTGCTTGTGGAAGGAGTTGACGACTTTGGGCCTAGTCAAACCTAGATCCTCGTCGCCTCTTCACTTTTTCTCAGCTGATCAACTCAACTCATATTATGCCACTATCGTCGGCACCGACTCCCAGCTTGATCTCTCCACGCTCACTTCATCTCTTGACCTCGTTGTCAGGCCTGATCCCCCCTTCGCTTTCCTCCCCATCTCTGTCGACGATGTCGTCAAACTCCTCTCCTCATTATCTTCTTCCTCGCTTAGTCACGGCCACGATGAGATCTCTGCTTTTTCAATCATAAACTCTCTTGATAACGTTGCCTCTACTCTCACGTTCATCTTCAATCAGGCTCTATCTCTCTCTCACTTCCCCACCAATTGGAAGCACGCGCTAATTAGACCTCTATCTAAGACGAATCCACCTCTCAACCCTTCCGACACGCGACCGATTGCTAATTTATCTGTCATCTCCAAGGTCTTTGAGCGAGTTCTTTATAATCAAATTTATTCTTTCCTTACCTCCAATAATCTACTTGACCCACGTCAGTCAGGCTTTCGCACTAATTTCAGCACGCAATCCGCCCTCCTACGGGTCACTGATGACATTCGGCTCGCTATTGATCAGCGAAAATTAACGATCTTAGTCCTATTTGATTTCAGTAAAGCTTTTGATACCGTCTCACACCTTCAACTTCTCACCAAGCTCAAACACCTCGGCTTTGCAGACTCAGCCATTCTCTTTCTGTATTCCTATCTTGTTGGCAGAACGCAATCGGTCATTGCCGATAACGGGGATCTGTCTGCTCGGTGCAATGTCACCCGTGGTGTTCCGCAGGGCTCTGTACTTGGCCCTCTTCTTTTTCTTTTATTCATCAACGATATAGGCTCAAACCTGCGGTACCCCAATCGGGTGATCTTCGCTGACGACACGCAGATCTACCTGCACTGTCTACCATCAGAACTCAACGCAGGCATTGCTCGAATAACAGAGGACGTTAACATTATTAACGACTTTGCTGCCTCTAACGGTCTCAAGCTTAATGCATCTAAAACTAGAGCCCTTGTTATTGGGAGCAACGCCTACGTTCGCACTATCGACTTAGCGACTTGCCCTCAAATTCGCATTGGGCTTGACCCTCTCCCCTACGTGACCCATGCCCGCAACTTGGGTGTGATTCTCTCTTCTGATCTCTCCTGGATCAGGCATGTCAACTCGCTTTCTCAAAAAGTCCATTCTGTTTTGCACAAGCTGAAATTCAACCGTAATGCCATCCCTGTCGCGGTCAGGGTCACGCTAATTCGGGCGCTGATTCTCTCAAAAATCGATTATTATTGCCTCGTCTACCATGATGTCTCCGATGAGTTAAACACCAAACTTCAAAGACTTGTAAACACCTGCGTGCGATTTATATTCGATCTACGTCGTGACACCCACATCTCTCCATACCGGCACCGACTAAATTGGTTCTCCACTGTAAACCGACGGCGATACTTCCTGGGGATCGCTGCCTACCGCATTTCCCACAATGATGCTCCTGCCTACATACTCGACCTGCTTCCCCAGGATGTTCCCTCTGCAAGAAGATCCGAACGAACCAATGACCCCTCCTCCATAACATTCCATATCCCCATTCATCGCACCTCTATCTACCATAATTCTTTCCGTCTTTCTGCTGCTTACCTCTGGCACTCCCTGCCTCCTGTTATCAAAGCGTCCCCCTCCCTTACAATATTCAAAACTAAACTCCACCGCTTTCTCCTCGAGAGCGAATTCCCTCCTCATTCGTCCTAACTCCTTTCAAATCTCTGTTTTGCCGTCGGGTCATCACTCTCGGGTCTTTATTCTCATTCTATGTCACTTATTCTCACCTCTTCATTATTCTTTATTATTCTTTATTATTCTTTAATATTCTTCATCCTGTTCATCTTTATTATTCTTATGCTTTCTTTTTCTGCGTGTGTTTTTATCTTCTACTCTGTTTACTTTTTATTCTGCTTCACTCACTCCTATGCTGCATTTATATCTCTAATGCCTATTTTTTCCAATTTTCCACTCGGTCCCTACTTTACTCTAGATTAAGCTTATTCTTACGACTGTTTGTACAATTTATTATATGATTTTTCTTTGTGTTCTATGCGCCCTTTAGCCTGCTTGGGCGGAAATATATTATCAATCAATCAATCAATCTCTCTCTCTCTCTCCCTGGCTGTCAACCACGTTAGGTGTGCCGCAGGGGTCAGTGCTCGGCCCGCTACTGTTCTCAATTTTTATCAACGATATCTCTCAGGTCCTTAGATTTTCTCGACACATGGTGTTTGCGGACGACTTGCAAATATATATAACGAGTGCACCTCGAAAACTCGACGAAGAGCTAGTTAAAATCCGGTCCGATGTCAACGCTATTTTCAACTATTCTGCTGATAATGGTCTTAGCCTCAATGTAGCTAAGTCGAAAATCATCATCCTAGGCAGCAATGCAAGAGTTCGATCGTTGGACTTGGAAAGTTTGTCACCGATCATGATTAATAATGCTACGTTGCCGTATGCGAAAGAGGTTAGGAATCTAGGAATCATGTTATCCTCGGATTTGTCCTGGCACAGCCACATCTCGGAAATTTCGCGCAAGGTATGCTTTTCCCTCCATAGGTTGAAGTTTCATCGCAATTCACTATCGCGTGAACTTCGCATAAAGCTAATTTCGTCCCTGATTCTACCGCATCTTGACTACTGCTGCCTCGTTTATCATAACTTGTCTGGGGAGCTGAATTTGAAGTTGCAGCGGCTGATCAATATGTGCATTCGGTTCATCTTCGACTTGAGGAGGGACGAGCATGTGAGCCCGTATAGACGCCAGCTAGGCTGGCTGTCGGTAGCCGACCGGCGCTCGTATTTTTTAGGTATTATGGCGTACAAGGTCCTCCATGGGCTAGTTCCCGATTACATAAGTGCTCTTTTCAATCAAGCGAATGCTGTAGGTGGTGAGAACGCCGTGGCTCTACGACCGCGGAATCGAGCTTTTAACATCCCTAACTTTCGCACTGAGACTTTCCGTGACTCCTTCACGATTTCGGCATGTTATTTCTGGCATTCCCTACCACCGACTGTGACCTCGGCCCCGAGTCTTGATACCTTTAAACTTAGACTTAAGGATTATCTATCAGAAACAGAACGAACTATGGTTGTGGGTTGATAAGCGGCACGATTTCCGCCTGCGGTTATTTCATTTTCATTTTTATTACTATTTTTTTTTTTTTCTTTTTCCTTCCCTATCTTACGATTGTTACTGCTTAACTTTTCATGCGTTTATTTTACGTTATGCTTAGCTTTTCATGCGATTATTTCACGTTATGCTTTCATGTATGTTTTGCGACGTTACTATGGTCTTTGCGGTTTTCTTTTGTTTAGAGTTTGAGAGCACTAGTTGCAATTATGTTTTTCATTTTATTTTCTATCATGTTGTTATCTCGATCTGAATTTTATTTGCTGTTTGATTGCTTATGTATCTGCGCACTGCCTATAAGTCAGCGGACTAAGGCAAAAATAAAGCATCATCATCATCATCAACTCCCTCTCTCTCTGGTTTTTATATTTTTAGTTTATATTGCGTGAGTTTTTATTTTTATCTTTTATTTTGTATTTTATATTTTTATATTTTTATTTTGTTTTTTATTTTTTCGATTCTATTGCTTGTACTGGGTGTGCGTGCGCTACTTTTTACTTTTTTATTTTTATTTCTATGTATTTTTATTTTATCTTATTTTCGCGTGTTGCGCATTGCTTGGTCTGTCACTCTCGGCTTTTCAAACTTGTACTTACTGAGTACAATGTATTTTCTGCTATAATTTTCATTTGCCCCCTGGACTCGTCTTCGGCATAATGAATAGATCTCATCATCATCTCTCTCTCTCTCTCTCTCTCGCTCTCTCTCTTTCTCAATTATCGTCTGCCGTCAGCACCACTGGAATGAATATCGGGCCTAACTTGGATTCTTCGTCGCTGGGATCTTTCGCCGTCTCGGCGGGAATTGTTATCCGTGGGGTTCCCATGGAAATAACTTTTTCTGACTCTGAGATTGTTCGCTCTGTCTTCCAAGCGCTCGGAGCTCCTGAACTTGTCGATGATATTTTTGATTCGCGATTCATGGCACTGAAATCCGCCGAGCTTCAGAACCCAACAGCATCCTCATCTGCGACTCGCTCGATCAGATCTTCACTCGTCTGCCGTATGAAATCCGTGGTTTCTCGGGACCTTGTTCTTGAAAAGGCGCGTGCCAAGAGGATGCTATCAGTTCGGGACGTGGTCTCTCTTAATCGCGACGATCGTCTTTATGTGAGTGAGCTTCTCCCATTGAACATTCACAAATTATTGTTGAAAACTAAAGCAAGAGCTCGGAGTCTTAAATTGTCTCGTGTCTGGGCCATTCATGGTGTCGTCAAGGTTAGGAGAGAAGGCAGTCCCGACATTATTGTTCTGCGGTCTGAATCAGACCTTGAACAATTCTCTTGACTTCCTCGGTGCGTAAATCGGTCCTCTACCTCTTCAGATGAGCCAGCACCCCCGTCTGCACTTAAAGTCTTTTTATTTAACGCTAATTCACTGCTCCGACATTTCCCTCTATTTTGTGCTCAAGTCGCTGATAATTTCTACCATGTTATTTCCGTTACTGAAACATGGCTTCATGCCGGCATTCCTGATGACCTTGTTACTCTGCCGGGTTACTTCCTTGTTCGTAATGATCGAGTGGGGAAGCGCGGCGGCGGGGTTGCTTGCTACATCCATGATTCGCTTCGCTTTAAACTTCTAGCTGTCTCTGCGGCGGAATTCTCTAATGCTCCTGAATTCTTGATCGGTGAGATTCGCACCTCTCAAGATCGCGCCATTGTTTTTGCCACGGTGTACAGGCGTCCTAAAGGAATTCTTTTTAATAAATTTGCGGAAATATTATCTGATCTCTCTATCAATTATCAAAATTTAATCATCACGGGTGATCTGAATTGCGACTTATCTAAAACCAGCTTCGAATCAAATTCTCTCCGTGATTTTGCCCTCGCTCACGCTCTTCACATCGTTGAGTCTGGCCTTACCTTTCATACAAGCTCCTCGCACACCCTACTCGATGTTTTTCTGGTTGACTGCCAAAGTAAGATTATCTCCTTCTCCAAGTCCGCTGCCCCCTTTATTGCCGGTCATGATTTGCTGGAACTTAGATATAAGTTTCGGCCCGATATCCGTCCACCTCTCATTATCGCTCGTAGGAATGTCAAGCACTTCGTGGAGGCTGACTACCTGTCCTCGCTTTCTTCCGCCTTATCTCTGTTAAATCTTGCGTCCTTGTCTTCTTCCCCCTCCGTAAATCACTTCGATGATCCCATTCAAAACTTCACTTCTGCTATAACAAATTCTTTTGATTCTCATGCGCCAATTACTCACTTCACCGTAAACCGTTCCTCCGCACCTTGACTTACTGATCTACTCCGTTCCAAAATCAAACACAGGAACAGGCTCTATAATCAAGCTAGACGTTCCCGTGACTTGCTTTCCATGTCTGTTTATCGCAATTTCCGTAACTCGCTATCCTTGGAGTTGAGAGCTGCCAGGGACAACTTTTACATTCGTCGAATCTCGTCGACCAGCGATCCCGCCAAAATCTGGAAAGAACTTTCCTTTCTATCGCTTACCAAACCTAGAGGTTCCTCGCCATTCACTTTTTTTTCTCCCGACCAGCTCAATACTTACTACGCGGCCATCTCCACCTCAGTGGCACCCTATCCTGTTTCCTTATCCTCTCTCAATCTACCCCCCTTGCTTCCAAATCAGCCTTATTTCGACTTCTCTGATATCACTGCAGACTCTCTGATTTCTGTTCTGCCTAATTCTCTCTCGCTCTCTCAAGGGCCCGATTCCCTTTCGATGTTTGCAATCCTAATCCGGCCCTCTCTTAATTCAACATCTATTAAACATCTCCAATTCTAGCCTTCGTCTCTCCTTCTTCCCTGCTCTCTGGAAAAAAGCTTTCATTCGACCGCTGCTCAAGTCCGTCCCACCTGCGTCCCCGTCTGACGCTAGGCCTGTTGCAAATCTGTCTGAATTGTCCAAAGCGCTTGAGCGGGTTGTTTCCAAGCAGATCGTTCAGTCCCTTACAGCGAATGACCCCGCTGATCCTTTCCAGTCGGGGTTCGGACGGGGATACAGCACTCAGACGGCCTTGCTCAAATCAAATCAGGACGTTAGGCAAGCGGTCGATGATCGGCAATTGACTGTTCTAGTCCTCTTCGACTTTAGCAAGGCCTTCGATACTGTGCCCCATCACTTACTTCTCCTTAAACTTCGTCTCCTGGGATTTTCCGACAGGGTTCTTGCCTGGTTCTTTTCGTATCTATCGAATCGTGTTGAGACGAGTCGTCGACATTTAACGCAATCGCGAACCGAAGAAGGCCGAGCGTAGCCGAGCGTAGCCGAAGGGACCTGCGTGTCTCGAACGCGATAAGCGACGCGATAAATCAGTTACGAGGAAACTCGATAAGCGATAGCACGCGGGATATCTCGTAAGGTTACAAATAAAGTAAAAGCAAATTAACGATACTCTTCGAGTCTTTTATCTTTCCTCCAAGAAAGTTGCTCCCCGATCCATAATCCTTAACAGGTTATGGGCCCAGACAACGAATTCGGGTAAAATCAAATCGCGGTCTTGCTGGAAAGAAAAAGAAAGAGTGAAGGGATCGCGGTAGTGCGAGAAAGAGAAGCGTGCGGGCTTGTAACTCGAGACGGCCATTGTTGCGTGTCGAGCGAGGCACGTGGTCGAGAAAATCAAAAGACGTGTGTTCGCGAGACAGGTGCTCAGGAAGAGATCGAAGTGTGTCGAATCTCGGGCATCGGGGAAAAACGAAATAGCGAGAATATACGCCAACGAGTTTCGTGTCGTATCGCGCGCGTAAGCAAACGCGCGGTTTTCGTCTTTCCGATTTCAGTGTACACGCGATCCAAGTTTTCGTCGCCGCTCGGAAATGGCGAGCGACGCTCTGGTACGATCGGTCAAAAGGTTCGACGGGAAAAATTTCCAAGCGTGGAAGTTCCAAATATCGGCAGTGCTGATGGCGAACGAGATATTTGACGTGGTTGACGGTACCAGAAGGAGGCCAGCGGACACAGAAGGTCCAAATGCAGCGCTTACGAAACTGTGGATAAAAGACAATGCCAAAGCGACGGCGATCATCGCGTCGGCTATGGAGGACGAACAAGTAGTGAGTGTACTAGTGTGTGGTACCGCAAAGGAAATGTGGGACAAGCTCATCACAGTACACGAACAGAAATCCGCATCTAACGTTGGCGCGCTAACACAGAGGTTCTACTCGTACAAAATGAGCCCCACAGACACGGCCATCCAGCACGTGAGTGCGGTTCAAAATACGGCGCGACAGTTGATCGATCTCGGAGAAAGGATCTCCGACGCGGCAGTGATCGCGAAAATCCTATCAAGTTTAACGTCAAAATTCAACGTGTTCAGAACAGCGTGGGACAGCGTGGACCCAGCGCGCCAGACGATCACATATTTGCTAGAGAGGCTCATACGTGAAGACTCGAACGAAAATGAAGACGGTGACACAACGAGTGCGTTAGCAGTTACCAGGCAAAGCAGTTCGAGAGACGGTGCACGACCTAAAGAAAAGGAACATAAAAGGAAAAAGTCCAAGAAGAACATCGAGTGCTGGCGATGTCAGGAGAAGGGACACTACGCCAGTCAGTGCGAGAAGCGGAAGAAGGACGGCGACAGCAAAGATAATAATAAAGGTCAGTCGAATCTCGGGTGTGCGTTTGTTGTCCAGTCGCAGAAACCGAGCGAATAAGGACAAGCACGGGAGGTGGGGGATCGAGCAAAACAGCCTTCGGCCGAGCAGTCCAGGTGGTTGCGGGACGCCGACAAGAGGGACGTCTGGATTACCGACAGGGGAGCGTCGGAGTACGTCACGTCGCGTCGCGACTGGTTCGAGGAGCTGCGGCCGGTAAAAGGGGAAACTGTGTTACTGGGTGATGCTGGAGTATGCGAGGTGGCAGGCGTTGGGAGAATCCGCATCGAGAAGTTCGTCAATGGCGAATGGGAAAGCGGTACCATCGAGAATGTGCTACTCGTACCTCGTGTTACAAGAAATTTGTTTTCAGTTGGAGCCTGCACGAACAAGGGGTTCAAAGTAGAGTTCGAAAACGGAATCGTAGAGCTAACGCGAGGAGGCATCGTCGAGGCATCCGGTGAAAAACAGGACAACGGGCTGTATCGATTATATTTCCGAAGGCCAAAGAAACGTCGAGAAATAAACATGGCAGCTGTGGACTTTAAAATGTGGCACGAGCGACTCAGCCATATTCACAAGCGAGCACTCACAGAATTGGTGAATCAAGAGCTCGTGGATGGTATAATGTTCAAGAACGTGGAAGATTTTTTCTGCGAGGCGTGCCAATATAGTAAACTCCATAAACTCCCGTTCCAGAGAGAGAGCAAGAAAACGGCGAACGCACCCGGAGAGGTCATCCACAGTGACGTGTGCGGACCAATACCGGTACAGTCGTTAGGAGGAGCGAAGTATTATGTACTCTTCAAGGACGACGCGACAAACTTTCGAGTCGTGTACTTCATTCGTCACAAGTCAGACGTGTACGAGCGGTTCAAGGAATTCGAACGCCTAGTGAACAACAAGTTCGGGCGAACGATGAAAACGCTACGTACGGACAACGGCACCGAGTACCGGAACGAGAGGATGAACGAATACCTAAAGAAGAGAGGAATCACGCTCGAGACCACTGCTCCATATACTCCGGAACAAAATGGGAAGTCCGAACGAGACAATCGCACGATAGTGGAGGCAGCAAGAACGATGCTGCAAGCAAGAAAGTTACCGACGCAACTATGGGCGGAAGCAACTGCTACAGCGGTCTATACTCTGAACAGGATAGGGCAGTCGAGAGAGGGCGGAAGTCGTACGCCGTACGAGATGTGGACGGGGAAGAAACCGGATCTTCGCCACATGAGAGTCTTCGGCTCCGACGCCTATGTCTACGTGCCGAAACAGAAGCTCACAAAGTTCGATCCTCGAGCGAATAAATTAATTCTCGTGGGATACGACAGTGAGTCGTCGAACTACAGGTGTTACGATCCTGTTACGAAAGTTGTTTCTATTTCTAGGCACGTAGCGTTCAACGAACGAGAGAGTAGCGAGAGATCGAAAGTACTAGTCTCCGAGGTCGAACTGACGTTCCCGCTGGAGAGGGAGATCGACGAACAAGATGCAGAAATTGGTAACGGAGCCGTCGTTGGCGACCAAGCCGACGATGTGGCCGCCGAGAACGTGACAGCAGGCGACGATGCAGCAGGTGACGAGACCACAGAACCGGCGCAAGAGGCCCCGGCACCAAGAGTATTGCGCGATCGAGCAACGATCAAGCAACCAAAGAGGTATGAATTGTGTCTCGTAGAATACAGTGTTCCAGAAGCATACCAAGAAGCTGTATCAGGTCCGGAGGCTAGTCAATGGGCGGAAGCCATCGAGGACGAGCTCGATGCACATCGAAAGAACGGGACGTGGAAAATAATACCGAGGATCCCGGGCGGAAAAACCATAGATTCGAAATGGGTTTTCAAAATACTACGCGACACGGAAGGAAGCGTCGTCAGGTTCAAGGCACGTCTGTGTGCCAGAGGCTTCATGCAGCGAGAAGGCGTGGACTACTCGGAGACGTTCTCGCCAGTCGTCAGGTACGACTCGCTCCGAGTACTCCTAGCGATCATCACGGAAGAAAATCTCGAAGCAGTACAGTTCGATGTTCGAACTGCATTTCTCCATGGACTTCTCGACGAAGTCGTAATGATGGAGATTCCTACAGGACTGGAGGTAAACAATCGAGATAAAGTGGTGTGCCGTCTCGAGAAGGCTCTGTATGGCTTAAAGCAGGCACCGCGCTGCTGGAACCTGAAAATCGCGAGTGTTTTAAAGAGATTCAACCTGAAAGAGACTAACGCGGACAAATGTGTGTTTGTAGGTACGTATCAAAGGTGTAAAGTATATCTCGCGCTGTTCTTCGTAGACGACGGGATAATTGCAGCGAAGTCTGCGGATGTAATCGAGAAAATTGTAAGCGAGTTAAGTAAAGAATTCGAGATAACAATCGGGGATTGCAGTAGCTTCGTCGGAATGCAAATAAGTCGAGATCGCGAGTCAAAGTCGATGTTCGTACATCAAGAGACCTACGCGAAGAAAGTCATTGAGCGTTTCGGAACGACTCAAGCAAAAGGGGTTTCCGTACCGGCGGACCCCCATACAATTTTACTGTTACGTCCTGGCATTCTTGCCAGCACCCCATAATTTTTTTCTATTATCTCTCTCTTTTTCATCACAAATAGCTTACCATCAGCAGGTAAATTCGCAAACGTCATCTTTTGTCGATAATTTAATCATTCTAATAATATTTTTTTACAAACGAGTATGTGCATCTTTTGTGATAACACATACTCGTCAGCATTAGTATATAAGCCCTCGAACAGTTGCGTAAATACGTCCCTTATATATCCTTCTAAACGTAATACGTAATAATATACAAGAGACCACGTGTCCCTTGGACAGCGCTCAATCCGAAACGCAAGACTAAGATAACCAATTTTCCCATGGTCCGTTTTCCACAAAACCCTCGAAATGCTCTCGAAGAAATACAGAACTCTTTATCTCAGTCACGAACTCCAAACGCAGCTGCAAGATAGCATATTAATAAACATTCGAATCCTGGGAAAATATTCTCGAGGAAACACAAACTCCTTAGCCCTAAACACAGCTGCAAGATAACATATTAAAATCCCGAGAACTCGGAAAATGATTGACATTTCCCATAACACAAAATCAGACCTAATGCATAAATGCGAACAGCCTCCTTTTCTAAGAAAACGAGATCACATCCTCCAATCATAACCTTACAGAAAACTCCCCTACATTTCAACTTCCAACCAAAAATCGGAATTCCTTATCGTATTCTTTTAACCAATTAGAAAAAGCAACGTTGAGCATTTTCCACCACTTTTTCTCCCTTACAACAAATTTACTCCAGCATTGAAAATGCTCTCGTAAAATCCTCAGTTAGAAACTAACATCGAAACCAAGAGGTCATCTTCCCTTCTGGGCAAGAGTCTCTCAATCTTAAAACTTAAAAGAACTTAACTATAAATTCAAACATTAAAACTGAGATCCGATCGTCAAACTCTGACAAATAATCCTAAATCTCTAACTCCGATCGAAATCAGTGAATCGAACATTAAACGAATAATCAACTGAATAATCTAGAATAATTGAATAATTGTAATATTCAAAAGTGTATTTAAGAGTGTAAATAAACAAACAATTATTAGTGAACGCGAGTTTATCAAAATTTATTCGAGTGTTCAAACTTCACTCTGGGTAAGAGTATCACCAAAATAAACCATCGCATAAATCTCTAAAACCCAAATGTTAGTAATTTGTGTCTGGGAATAGCGTAGAAGTCAAAAAGGACTCACTGGCGATAGCTTTCAAATCAAGCATCGCGCTCAAAATCGACGACTGCGCATTCCAAACTAAATTCTCCCACTTGGGACGTAACAAATTACTACAATAAAACTGGTGGCAGCGGAAAAACTTACGGAAAATCTTGAACAATCTTAAATAAAAATCTGTGAAAAACACCCAGTTTTAATACTACATTAAAACTGGTGGCAGCGGAAAAACTTACGGAAAAATCGGAAAACCTACTAAATCTAAATTACGAAATCTTCTAAATCTCAAAATCATTAATCTGCCAACCATACCAGTTTTAATTTTACAATAAAACTGGTGGCAGCGGAAAACAAGAAATCAACAAAAATCATATAAATTATCAGAATCTTCGAAAAACCAAAAATCACACCACTTTCAATTTTACATTAAAACTGGTGGCACTGAAAAACAACGGACAATCATCTAAATTACAAAATCATCGAAGCACGCCATTTTTAAGTCTATATTAAAATTGGTGGCAACTAAAACCTTCGAAATCGTAAAATCTTTTGGTGATATAAAAACTCGAAAAGCTACTAAATCAACAAGTGCACACAAAAACTTTTTGAATTCTGAACTCAATTCTATAATAATTCAAATTGAATCATCGAACTCAATCATCACTGAAGAAACTTGGGGACCATAAATCGAACGAGCTCTTCGTGAAACGAAATATTCGGTTCACACCTTCACACCAATACATCGAGACATCGTTGGAGGACCGAGCCATAAAACAGCTGTGTGCCGGAGAGCAGGTCAAAAACACCAGCAGCAGCAATCTCAAGAGGACTCAACACGACTTCTCAACAGCGGGTTCAACGGCACACGACAACCCCCTACAATATCTTCAATTCGTAAGTCGTAAGAATTAAGGATGCCAAACGAACACGGTGATCCCATGGAAATTTCCGGAATAGACGGTGCAGGAGGTGGAAACGGTCCACCAAATCCTCCACACACAACAATAGATATGGATAGACTAACACAAGAAATAACGAATCGTTTAATCCATCAAAATCCTCAGAACCTTTCAAATCCTCAGAACCTTCAAAATCCTCAAAATTCAAATCAATCCTCAAATGCAAATGCAAATCTCAATCAAACGTACGATAATTTAACTTATCCTATGCACGCGAATTATCGCGATTTCACTCGGTATATCCCAGAGTTCGATGGCACATCAAAAACTTGTTCATTAAACACATTTATTAATTATTGCGAATCAGCACGGGAATTCATACCTGTTATCACGGAACGACCAATCGTAACATTATTGAAAAGTAAATGCAAGGGAATCGCTTGCGAAAGCTTAGAAAGTTTCAGTGTAACAAAAATCAACGAACTGATCGATATCCTAAGAAGTAGATTTATTGCCTCGAGACCACTTTTTGCATGGTTAACAGAATTGCATACCCTCGAACAGAAAGACAAAGAATCTTTGCTTGCATTTTACAGTAGAGTCAATCTCCATCTTAATCAAACCAATCAAGCAATTGACTTATCGAAAGTACAAGATCCAAAAGGTGCAAAAAATTGGGCTCAAGACATGGCGATAGACCAATTCCGAAAAGGCGTTAACATTGCGTACCGTCCTCATATTCCTTGCACGGTCTACAAAACATTGGAAGACATTTATAAAAAAGCCTCTGAAATCGAAAAAATGGTTGGACCAATCGAAACAAAAAGTACCAACCAATCAACGTGCTTACCAATAAATCAATTCAATAAAAATCAAGATTCCAGAAATTCCTCAAATAAATCCTCCAGCAAATCGGACAAATTCTGTAATTTTTGTAAAAAGACAAATCACGTGACAGATGACTGTTACGCACTGAAAAGACAGAACAATACTGATCCGACGGAAAACAAAAGTCAAGTCATTTGCAATTATTGTAAAAAACAAGGACACGTCATAAACGACTGTCGAAGACGAGCATATAACAATGGTAGGAACGTGGCTGTAAACTCAAATAAACAGCCGGGAAACGAATCGGCGACCCTTCGTCCGGGTGCGTCGACGGGACAAAATCAGTAAACGTACCCAAATCTGAAAGACCCGAAATAACAGAACAGAAAATCCTTCGGGCCTATTGCAATCTCAATACACTATCAAATAATTATCATGCACCAGCAATAATTATAGAGTCGCGGGACTTAATCAAGAAACAAACACTATTCCTCGCTGACTCGGGATCGCAATTGAATCTAATTAAAATACAAAACATCGCTAATCCAAGTCTCATAAATAATTTCGTTATTTACGAATTATACGGAATCTCAAATTCTGATAGACCAAAAACTCTTGGTCAAATTAACATCGCTATTCATGAAAAATCAGAAGTATTTCACGTAGTCGCGGATGATTTCCCCATAGAATTCGACGCAATACTTGGTCATGAAACGTTAGGTATAAACAAAGGAAAGATTGACTGGAAAGAACGGTGTGTGCAAATCAATGACGTGGACGTACCATTCGTAAACTCAGAGTCATTTCTTCTGCGGGCCAGACAGAAAATGATGATGTTTGTACGAGTGGAAAACGCACTAGAGACAGGTTATATACCTCGCATACCGTTCCCAGAAGGCGTTTACGCGGGCGAAGCCTTAGTAAAAAATACTAATGGTAAAGCTTTCCTCTACGCCATCAACACCCTTGATACAGACGTTAAAGTGGATGTTCCCGTGATCTCTCTCTATCCTTTCGATATGAGTACAGATGACGAGGACAGTCAAAAGAATGTAAATTCCGCAATTGGCAAAGCTGAAGACAACGATATTTCTCGGACGCGGGAAAATCGTGTCCAAAATGTGATAAACCTTTTGCGTCTTGACCACCTTAATGATGAAGAACGTAACGCGGTATCAGCACTTGTTGCAGAAAATGCGGATCTCTTCCATATACCAGGTGAACCACTCAGATCGACCAGTGTCAGCAAACATAGAATTCTCACGGTAGACGATAAACCCGTGAACACGCGACAATACCGGCATCCACCTTTTCAAAGACCGGAAATCGAGAAACAAATAAATGATTTGTTAAAATTAAACATAATAGAATCTTCAAATTCACCATATAATTCACCGGTGTGGATAGTTCCTAAAAAAGAAGATTCCAAAGGCAATAAAAGATGGAGGCTTGTAATCGATTTTAGAAAACTCAACGACGTCACGATAGGAGACGCATATCCTCTGCCCTTGATAACAGAGATTTTAGACCAACTCGGCGGAGCCAAATATTTTTCTATTTTCGATTTAGCATCCGGGTTCCATCAAATACCAATGGACCCTAACGATAAACATAAAACAGCATTCACGACTCCTCACGGTCATTACGAATTCAATAGAATGCCTTTCGGTTTGAAAAATGCACCGGCTACTTTCCAGCGCTTAATGGACCTTGTACTCAAAGGCTTACAAGGCAATGACCTATTCGTATATTTGGACGACATAGTTATTTATGCTCGATCGATTGAAGAACACAATATTAAATTCAAGAAACTCGCAGAACGATTACGGAATGCTAACCTAACATTACAAACCGACAAATGTGAATTCTTAAGAACAGAAGTACGGTATTTAGGACACCTCATCTCAGCAGACGGATTAAAACCTGACCCAAAAAATATCGAGGCTGTAAAAAAATTCCAAATTCCGAAAACCCCTAAAAACGTCAAGGAATTTTTAGGCTTAGCAGGTTATTACCGTCGCTTCATAAAAAACTTCGCAGCAATTGCAAAACCTTTGTCGGACTTAACGAGCAAAAACGTCAAATTTCACTGGAACAATGAACATCAGTTAGCATTCGAAACATTGCGCGACAAGCTGTGCTCTAAACCAATACTCCAATATCCAAATTTTTCTGAACCGTTTATCGTCACAACCGATGCATCAAATTACGCTGTAGGTGCGATCCTCTCACAGGGAAAAATCGGGGAAGACCCCATGGTCGCAGCCGCCTCCCGCGTCTTAAATAAAGCAGAAAGGAACTATTCCACAACCGAAAAAGAAATGGTCGCAGTGGTCTTTGCACTTAAAACTTTCAGGCCTTACCTTTATGGTAGGCAATTCACACTCTTGACGGACCACCGACCTCTTGTCTGGGTAAATTCCATGAATGACCCGACATCACGAGTATTGAGATGGAGAGAAAGATTAAAAGAATTCGATTTCAAAATCCAATACAAACCGGGAAGAATAAATACCAACGCTGACGCATTATCGCGTAACCCAATCGTTCTCCCGATCAAATTCAAATGGCATATTACAGAAACTGATACCGGAGGAAAATTACTCAGTCTGAATCCGAGCGTGATCAGACCTCATCCCTCCTCTTCTAACTCAAATGATAGGAGAAAGAAACCACGAGTTTCTAATCCCATTTCAGAAAAAGTCCCTGTGACTTCTTCTACTCTAAATCTGTCTCCACAATTAACTGATTATAGTGACACGGATAGTCCTAGAGAAACGTGCAATAATCATTTAATGAGTGGAACAAACAAAATCTCGAAATCAAATCAGCAGCCTGATCAACTGTCTGATAAAAGCCTCAGAAAAGAGAGGACACTAAATCTAGAGCTCGAAGAAATAAATTCGTCTAAATCAATTAATACAGAGCATCATACGAATTTACGAGAGCAACAAAAAATAACATTTCAAAATCAAAGAAATGAAAATTCAGAGCATCCTTCAGAGCATCAGAAAAACAAAAATTCAGAGCATCTTTCAGAGCATCAGAAAAACAAAAATTCAGAGCATCCTTCAGAGCATCAGAAAAACAAAAATTCAGAGCATTCTTCAGAGCATCAGAAAAGCGAAAAATCAGAGCATCCGTCAGAGCATCAGAAAAATCAAAATCTAGAACATTCTTTAGAACGCGCATCAGAAAATCCAGAGCGTCAAAAAGAAAAAATCGAATCTCGTAAGAGTCCTTCAGAAGGCTCGAAAACAAAATCGCATGAATTAATTAGTTCAAAGCAATCAGCGAATAAATCACAAAATCCGAAATCAAAGCAAGAATTCCCAGTCGAAAATTCGGAGAGTCAAGCTCTCTATTCAGCTTACGATAGGCAAAAAAGAAAAGTCTTAATGAAAAGAAAAGATCGTGTTAGACGATATTTACCATGCCAAAACATTTCAAAAAATCAATCTTCGTCTTCATCAGACGAGCACGAGGAAAATCCAGTCCAAGTGTTTCCTGTACAAAATTCGCCTAAAAAACCAATTTCATGCTCAGACATGGAAATCGATGATGAAGTTAATCAATCTCTCAGAATGTTAATAAGTACCGAAACTCCTGAAAAACAGATGGCAGTCGCAGCGACCCACTGTTCAAGTTTATCTCAACCAGGGCCTAGCAATAAATCTGACTTCAAACCCCAAGGAAGCCCTATGGTTATAAATCGCAGTATGCAAAATAAAAATAATTTTCAACGAAATTTAGCCCAAGAAATTCTCGAAAAACGCTCACAAAAATCAGCAGAATTCACCCCATCTCCTTCCAGACGAGTTAAACAAAAATCTCAATCCGTAAATTCGAAATATCTTACGTCTGATGGACAAACTGTTGATGTCTTTGTTTCTACATTCGTTCCAAAAGCACCACAAGCATTCAAAAACAAAAAATCAGAGGATAAAATCCCTGTTAAAAATCCAGTCATTCCTCAAAAATTAAATTCAGACCATCCGACAATTGACGAAAGAACAGTCGATGTCTTTATACCCACACAAAATCCGAAAACATCGCAATTAACAGTAGACAATCAATTAAATAAAAACTGTCTACCGATTCCCACAGAAACCGAGGCCATAGTTCCTTGGAAAATCCCAGAACCTCCGCGACAAAGAAAGGTGAGAAAACCACCACTAGAACCAGTCCGTAGGTCAACTAGAATCCGAAAACTTAAACAATGCACGTCCTGTTCAGAGACAGGAGAGCACACGCACGAACCGAAAAAACGCGTACGACCGAAAAAACCAGTCGAAATAACAATTCCAGACATAGCGCCAATAACGGTACAGACTCAAGAAAATCAAACTAAGGACAATTCTCCTAAAATAACAAGCGACATAATTCAAGAAAACGAACAGACGACGTCTCCAGAACGCGTTAACGTAACGATCCAGGAAATTGATCCCCAATTCTCATCAAACGGTGAAATTAATGATATCACAAACAGACAAACCGAAAAAGAATCGGAATACGAAATCGTAATTCAGGAATCGGAAAACGAAAGGTCTCCTTCAGATAGCGAACGGGCAAAAAGTCCGGCAACGCATTATCCTCTCACACCAGTCGTAACGACTGTGGCCCCCCCACAAAACGCAACCCCCGTAGGTGCAGGAGGAGCCGTAAATAACTCACTAAGCAGCAACGAAAATGTTGACTCAGACTTCGTCAATATCATTGAGACTAACGACAATCTCGAAATGACTAAAGACAATTATATTTGTTTCATTTCGGCAGACGGAACCGTGTCAAGTGACATAGGAAAAAGATTAATTCAGCTAGGTTACCTCAAGCTAACTCCTTTCAACACGCTAAAAATCGGACAAGTACTAGTTTCAGGAAGAAACAACAAGAAAACCTTAGCACTAGTTACTCAAGAAAATGATTCATCGCCTCTAACTCAAGAAAATTTCAGAATATCTATACAAAATTTGAAAACGAAGATGGAACAATTAAAAATCAAATCAGCCGCAATTTCTGAAAAAAGAAGTAATCTTGATCATTCAACATGGGTAAAAATTAAAAACATTATTCGAGAAACTTTCGCGAACACAAATATTCAAATAAAAATTTGCAAAGACGAGATTATTTCACCACCTCTCGAGGATAGGCCAGGTATAATAAAAGAGTGCCACGAATCCCCGATTGCAGGTCACAAAGGTGTTACCAAAACTTATAACAGGATCCGTCAGAAATATTTTTGGGACAATCTCAAGAAACAAGTCGAAGATTATATCAGACAATGTGAAAGTTGTCAAAGAAGAAAATTAGTTCGGGTAAAAACAAAACAACCCATGATCCTCACTGATACCCCGATCAACGTATTCGACAAAATTGCAATGGACATAGTTGGACCAATAACTCCAGTATCCGACCAAGGTCACCGTTTTATCCTAACAATTCAAGACAATCTCTCAAAATTCTCTTTCGCAATCCCTCTCGTTAGCGCAACTGCGAATGAAATCGCCTTCGCATTAGTTACAGATTTCATTTGTCTGTTCGGTTGTCCAAAAATAATTTTGACTGATCAAGGAGCAGCTTTTATCGGTCGAGTTATGAAACAACTCACAAAGGTTCTAAAAATCAAACAAATCAAGACAACAGCCTTTCACCCGCAATCGAATGGATCTCTCGAGCGTAGTCACCAGGTTCTCACAGATTACCTGAAACATTACACGAACAAAAAAGATTGGCATCAATGGCTAAAGCTCGCAACCTTCGCTTACAACACAAGCGTACACGAAGGAACAAAATACACGCCGTACCAAATAGTCTTAGGTAGAGAAGCTCGCCTACCCTCTCAATTCGCATACATGAATGAAATTCTGACGTACGACGATCATGTGAAAAATCTCGCTACACAATTACAAGAAGTACGAAAGTTAGCTCGCAATAATCTAGAAAACGCGAAACAAAAATCAAAAGTCCATTACGACAAGAAAATCAACCCCGTGAAATTTAAAGTCGGTGATAAAATCTACCTAGTAAAAAATCCAAAAGTCGGAAAATTCGACGATAATTACAAAGGACCTTATGAAATCACAAGAACATTTGAAGACCAAAATGACATAGAAATCGAGTTGGAAAATAAAAAACGCAAAATCATACATTGTGACAGAGCAAAAATAGCTCACTAGAAGTTCACATTTCAAAATTCATAAAAAACTCATTTTACAGACAGTTTCTTCTCTTTATCCTATACCATCGAACTCTGGAAACCCTCATACTTCTTAGTTATAGACATAAAACTGTATTCGAAATATTGTAAGATTAAAACAAAAAAAAAAACAAGTATAACCAGAACATATGTAATCAATAGAATAAGACATATTCCAATACATTAGTGCCTTAAACAAATTTTGTTTTATATAAATTTTAATACAAGAATCTACGAAACCTCTATGAATAATATAAATGTAATGTTTGTAATACTTATCTCACTGTAAATCGACAAACGAAGACACTCCATCAAAATCTTTACTATACGATTAAAATCAAAATTAATCTAATTGAGCGAGACGCTCAATCTTAAGGGGGGAGGTGTTACGTCCTGGCATTCTTGCCAGCACCCCATAATTTTTTTCTATTATCTCTCTCTCTCTTTCATCACAAATAGCTTACCATCAGCAGGTAAATTCGCAAACGTCATCTTTTGTCGATAATTTAATCATTCTAATAATAATTTTTACAAACGAGTATGTGCATCTTTTGTAATAACATATACTCGTCAGCATTATAGTATATAAGCCCTCGAACAGTTGCGTAAATACGTCCCTTATATCCTTCTAAACGTAATACGTAATAATATACAAGAGACCACGTGTCCCTTGGACAGCGCTCAATCCGAAACGCAAGACTAAGATAACCAATTTTCCCATGGTCCGTTTTCCACAAAACCCTCGAAATGCTCTCGAAGAAATACAGAACTCTTTATCTCAGTCACGAACTCCAAACGCAGCTGCAAGATAGCATATTAATAAACATTCGAATCCTGGGAAAATATTCTCGAGGAAACACAAACTCCTTAGCCCTAAACACAGCTGCAAGATAACATATTAAAATCCCGAGAACTCGGAAAATGATTGACATTTCCCATAACACAAAATCAGACCTAATGCATAAATGCGAACAGCCTCCTTTTCTAAGAAAACGAGATCACATTCTCCAATCACAACCTTACAGAAAACTCCCCTACATTTCAACTTCCAACCAAAAATCAGAATTCCTTATCGTATTCTTTTAACCAATTGGAAAAAGCAACGTTGAGCCTTTTCCACCACTTTTTCTCCCTTACAACAAATTTACTCCAGCATTGAAAATGCTGGAGTAAAATCTTCAGTTAGAAACTTACATCGAAACCAAGAGGTCATCTGCCCTTCTGGGCAAGAGTCTCTCAATCTTAAAACTTAAAAGAACTTAACTATAAATTCAAACATTAAAACTGAGATCCGATCGTCAAACTCTGACAAATAATCCTAAATCTCTAACTCCGATCGAAACCAGTGAATCGAACATTAAACGAATAATCAACTGAATAATCTAGAATAATTGAATAATTGTAATATTCAAAAGTGTATTTAAGAGTGTAAATAAACAAACAATTATTAGTGAACGCGAGTTTATCAAAATTTATTCGAGTGTTCAAACTTCACTCTGGGTAAGAGTATCACCAAAATAAACCATCGCATAAATCTCTAAAACCCAAATGTTAGTAATTTGTGTCTGGGAACAGCGTAGAAGTCAAAAAGGACTCACTGGCGATAGCTTTCAAATCAAGCATCGCGCTCAAAATCGACGACTGCGCATTCCAAACTAAATTCTCCCACTTGGGACGTAACAGTAGAAAAAAATTAATGGTATTCGCTCAGCATAAAAAATTCTGATATCTATAAAAGGACAAGTATTCCCTGTCTGAAAATCATGTTGATGTTCGAAAATCAATTAACGAGAAAAAAGAAAATCTTCCAAAAAGACACGTCTCAAAAAAAGGAACCCCTAAATACAAAATGGCGAATCGACAGAAAAACTACTTCATAAAAAAATACAAAACTAAAGTTTGCCATCATATGTTGAACGTATGCGCACAGAGTACTTGGCCGGCCCGAAATTCACATAGGAAAAAAACTTCTGCTTAACTTTTGGTTCTAACCGTCTAGCCTAGTCTAGTACAGTCTAGTCTAGTCTAAGTTAGACTCTAATTGAGTTGAAAATTACATCACAAAATCAATAATAATATTTCACGAAAATTGTTCGAAAATATGAAATCGAGCCTGTCTTCATGAAGCGTGAAATTGTGGAAATTATCACTGCAAAAATCTGAAAAAATTGTGTTTTGAACATTGATATATGCACAATATGTGTGCCTAGTTTTAGATTTTTTCCACCACTATTATGAGTTTGAGAAATAAATTTGTTATATCTCAGCAAAATACATGTGTTTTCCCATCTGAAATTCAACTGCTCACAGGCAGCATTGAACAATTTTTGAACGCCTTCAAACTTTGCACACATTTTTTTTTTAATATGTTGATTGTGTTTTTACGTGGGGACTTCGAAAATTCAAGTTCGACCTAAATTGCAGCCACCCTATTATGTATAAGTCATGCTGTAAATGAATAAAATGGTGGGAGTAGGAAAGGGTCAAAAGATGTGGAGTAGGGTGCTTTTTTTTTTGGCGACATTTTTTTTTTTTCACTCCCATCTCGCATTTTTGTGGGGAATACCTTAAAGAAAAATCCCTGAAAATTTGAGCCCTTAATATTAATTTTAAGTACTCGCCCAAGGCGTCCAATGATTTCCCCTTTAAAATACACGTAAAGTTCGATTTTTCTTCTTAAAAGTTCTACAGATCAGAGGCATTTAAAGGTACGATCTTGGTCGACGAACCGATTTATTCATAATTGAATGCTCTACAAAAGTGTCCATTGTGACGTGATTGTAACTCGAACTGGCGAGGTCGTACGGGTCACTAAACCCAATTTTTTCATGAAATTCTCGTTTTTTTACCTCTATCTCGTAAATGACAAGAGCTACAGAAAAAATAAGAATGATAAACTTGGAGGAAATTCAATTTCCTACAAAAAAGTATCCAAGCACTAAATCGCTAACATTGATATTTCTTGAGATATTGGGCTTTCAAGTTGAGGTAGTATGGAATTTTCGTGGATTATTGAGCTAAACTGTATAAGTTGTTAAATTATTATTCTTTATTGTCATTTAAATCATCAAATATTTATTCGTTAAGTTGCAAATGATTGGAAAGTTGAATAATTGAACGTTTTGAAACTGAAATTCGAGAAAAAAACACATTTTCAAAGTGCTTAAAATTATTTTTTTCACTATTCACGAATTTTTCAATTGATTTTCTCCCGATTCTCCTAATTTACTTACCAGTAATTGAATACCTATGGATTTCTAGTTGAAAATATGTTGTAAATTTACAAAATTTTTAACTAGAAATTTACAAATTTTACAAAATTTTTGTAAATTTACAACATATTTGTAACTAGAAATGTATAGGTATTCAATTACTGGTAAGTAAATTAGAATGATCAGGGGAAAATCAATCGAAAAATTCGTGAAAAGTAAAAAAAAACAATTTTGGGCACTTTGAAAATTTGTTTTTTTTTCGAATTCCAGTTTCAAAACGTTCAGTTATTCAACTTTTCAATCATTTGAAACTTGACAAATAAATATTTGATGATTTGAATGACAATAAAGAATCATAAATTAACAACTTATACAATTTAGCTCAATAATCCACGAAAATTCCATACTACCTCAACTTAAAAGCCCAATATCTCAAGAAACATCAATGTTAGCGATTTAGTGCTCGAATACTTTTTTGTAGGAAATTGAATTTCCTTCAAGTTTGTCATTCCTATTTTTCCTGTAGCTCTTGTCATTTACGAGATAGAGATAAAAAAACGAGAATTTCATGAAAAAATTGGGTTTAGTGACCCGTACGACCTCGCCAGTTCGAGTTACAATTACGTCACAATGGACACTTTTGTAGAGCATTCAATTATGAATAAATCGGTTCGTCAACCAAGATCGTACCTTTAAATGCCTCTGATCTGTAGAACTTTTAAGAAGAAAAATCGAACTTTACGTGTATTTTAAAGGGGAAATCATTGGACGCCTTGGGCGAGTACTTAAAATTAATATTAAGGGCTCAAATTTTCAGGGAATTTTCTTTAAGGTATTCCCCACAAAAATGCGAGATGGGAGTGAAAAAAAAAAAATGTCGCCAAAAAAAAAAGCACCCTAATGTGGAGCATATATTCATTCATGAAGCACATTCTCTCGGACTCGGTAACGACAAGCCTGCAACACATTCTTCTCCCATAACCTTGCATTCTCGGGCAAATAAATGGTTAGCCAACGTTCGTTGTTCGACAAGGAACAATTGTAACAGTTATTTTCTCGAAAATATCAAGGGCGGAAAAGAAAAATATGAACTTATTTCAGCTATCTCTCTCTCTCTCACATTTGTTACGTCATCACGTTCGAGCGTAACGTCAGTGCCTCACCCCACTCCTTCACTAGATATAGCAGCGTTAAACCTTGGTTAAGAGTAGGAGTAGGAAGGGGAATAGGACCCTTAAGGAAGAAGTTTCTCCCCACCAAAAAACTACCACCTAAGGATAAGAGGGCAGTCTTCCTAGATAAGGCTCCCCAGCAAAATTCTATATTTTAAAAATATGTAAAGGGTGGGAGACAGTGAGCCACCAATCACAAAGGACTCACCCTCTACCACCCTCGTTTCCAACGGGTATAAAAGGCCCGATTTTGTCAATTTTAGTTAGTAAGGAAAAATGTTGTAAAGGGTCTGGAAGAATAAATCTATTCTCCACCATCATCAACAAGTCTCAAAAAGTAAGTTCAAAATCCACCCAGAGTAGCGCGGACCGCCTCGTACTCTGTTGGTAACATTTCCACTATTCCCTTTACGGAAATTCAGAATAGCGCGGCCCACCGCGTATTCCGAATTCTAATTCCTTACTCACCACGAAAGAGCAGCGCGGCCATCCTCGTGCTCTTGAAAATTCCTTTCAAAAACGAATTGTGCAGCGCGGACAACCTCATGCACTTTTCTACCTCCTCCCATTGGATTTTGATAGCGCGGCCCACCGCGAATCAATCCGTTTTCCTAAATCCATTACTACCAGTTTCTCTGATTGTGAGCCAAATTAACTCTTCTCTTTTATTCTTATTTTTCTTTATAGTGGGTAAACCCAGCGGTAGAAAGAATTACCTACGTAAAATAACGGCAGAGTATAACGGGTACTCACGAAAGAAGACCCATGGTTATTATACCGAGGAATTCTTGCAGAATATTTCTTACCAACCTAACACTGAGTCTCGCTACTCATTAGAACAGATCGAGTATTCAATAAAGTTTCTGCACCCAAAATATATCCCCATCAATGATCCGCGTAGAGAATTCTACTTGGGAAAATTGGTGGAGAAATAATAGATTAAATTCCCAGTGATGAAAGTTCAGATACGGCCCTGAGGGAATTATTAAACACAAAATATAAATTCATCCCGTTCAACTTGACAAGCCTTCCGTGCCCGGATCCCAGACTAATTAGCTTCTGCTAAGGTCTAAAACAGGGCAAATTTGTTTTGGTGTCTGTTACTTGGACGTAACATACCTATTTTTGGTGACAGCGGTGGGATTATGAACGGTAGTTTTGTCAAATCATGGTCGTAGAGAATTCGCCAAAAAAGGGCGCAGATTTAAGTACACAATCGGGTATCGATAACTTGGGCGAAAGAGCTGGTTCCTTAATTCCTGTACCTAACCCTCTTGAAAATCCAAAAGAAAACCCTGAGACAAAACCAATAACAATGCCGCTAGGAGGTACACAAATTGTATCCCTCAAGGATGCAGTCGAAGTAGTCCATAAATTTGACGGGACAAACATTCCCGTATATCAATTTATTGATAGTTGCGAAGAAGCTCTGTTGATGCTTCCTCAAAATGCAGAGCAGCATTTGGTCAGATTAATTCGAACAAAAATAACAGGCGAAGCAAAACGCTCAATTCAAGGAATTAAATTCGAAAACTTAATAACCTTAACAACATATCTTAAAGAATTATATTGCCCAGCAAAAACTATTAATCAGGCTCGGAGAGAATTAGGAACGTTAGTACGAAAACAAAATGAAGATGTAATAAAATACATAAATCGAGTCCGAGAAATTGGTAATCAAATAATCGAAACAATAAAGAGTCATAATGGGGGTGAAATAAAAGATGAAGAAAAATTATCAACAGAACAAGAATGTATAGAAAGTTTTCTCGACGGCCTTAGGCCGGAAATTCAAGTAAAAATGAAAACAACATACACTACATTGACCGACGCTGGCGCCGACGCTATAAAAATAGACAGAAAACAGACGGCGATAAACGAATTAAGAAAAACGCAGCATGCGGATAAGCCAGCACTGCGTCGAGAAAATGTAGGAGTAGTACACAAAGACGCGATCGCTTGTCAAATATGCAAGCGGCCGGGTCATATCGTTAGCGCTTGTTGGTATAGGCTCGCCGCTCCGTCTCAAGACCGAGACAGAGGTCCAGCGGCGTATCCGAATAATAAACAGCAAAGACCCCACTCGAGCTCAGATAAGGGTCCGGACCCACAGAAAAAGTTCTGCAGATATTGTAAAAAAGAGGGACACTTAATCGAGTCCTGCAGGATGCGAGAATACAATAACAAACAAAATAATCGGGGAAACTCAGACAGTCTCTCGAAGGCAGGGGCAACCCGAGAGACTTCTTCGAAAACAGCAAAGCAAGCCCCTCAGAAAACTTTGGTAATAAATCAGAATGCATCGGGCGACGAGTTAGAATAGCCCATGTGAATTTAATTCAGAGATTCCGTCCTCCCACGATAGAGCTACAATCTCCAGCAATAAGAAGATCGGTTACTTTAATGGTTGACACAGGATCAGAACCGAATCTGATTAAAGAAAAATCGTTAAAACCAGGTACTGCAGTAAATGAAATGGATATTCTTCAACTACATGGAATTACGGCAAATCCAGTCGAAACCTTAGGGTCCCTCACGGTAGGCATCTTAGGATGCTCAGCCACATTTCATGTAGTAAAAGAAGATTTCCCCATCGAGCAATCGGGTATTTTGGGAAACGAGTTCTACCAGAGGTTCAAACCGGTAATCGATTATAAACGGCATTGTCTTAGCTGGAAAGATAAAATTATTCAATTTTCGAGTCCGGAAACTATTACAGTCCCAGCTAGGTCAGTTTCTTCTTTCTATGTCAGAGTAAAAAACAAGGAAATTTCGGAAGGATATATTCCGCAATTACGAGTAGGAGAAGGCATTTATTTCGGGAAAGCTCTAGTAACAAACAAAGGTGGAATCGCTTACACTCGGATTTTCAACACAAAAGAAGAGAGTGTAGAAATTGAAGTCCCAACAATCACATTACAAGAATTCGATGAAGTTGAGACAAGATCAAAAATAAAAGAATCAAAACAAAATAAAAATAAAAATTCAGTAGTTACACCAAACTCTTCTAAGTCTGACGCAAAATGCATGACAATTGCGCCAAATACAAATAAAAACAAAAACTCCGCAGCAAATCTTTCAAAATCCGATGCTAATTGCATGACAATTACATCAAATAAAAATACAAATTCTAAAGCTGCGTCAAATTCCTCAAAATCCGATGCAAATTGCGTGACAATTGCATCAAATAAAAATGAAAATTCTAAAGCCACATCAAATTGTTCAAAATCCGATGCAAATTGCAGGACAATTGCATCAAGAGAAAATAAAAATTCTGTAACTGCATCTCATTATTTAACTTCAAATTCCAAATCCTATGCACATTGCTTCAAAACAGAAACGGACAATGAAAAACGAGTTCAAACAATAAAGAAAATATTACATCTCGATCATCTTAACTCCGAGGAGCTTGAGAGTATCGATAAATTAATTACACAAAGCGCAGACCGATTTCATCTTCCTGGAGATAAATTGGGTGCGACAACGAAAATTCAGCATGGCATCACGACAGTTGATGATCATCCTATCAATACGCGTCAATATCGCTATCCACCAATTCATAAAGACGAAATAACTCGTCAGGTAAAAGAATTATATGACGAAGAAATAATAAAAACCTCACAATCTCCTTATAACAGTCCGGTATGGATTGTTCCCAAAAAACCAGACTCCCACGGCAACAAACGTTGGAGAATGGTTCTCGATTTTCGAATGCTCAATGAAAAGACTATTGCGGATTCATATCCATTACCAAACATAACAGATATCCTAGATCAGCTTGGAGGAGCAAAATATTTCTCAGTATTTGACCTCGCATCAGGGTTTCACCAAATAAGCTTGAAACCGGAGGATGCTCATAAAACAGCTTTTACAACTCCGTTTGGACATCACGAATTTTCTCGAATGCCCTTCGGGTTGAAAAATGCTCCAGCTACCTTCCAAAGACTGATGGATCGGGTATTGTGCGGTTTACAAGGTTCCGAACTCTTTGTTTGTTTAGATGATATCGTGATTTACGCATCATCGTTGCAAGAACATGAAATAAAATATACAAAATTAATTTCAAGACTAAGGGAAGCCAATCTCAAGTCACAGCCAGATAAATGTGAGTTTTTAAGAAAAGAAGTAACATATCTGGGCCATTTAATTACTGATCGAGGAATCAAACCCGATCCTAAAAAAATAGAAGCAGTAAAAAATTATCCAGTCCCACGAAACGTTAAAGGAGTGAGACAGTTTTTGGGTTTAACTGGTTATTATCGACGATTCGTGAAGGCTTACGCAAAAATTGCAAAACCATTGACGAATTTGTTGAAAAAGGAAACAACATTTACTTGGTCAAATAAGGAACAATCGGCTTTCCAAGAACTCATTAACACCCTTTGTAAAGAACCAATTTTGCAACATCCAGACTTTACTCGACCATTTATAATAACAACCGATGCATCCGGATATGCAATCGGAGGAATATTATCGCAAGGAGAGATTGGTAAAGATCTCCCCATTTCCTATATTTCAAGAACGTTAAACGATGCCGAAAAACGATACGAAACTTACGAGAAAGAGGCATTAGCTATCGTGTATGCGGTCAAACAATTTCATCCATATATTTACGGTCGTAAATTCACGGACGTCACTGATCATAAGCCTCTCGTATGGTTTAAAAATTCACAAGACCCAGCTTCACGTGTCTCAAAATGGAGATTAAAGTTATCAATGCACGATTTCGAAGTAGTTTACAAAGCCGGAAAAACGAATGTAAACGCAGATGCATTATCCAGGAATCCAGTAGACTCACAAAATCTATCCATAAATCAGGAGAAAAATGAAGTATTCACGGCGATAAAAGATTTTCCAGAATCGAATCTTATCAATCAACCATTGAGAAGAAGCGCGAGAACCAAACGAAAACCTGAGAGATTCAGAGACGAAGAAGACGAACAGATAAGAATCCCTAACGATAGCAAACGTAAAAACTCCAAGAAGCAAAAATCTAAACAGTTAGAAGAATCAAATAATGAAGAGGTCTTGTATCCAAACGATAACGAAGGAATCCCAAATGAAGGAAATGAATCGGAAATAGCCGAAGAAGATGAAGTTGAAATAGAACAAGTCGAAACTAACAATGAGGAACGATTTAGTTATTCACGAAACTTGGTTGAATCTAGGGATCAACTATTTATGCGGAAGGATAATTATGCATATTTTATGTATCTATCCGGTCAGCCAGGTGATATAGGATCAATTCGATTACAAGAACGAAGTCAGTTACCAAAATTTGAAAATTTACAAGCCGGAGAATCACAAGCAAAAGAATGTAATAACAAAATTCACATCGCACTTCCGGTACGAAATCTAAAAGACGGTCTTACAGCCGTCACAACAGATATTGAAAAAGCAATCAACAGTCTAGGGGAACTAATTAATAAATTAGAACTAAAATCTATCAGTATAGCCAAAACCTCAGAGATAGAAAGTATAGATTGGAAGGTAATTTCAAATCATTTACGCACTCTCAGTGAAACCATTTCTTGTAAAATAATAATTTGCAATGGAGTCATCGAATACGTTGAACTAAATCAACGAAACGAAATAATAAAAGAAATGCACAGTTCTGCACTGGGAGGACACAAAGGTGTAGCAAAAACTTTTAGCAGAATTCGACATCGGTACTGTTGGGAGAATATGAAAGCTGATATTCAACAATTCATAAGGAATTGTTTAGAGTGTCAATTAAAGAAATTAGTTCGAGTCAAGAATCGGAATCCAATGGTGATAACAGATACGCCAGGAGCAGCATTTGATAAAGTAGCTATGGACATTGTCGGTCCATTGCAAAAACCCAGAATGATAACGAATATATATTAACCATACAAGATCAACTCACTAAATATTCGTTAGCCATTGGGTTGCAAAACGCAACGGCAACAACAATCGGTGATGCTTTGATAAAAAGATTTATTTGCACTTTTGGAGCACCAAGGTCCGTTCTAACGGATCAAGGAAGCAATTTTCTTAGCAAAGTTATGAAGGAATTAGCTAAACGATTCAAGATTCAACAATATAAAACAACAGCCTTTCATCCCCAATCAAATGGTTCCATTGAAAGATCACATCACGTATTAGGTGAATATCTCAAACAATTTGCAAATCAAGATCAGGAATGGGATGACTGGCTGGAGTTAGCAACTTTCTCTTATAACACAAGTGTGCATGAAGGAACGAGACATACACCGTTCGAGCTTGTGTTTGGGAAATTGGCTAGACTTCCTTCAAACAAACCTTTGGAAACAGAAAAAGAGAACACATATGATGAATATTTATTCAAATTAGTAACTCGTTTACACGAACTACAAGCTCTAGCACGTGATAACTTGATCAGTGCGAAATTAAAATCGAAGGAAATTTATGATCGCAAAATAAAGCCACAAACTCTCAAAATCGGCGATTTTGTATTTTTGCAAAAGGGGCCTAAGCCTGGAAAATTAGACGATCATTACACGGGACCACACGAGGTATTAGAAGTACTAAAATATTAATCAAGAAGAAACCTCGTGTCGTCAATATTAATAGATTAAAATATTCATATATCAACAGACTTCAAAATAAAGATAATTAATTCAATTTTATCTTTCTCTTTCCTTTCAGGAAAATTTAAAGAAAGAAGAGGAAAATAAAATACTAAAATATATATAGATATATATACAACAAATTAAAATTAAAACCTAAAAATAAAAAAAAAATAAATCAAAAAAAAAAAAACATTCATACAAAAATAATAAAAATTAGTAAATAAAATCATGACCAATAGAAACCTTATGCTATTAACGCTATTATTATCAATAAGTCCTATCATAGCACTCATTGGCTATGATTGCGGGTCGTCAACCCTAAATATAACGACTCTGTCTCTAATCGACGTGGGAGAATGCGATATACCGAAACCCGAAATAATAGCTAAACCTATTTACGTGCAATTATTACAATTGAACGAATTCACTCATAATAAAGTTATACAATGTAAAGTAGAAATTCATCGGGTTATTTATCATTGTGGCATGAATTCGCATATCTCGATCGTCGCACAGGGACAATTAGAATACTGAAGTAACTCGTGACGCGTGTGAAACAATGCATACTTACGGAATGTATAAAATCGGAAGTTCCTTGATAACTGAATTACACAAAAACGAAAGCACAACACGAAGTGTATCATTGGCTGGATCAATTAAAAACGATGGAACTTGTTATGGAACTCAATACTCAGATCCTTACGGCAGCTGGGAAGATGTTGTGGTTCAAGCATCCGTAAAAATAGCATTGGTAGAATATCAAGCTACTGTAAATTTAAATACAAATCGTATCAATTTAAGATCGGGAATGACGTGCCTATTAACGAACCAAGTCTGTATAGACTGTGACGAATTTTTCAAGTGCCCTGAAAATGCCACAAAAGCCGCTCTCTCCTTTCCGTCGATTTTTACACGAAATCAAAGATCGAAAATTAAAATGTTGGGCGCCAGTCGCAAAGCGACTCGACGGCAAAGAGAGAGAGACAAAAGTTGACCAGCTTGCAATCAGCGGGATGGGCGGGGTGACCACGAGAATAATTTTGAAACACAAAAATTACGTTTGGAAATAATAACAAATTTAATTGAAACGTCGAAAAATAATAGATAAATTATAAAAGGAATTCGCACGCTCGGGAAAAGTTTCAGTCGCAGATAAAAATTTACATGATTCGATCGACAAAAGAATTTACAAAATTTAATTAACCAAAAGAATTTAACGCGGGATAACGAAACATCACGATCACGCGTCTCTAATGAACCGCGGGGGAAGAATCGCGAACTCACTCACACAAAATCTCGCACGCTCACACACAAAATTGGTCGGGATCCTACATTCTCAACAATCTAAACCGAGCTCGAATTCATTCTCTCCGTGGATCTACTCACGGTTGAGAAAATAAATTTTAAGATGAAAACGAAATTATCGATGTTTTATTCGAAGTACCGAGTCCCCGATATTCGGTTACTCGGCCGAGCTATCGAACGTTGTTCGCGTCAAACCATCCCGACCCAGTCACTCACACACGCACACAATATCATAATTTCGCGATCCTTCAGCCCGGGAAACAACTTACGCCAACCGGAAACAATTATTTTACCAAATCAAACACAAAATTGGAGATCTCGAGTGCGGCCACGATTACTCTTTGACAAAACTTTAACTTTACAAAACACGAGACGCTAAACTGGCGATCGCGAGAACAAAATCAAAAGAGCCGACTAAGGGACGCGTGACAGAGTCGTCACCGCGACCAAATTTCTCTCAACACAAGAGAAGGACGATAATTATTCAAATTAAACAAAATCACGAAAAATACGACCCGGGAAAGATGTTCGAGGGCCCACCAACCAAACCAGAAAGTGAACAGGAAGGAACTCACGGTGTTTCTTCCCATTTTCGCGACACGTCCTCTCTGCTCGATACTTCACGAGAATCTCCTCGAGAACAAGAGCGTTACGCGTAACGAGGATTTTGTCTCCCGCCCCTCTCCTAATTTTTCGAATATTCCCGAAACTGGACAGGTCCGGCGCAATTAATTAATTTGGTCCGAGCGTTAGACAGGGCCCCAAGAAAAGTTTGAGAATCGGGAGATTTCGCAGACGCATTGTCGATGCAATTTTACCCCTAGCTCGACCATTACATTTGTACGAAAACACGGACCGTGGAGTTCGCATTATCCTTTCGGGACATTCGCGAGATAATTTCGATGATTGTCGTTCGATGATTGACGACGGGAGAATCCGGCGGGGACGACGGCCCTGGCGTAACGATAGAAAAACGAACAAGTCCTTGATGCCAACGAATATTCCAAATCTCGAATATTCTCGAGCCTTCCATGAGATTTCCGTTGCCTCGTCCTTGTATGAGGCCGGGATCGTGTTGACAGCGAAATTCGAAATGCTTCTCTCTCTCTTTCCCGAAGTCGCTTACATGAAAAGAATATGTTCCGGGACGCAAATTAATAAAATATTAGCAAAATTATCGCCCTAAGCAAGCCCTGTGAGAAAATCGCGTGGCCGAAGTATCGAGCAGGAGCCATGGGAGCGCTTCTCTTTCGATACCGTGAGTTTTAGTGACGGTCAAAATAAAAAACCGTCACAAGACCTTGAAGGTGGACAAACTTTTTGGAATTCACTTCCAACAGACCAATGCAAATTCAGTCATTACGATGTACTGTATGAAGGAATGGCAAAGAAAATTCAAGACTTGGGTCACAGCCACCCTCAAATCGTCTATACTCTTTCAACTCAAGGTACAACTTTTGCATCAACTCAAAAATCAGAACAAACATTATGCGGTTATACGTTAATACGCACAGAACATCCCAAATTACTTATATTCGAAACAAAAAAGGGAGAAACTTTTGCCAAACCAAAACCTATAGCTGTAGAAAACCTTGATATATTCGCATATGTAAATTCAAAATTCATATTCGTAGAAAAACATATCCGAAATCAAATTAACCAACTATATCTCGATGTTTTAACACAACGTTGTAATCTCGAACAACAAGTACTAAAAAGTGCCCTCATCATCGCGACACAATCACCCGACGAATTCGCTTATCATCTCATGAAGGGACCAGGATATATGGCCGTGGTTGCTGGAGAAGTCGTCCACATCGTCAAGTGCATTCCTGTCAACGTACAAATCCGAAAAACCGAGAGTTGCTACCATCAGCTTCCAATATCAAGGGGAAATCAGAGCTTATTTTTATCACCTCGTACGCACATTATCATGCAAACGGGAATCGAAACAACGTGTGATGCGTTGCTACCATCGCAATATCTGTTGGGAGACGCCTGGTACAAACTCATACCGACGCCAGTTCAAAGTCTACCACCAACGATCATTAAACCAATGACGAAGCCTACATGGAAATATATCAACCCGGCATCACTCGCAACTAGCGGAATCTACAGTCAGGAGGATCTAGAAAAACTACGAGATCACATCATGTTCCCTGTCGAGAAACCATCGGTCTTGAACACGATCGCTCCAGGCGTAAGTGGACAACCAATCGGTAAAAACGACTTTGCATTCTCCAAAATGCTCGGAACCGATGGTCTGAAAAACCTCGCTGACTCTGTCTGCGAAAACATGTGGGGCAGATTCATGTTCTTCGGCACAGCCAGCGCCGGAGTCATTGGCTTGATTTTTCTGGTCAAAACAATTAAGCTCATCGCCGACACGATAATCCACGGTTATGCACTACATACTGTATATGGATGGTCAATCTATTTACTTGGAGCAATCTGGGATTCGGTAACTCATCTTCTGCTCCACCTCAAGGAAAGAGCAAATGGAACTCCAGGACAATCACTGGGGAACATACAACTTGACGAACTTACCACGATACAAATTGGAGAAGAACCTCAACAACCCTCATCAGCCACGGGCAAGCCAGAATCAACAAAACCTAGTTTTTCATTAAAAGGTTAACTATTTGATAATTCTTAAATGTCGTTTTTAATATTGTTAGATGACATTTAATCTCAAATGGGGAGGTGTTACGTCATCACGTTCGAGCGTAACGTCAGTGCCTCACCCCACTCCTTCACTAGATATAGCAGCGTTAAACCTTGGTTAAGAGTAGGAGTAGGAAGGGGAATAGGACCCTTAAGGAAGAAGTTTCTCCCCACCAAAAAACTACCACCTAAGGATAAGAGGGCAGTCTTTCTAGATAAGGCTCCGCAGCAAAATTCTATATTTTAAAAATATGTAAAGGGTGGGAGACAGTGAGCCACCAATCACAAAGGACTCACCCTCTACCACCCTCGTTTCCAACGGGTATAAAAGGCCCGATTTTGTCAATTTTAGTTAGTAAGGAAAAATTTTGTAAAGGGTCGGGAAGAATAAATCTATTCTCCACCATCATCAACAAGTCTCAAAAAGTAAGTTCAAAATCCACCCAGAGTAGCGCGGACCGCCTCGTACTCTGTTGGTAACATTTCCACTATTCCCTTTACGGAAATTCAGAATAGCGCGGCCCACCGCGTATTCCGAATTCTAATTCCTTACTCACCACGAAAGAGCAGCGCGGCCATCCTCGTGCTCTTGAAAATTCCTTTCAAAAACGAATTGTGCAGCGCGGACAACCTCATGCACTTTTCTACCTCCTCCCATTGGATTTTGATAGCGCGGCCCACCGCGAATCAATCCGTTTTCCTAAATCCATTACTACCAGTTTCTCTGAGCCAAATTAACTCTTCTCTTTTATTCTTATTTTTCTTTATAGTGGGTAAACCCGGCGGTAGAAAGAATTACCAACGTAAAATAACGGCAGAGTATAACGGGTACTCACGAAAGAAGACCCATGGTTATTATACCGAGGAATTCTTGCAGAATATTTCTTACCAACCTAACACTGAGTCTCGCTACTCATTAGAACAGATCGAGTATTCAATAAAGTTTCTGCACCCAAAATATATCCCCATCAATGATCCGCGTAGAGAATTCTACTTGGGAAAATTGGTGGAGAAATAATAGAATAAATTCCCAGTGATGAAAGTTCAGGTACGGCCCTGAGAGAATTATTAAACACAAAATATAAATTCATCCCGTTCAACTTGACAAGCCTTCCGTGCCCGGATCCCCGACTAATTAGCTTCTGCTAAGGTCTAAAACAGGGCAAATTTATTTTGGTGTCTGTTACTTGGACGTAACACATTCACGTCAAAATGGCCCTTCGAAATATCAGCTGACATTTTTCGCTCGCTCGTCTGCACTGTCGTGTGCACACGACGGATCCATTGGAATCATCGCAGCCTCGACCAATCAGGAATTTCGCAGCCCGGAATTGGCTAAGATGGGCGCAGAGACCCCTTTGAATGTGTTGTCGGGCGGCCATGTACAGACACGTCAAATCCTTCGATGTAGCGTGGTTCTGACGCAGGCTGAGATAGGACTAAGCCCGTGCAAAGTTTTTTCTCAGCAATTACTTAATCAATCGTATCGAATTTGGGCTCTTTCGAAAGGGTATCGCGTAATTAGTCTCCATGTCAATTTCCAGGTCGCTAGACGACTCCTGGGCTTTACAGTTAGCTGAAATGTCATCGATTTTTTTTTCCCACCACCGCGAATCGTTTTACTACGAGAAAGTATAGACTCGGCGAGCGCTCGGGACAAGCAGACGACGTACAGCTGTTTTCAAATGTACTTGTCCCGAGACTCTGCCGAGTCTCTTGATGTGGTTATCTCTCGTAGTCGCAATGGCTTCGAATAGTTAATTTTTTCTGGCAACGGAATGACACGTGATCCGCTAAAAAAACATTTTGCATCGAATTTTTTTCCCCTCCGTACAGTAGTTGGGGAACATCACAATGATAATATGTGCAATTGATTTCACCCAAAAGTTGTGTAAAAAACTGTGTTAAAAAAATGAAAAAAAAATTAACCACAAATTTGGAGGTGAATTTTCGATTGTCAAGAATTTTGAATAGCCAAATCATGCTCAGCGGAAAAAGTTAGCCCAGGTTAAAGAGAAAACAACTCGATAAGTTGATTATTTCCGTAGATATTGCATGTTGGTGCAATAGACGCTCCGCGCGCATGCGCGCGGAGCGTCTTCTCTGTCCCTAAGAACAGATGCCCGGGAGGTGGCGACGCCCGTGAGGGCAGCGAGAACGAGCGCTTCGCTGCTCGATGTCCGCGCTGCCCGTGCGCGATGTGCCCGGTAGCTGCTGCCGCCCGCGGCGGCACGTGAACTCTCGACTCAGCTGTCCACGCTACCGCCGAGGCTAGCTCAATCCCGAACATTCTCCCCGCCATCGGCAGCCGCGCTGTCGATTGAACCCGGTTGGTGGACTGGCAGGAGGGCCAGCTTGGTGATTGGCCTGGTGAGAGTGGACGTCGCCGTTTTGATGGTGACCACCCGTGTAAGCCCGTCGGTTCCCGGATGAAGAAGCGTGACCCGGGCCAACGCCCACTTCGTTGGCGGCAGATTCTCGTTGGTCAGGAGGACCAGCGAGCCAACCCGGATGTCGTGCCGCGGATGATGCCACTTTGAAATCCCTTGGAGATGCTGAAGGTACCCGGTTGACCAGTGGTCCCAGAAAAATTGCGCCCTTTCCTGTACCCATTGCCACCGTGTCAGTCGACCGGTGGGCACGTCCCGAAGTGATGGTTCTGGGACCGTGGTCATGGCCTCCCCGATGAGGAAATGTCCCGGTGTTAATGCGGTGACATCATCCGGGTCGTCCGACATTGGCTCCAACGGACGAGAGTTGAGTACGGCCTCGATTTGTGTCAGAAGAGTCGTAAGTTCTTCAAACGTCAAGGCCGCATCTCCTATCGTCCGCCGGAGGTGGTTTTGACCGACTTTACTGCGGCCTCCCACTTCCCGCCCATATGTGGTGCTCCCGGTGGGTTAAAAACCCACGTGACTCCGTCAGTTGCCCCAGTGCGTTGGAGGCGGGCAGCCTCCTCCGTTCCCGACTTGAAGAGCTGCTTCAGCTCTGCCGCTGCGCCCTGGAAATTCGTTCCGCAATCACTGTGAATCGTGTGCGGAACTCCCCGTCTCCCGGTGAATCTGCGAAGTGCCGCCAGGAACCCGTCGGTCGTTAGATCTGTAACAACCTCGAGATGAATCGCAGAGGTAGTGAAACAAACGAAAATGCACAACCAGCCCTTGTGACATTTATTCCCGCGCCCGCGCCAGTTCTTGAGTGTGACTGGCCCGGCGTAGTCGACCCCCGTGAAGAGGAACGCCCTTGCAGGCGTGACCCGTGCTGTTGGCAACTGACCCATTAATTGTTGCGCTTTCTGTGCCCGAAAACGAGCGCATTTGACACACCTCAGAATGAAGGAGCGTACTGGACCTCGCCCGCCAATTATTCAGCAGCTCTGTCGTAGGTGCGCTAGGGTGAGTTGTGTCCCGCCGTGGAAAGTGCGCTCGTGAGCCTCTCGGATGAGAAGCTCCGTCAGGGGTGAGGCACGAGGGAGGATGACTGGGTTTTTGCCCTCAGGTTGTAAGGCTGAGTGCTTCAGCCGTCCTCCCACCCTGAGGATGCCTTGATGATCGATGAATGCCGTTAATCGCGTGATCGCATGCGATTTCGGTAGCGTATTACCCGATGCGAGGATCCTGAGCTCTGAAGCGAAAAATGCTCCCTGGATGGCTTTCACCCAATAAAGCCGCGCGTGTTCCAGGTCTCCCGGTGTGATGGCTGAACCCGGTGTACCGCTCCCTGCTCCTTTCAGGCTTGTAATCGCCTTGAAGAGCCATGCTGTGATTCGCAACAACCGGTTTAGCGCTGAATACCTCTCGATACGATCGAAGACCGGTGCGTGAGTGGTTGCGACTGCAAGTGTGAGACCTGGATGCTCTTCGAGCGCCGTTGCGTCCCCCGTCCCGATGCGCTGCGTTGGCCAATGGAGACTGTCCTTGGCTAACCAGTGAGGCCCGTCCCACCATGGTGAAAATCGCGCGATTTGCGAGATGGTTAGCCCCCGTGATGCGCAATCTGCAGGATTGTCCTTTCCCGGTGTGAATCTGCATTGCGCCCGTGGCACGAGCTCCTGTGCCAGTGCGACCCGATTCCGCACGAAGTCCTTCCACCGTGAAGGATGCGGAGTGACCCAGGTGAGAGTTACCATGGAGTCCGTCCATAGGTAGACCCGGGAGTCATCAAGGCCCAAAGTATTTTGCACATGGTGCACCAGCTTGGCTAGCAGCACGGCTGCTGCCAACTCCAAGCGTGGAATTGTGAGCCGTTTGAGTGGTGCGACCTTGGTTTTTGCGCAGACGAAGGAGACCGCCGCGCGGTTCTCCGTACCCGAAACCCGAACGTACACGACTGCACCCATTGCGAGCTGAGATGCGTCGGAAAACCCGTGTATTTCGATCGCCGCGCCCGATGCGATCTGGAGCCAGCGCGGTACCGAAACCGTCCCGAGGTGCGCTAGCTCCCGACGAAACGCGACCCATGCGTTGCTGACTTCGGTTGAGACCAGATCGTCCCAACCCAACCTTTCGAGCCAAAGTCGTTGGAGAAGAATTTTGGCCCGAATCGTTACCGGTGCGAGGAATCCCAGCGGGTCGTAGATTTGCGCAATTTCCGAGAGGATGATGCGTTTCGTGATCCCGTCCCCGACCGTGTACGTACGCACCGTGAATTTAAACACGTCCGAATGCGGAAGCCATGCGAGACCGAGGACTTTGGTTTCGCACGCTTCAAATTCCCGTGAGCTCTCCGTTGAGGAGGTCGCCCCGACCGATGCGAGTAGCTCCGGTTGATTGCTCTGCCATTTGGCTAAGGGCAGGCAACCCGATGCGGTGATCCCGACTAGCTGCTCAGCTTGCGTGATGAGCTCTGCTAGGGTGTCGGCTCCGCCATAGATATCATCTACGTATCGCCCCTTTGTAAGGGGGGCGACCGCAGCAGGATATCTCCCACCCTCGTCAGCTACCAGCTGATCGAGGACACGACACGCGAGAAATGGTGCCGACCGCGTGTCGTAGGTCACCGTGGTGAGGTGGAATGGAACGACCCGCCCGTTTTCGTCCACCCACAGGATGCGTTGTAAATCCCAATCGCGTTCCCGAACCCGAAATTGCCGAAACATCTTGACGATGTCCGTCGCGAAGACGACCCGGTGTCGTCTGAACCACAGGAGAACGTCCGAAATATCTCGCTGCAGTTTAGCACCCGTGTGCAGTACGTCGTTAAGCGACGTCCCGGAATCCGTGCTGCATGACCCGTTGAAGACGACGCGCAGCTTCGTGGTGAGTACTCCGTGGTGCGGCAGATAATACACCGACCCGTGCGTAGCGTAGTCCTCAGAAACCCGAATCATATGGCCCAAGGATTCGTACTCACCCAGAAACGCGTCGTAAAGCCCTTTGTAGTTCGCGTCCCGATCGAGCCTGCGTCTGAGCCGCTGCAGACAAGCCGAAGCCGACTGGTACGAACTCCCCAATTCACCCGAAGCAGATTTGATGGGCAGCCCAACGACGTACCGCCCATCTGCGTCCCTTGTGTGCGTGGAGCGGAAATGCTCTTCGCATTCCAGCTCGTCTCCCGTGAGTGGAGACCCGCTCGATACGGCGACCTCCTCCTGGACCCAGAACTGCGTGAGGAGGTCTTGAAGCGCTTGACACCCGTGATCGACTGCAGCATGTAGCGAGAGCCCGGCTGAGGCTTGCGAAAAATCCCATGGCCCGATAACAATCCACCCGAAGATGGTGTTCTGTGCGATCGGAGTGCCTGGAGGCCCTCGCTTAATTTGCGCCCGAATAATTTCCCCGTAAATATCCGCCCCTAAGATAAGATCTATTGATCCCGGTAACAAAAGATCTGGATCTGCAAGGGGGAGGCCTTGCAGATGCGGTAAGGAGAGATGAGGGAGGGAAAATGAAGGGAGAACTGGCATTAGTTTTGACAAAATGTGAGCATTTATTAATACAGAGTCCGACGTGTGTGTAGACCGTAATGTAATGCGAACCACCCCGCGCGTTTGGCCCGATTGCGTTCCACCGATCCCGACGATCGGTATTACCGACTGCTCCCGCGAAAGTTGGAGCTGGTGCACGAGAGCACCCGCGATGAACGTAAGTTCCGAACCCGTGTCGATGAGAACGCGTACCCGATGCGATGCTCCGTTGCTGTTGATTAGGTCGGCCTGTCCCGTTGCGAGAAGCACCGCCGGCCTGGCAGCTCCCAATCCCGATCCCGACAAAACTAACGCCGCCTCATCTCATGCGGACGCTCCCGATGCGCTGGAACCCGATGCCTCGCCTGCCTTGGCCGCTGCGGGAGTGCCACCGTCCCGGGTCCACCCCACGTGAATCATGGTGTGGTGCTTCCGGTCGCACTCCTTGCACTTCGTCGTCGTCTGGCAGGACGCGACGTTGTGCTTACCCAGGCAGTTAAAGCACAGTCGGAGTGACTGCGCCTTTTCCCGACGTTGCGCGTTACTGAGCTCCCGGAACTTGGGGCAGGCGATTATACAGTGTCCTTGTTGACACAGTGAGCAAGTGTATTTGCTCCCCGATGCACCCGATGTAGCTGCGAGCACCCGTGCGGACGGTCGTTGCGCTGATCCCGATGTTGGCTTGCTCGAACCCGGTTGCACCCGTTGTTGCGAAGGACCCGATACGGCGGCTGAACCCTCAAGCGCCCGTGCCCGATTTGAGAGAAAAGCCCGTAACTCCGCGAAATTTCGGCTGCTCCTTGGACAGTCCCGCCTTCGTTTCCCAAGCGACGCGGCTCGCTGCGTCGAGGCGTCGCGTGATCGCGTACTCAAGGACCAAATCCCAATGGTCAATGGGAGCCTTGAGAACCCGTAGTGAATTGTACGCCTCGGAGACGTCGTGGAGTAGAGTGCGAAGTTCCGTTGCTGAATTTGCAGGAATGGCCGTCGTGCGAAACAGCGTGTCCAAGTGTGAGCGTATCAATACCCGTGTGTCGTTGTAGCGCTCACAGAGGATTTCCCAGGCCGTGGCGAATGACTCCGCGTCAATCGCGAGGCTAGCGATGAGTTTCGCAGCCTCTCCCGAAGTAGCCGTCCGCAGATAATGCATGCGTTCGACGTCCGTGAGCGCTGGATTTTCCCGAACCAGCGACACGAACAGATCCCTGAAGGAAACCCATTTTGCGAAATCCCCGGTGAATGTTGGCAGAGAGATCTTTGGCAAATTCTCCCGGCCGATCGCTGCAGCGCGTCCCGATGCGACGTTCCCGAAGCTCATGGGGGTGAGCTCGTCCCGGAAGCGCGAAAGCAGCGCCGTGACATCCCGATGGAGGCGAAACGCCCTGCCGTAGACGTCCTCCGTCACGTACGGCCCCTCCATGATCTCTGGCGTGCACGAGTCAGAGATGACATCGTGCACCTGTGCGAATTTGGCCCATAAGTCTCGCGCTTGTTTGAGGAGACTGTCGATTTCCGTCGGCGTGTAGCTCCCGGCCGTTTGATGCTGCGCTGACGAAAGCATCTCGTCGAGCAACGCAACCCGAGAAATTTGCGTCGCTACCTTGAGCTCTAGCGAGCGCGCCACCCGCACGCCCGATTGTGTAGATTCTTGCTTGGCTGACGCGCGCTCCCGGCTGCCCGAACGCGAAGGAACCCGAGAAGACACCGACGTCTGCGATGGTGAAGGCGATGGAGCCCGAGATGGAGGCTGCAGCGTGCCCGTTCCCGATGCGTTCGCCGTCTCGTCTCCCGAAGTGATGAGGCGAGGCGGGTCATCCCCGAGCTCTGGCTTGAGCGTCGCCTGGTCGCCGTCCGACATGTTCCCTGTTGCGAAAGTCCGAAAATTGTTGAACAAATGAGGAAATTCAGGCCAGCTGGGGGTACACGACGTTGAAAATACCCCACGAGCGTAACGATGACCCAAGGGAGTTGAACCCGCCCGTGCGAGTCGGCAACCGCGACAACCCAAGGACCCGGTGGCCCTGGACCGCGAACGCGCACTCGAAAATGCTCGAAAACCCGACGAATTAATCAAAAACCCGATCCCGCATGCGATGTATCTGGCGTTTACCCGAATGTCCAGCCAGAACCCGAACTCGCTGCGAAGGAATGCGCTTAGGCACGCGGTCACTGCCAAAAATGCGCGAAAAGGCCACGAAAATATCGAAGAACTCGAAAAAACCCGAAGAACCTCGAAAAAACCCGCGAAAACGTCGTGAAAATTACGCGAAAAACTCGCGAAAGTCCACGATGCCGGAAAAACCCGCGATCACTGCCACAAAATTGCGAAAAAATCCACCCGAGAGTCTAAATCGTCCCGGAAGCGTGCGTGCGTACTCGGTAACCCACGTGCGTTGTCGAAAAATTGGCGAGAAGCTCCCGCCCGAAAACCCGTTCTCGAAACGCGTGCGACGAACCCGAAAATGTACCGAAACACACGAAAATTGTCCCTCACTTTCCCGCCCGGCCCGCACTGTGAGTGATTGATCGATCCTCGACCGCGCTCGAATGAGACGAATCCCGTGCACGTGAGGCGAACGCGATCGAAAATCGATGACTCACGACCCGCACTCGTGAGAAAAATACGAAAAGTCTTGAAAAACTCACCCGATGCGTTGGATCGTTGTAACGAACCCGATGCGTGCTGGCAGGATCGCTGTGGCGAGGTGTTCGAGGCTCAAGATGACCGCCCGGTGCGTGTGAGCCACGTGTGTCGCGAGCCGGCAAGGCCGCGTGTCCCGAAGTGCGAAGATCCGAGCGAAGATCCGATGCGAATTCTCGCACGTTGCGACGTACACCCGATGCGAAGAATCCCAGTGGCTCGTCCAAAAATGCGATGCACAAATGCACTGAACGTTTTCACGCACTTCGCGCGCCCGTACCACCAGATCCGGCTCGAAGGACCAAAATGTTTTATGCGGGATCTGGTGTAGGTGGTACGAAAAATAATACGGGCGAGCGATTTAACAAAATAGAATATTGTTTATTTTAATAATACAGAGTGTATTTGTGCGATGATTGCCCGGAATATCTCGGATGCGACGAGATTTCGCCCGATGCCCGTTGGCTCTCACGTGTGGCAGCCAAGATGGCTGACCGCGTGGCCCGAAAAATTATGCGACAAGACCCGTGACAATTTTGCCCGACTGGCGTGCGTAAATTACTCAAAACCCGGAAAGAAAGGTGTGAAAACACAAGGCGTCTTTTCACCGATAATTGACTTAAATTTGGAATGAGAAAGGACCCAAAGATAGCCCGAAAGAAAGAATAGGGAAAGTGCGTGCACGCTTCGTCGCTGTTCGATCAAGACTGGACAATCGATCATGGCGATCGATGAAGACGCGCCGCGCGCATGCGCGCGGAGCGTCTTCTCTGTCCCTAAGAACAGATGCCCGGGAGGTGGCGACGCCCGTGAGGGCAGCGAGAACGAGCGCTTCGCTGCTTAGTCCAGGAAACGGGTATTTTTACGTGACACAGAGCCAGACCGATTCTAACCGACCGTTTCGTGTAGGGCTCAAGTCCCTGATAAAGGCCTGATAGTTTCCAACCACAGATTTTGGGAGGCTTTTTTTTGCCACGCGGTCAAAGTTGGCAAAACCATGTTTTTGCGAGATAGCGCCGAAACTATCCACCGCAGAGAAAAAAAGTTAAATAACTATTTGTAGGTATTAGAAAAACGAACAATTTGGCGGGTCGCAAGTTAAAATCGGTTCATTAGTTCGCTCGCAAATAATTAAAAACCAGCTAAAATAGCCATTTCTATTATAACAAATTATTAGTTCAAAAATTTATGTTGAGTCTTCCAAATCTCAGAATATGTGCCCCCTGGTACACTCAATAAGTGTGCAAAATTTGAGCCCGATCGGATTAATAGTTTCTGAGAAAATCCATTTGTTGTTAAAAAACCGACTTTTTTTGCAAGGAATTTCTACACCGGGAGGGGGTCACAGGTCAATAAAACCAAAACGAAATGATTCCGAAAGAATCAAACTATCGCATACGCTTTAAGGCAAATCGATTTTTTATAATTAAAGGGGTGAAAAACGGCTCCAAAAATGGGGTACGATTTTTACTCATAAACAATTAGAATTTCATCGCGAATTTCCAAGTTACAGAGTCGGGAGCGACATCATTCGAAAGCGGTTATTTTTATACGAATTTAGAAGAAGAAAAAATTGCATAAAGTTAATTAGGGGGAGATAAAAAAATTAGTTTTTTAATAATTATTGCAGCTGCTCATTTCAACATAGAGAGCTGAAAATTGGACAGCGTACGGGGTGAGGCTTCTGCTACCTGGAGAAAAATTGGCGGAAAAATCCCATATAAATTTATTGTTTTCGGTGAAGGCTTTGTGGGAGGCTAAATTTCACGTAGCGTTTGACGGCAGAGTGGGGGCAGCCGTCTCCGACTCGCGCGCGCTCGCATGAAAAGTGAATTCGCGCGTTCAAATTCCACCAACAAGCAATATCTCCGGACCTAATCAACTTATCGAGTTGTTTGGTTTTTTACCTTGGGCTAACTTTTTCCGCTGAGCATGATTTGGCTATTCAAAATTCCGAAAAATCGAAAATTCACCTCCAAATTTGTTGTTAATTTTTTTTTAAATTTTTTTAACACAGTTTTTTACCCAACTTTTGGGTGAAATCAATTGCACATATTATCGTTGTGATGTTCCCCAACTACTGTACAAAGGGGAAAAAAATTCAATGCAGAATGTTTTTTTTAGCGGAGCACGTGTCGTTCCGTTGCCAGAAAAAATTAACTATTCGAAGCCATTGCGACTACGAGAGATAACCACATGTTCTTAAGTATGAAGAATGTTTTTTCTTTTTAATTAAAATTATTATGCATTATTTTTCAGGGTACAAGCATTTCACATTGTTTTTTTTCCCTTCTGTACAGTAGTTGAAGAAGATCACAAGGATAACATTCTCATTTGATTTCACCCAAAAGTTGTGTAAAAAACTGTGTTAAAAAAATGAAAAAAAAAATTAACAACAAATTTGGAGGTGAATTTTCGATTTTTCGGAATTTTGAATAGCCAAATCATGCTCAGCGGAAAAAGTTAGCCCAGGTTAAAAAAAAAACAACTCGATAAGTTGATTAGGTCCGGAGATATTGCTTGTTGGTGGAATTTGAACGCGCGAATTCACTTTTCATGCGAGCGCGCGCGAGTCGGAGACGGCTGCCCCCACTCTGCCGTCAAACGCTACGTGAAATTTAGCCTCCCACAAAGCCTTCACCGAAAACAATAAATTTATATGGGATTTTTCCGCCAATTTTTCTCCAGGTAGCAGAAGCCTCACCCCGTACGCTGTCCAATTTTCAGCTCTCTATGTTGAAATGAGCAGCTGCAATAATTATTAAAAAACTAATTTTTTTATCTCCCCCTAATTAACTTTATGCAATTTTTTCTTCTTCTAAATTCGTATAAAAATAACCGCTTTCGAATGATGTCGCTCCCGACTCTGTAACTTGGAAATTCGCGATGAAATTCTAATTGTTTATGAGTAAAAATCGTACCCCATTTTTGGAGCCGTTTTTCACCCCTTTAATTATAAAAAATCGATTTGCCTTAAAGCGTATGCGATAGTTTGATTCTTTCGGAATCATTTCGTTTTGGTTTTATTGACCTGTGACCCCCTCCCGGTGTAGAAATTCCTTGCAAAAAAAGTCGGTTTTTTAACAACAAATGGATTTTCTCAGAAACTATTAATCCGATCGGGCTCAAATTTTGCACACTTATTGAGTGTACCGGGGGGCACATATTCTGAGATTTGGAAGACTCAACATAAATTTTTGAACTAATAATTTGTTATAATAGAAATGGCTATTTTAGCTGGTTTTTAATTATTTGCGAGCGAACTAATGAACCGATTTTAACTTGCGACCCGCCAAATTGTTCGTTTTTCTAATACCTACAAATAGTTATTCAACTTTTTTTCTCTGCGGTGGATAGTTTCGGCGCTATCTCGCAAAAACATGGTTTTGCCAACTTTGACCGCGTGGCAAAAAAAAGCCTCCCAAAATCTGTGGTTGGAAACTATCAGGCCTTTATCAGGGACTTGAGCCCTACACGAAACGGTCGGTTAGAATCGGTCTGGCTCTGTGTCACGAAAAGAGCATTTTTCATACCCGTTTCCTGGACTAAAAGGGGACGACGAGCGAGCGAGCCACGCGATCGAACGAACCACGCGGACGCTCGAACCGGGCCGCGTCGGCGGAACCCGATTGAATGAATCGAGCGAAATCTCACTCGCGTCACACACGAAAACGCGAAAAATAGGGCTAAATTAATGACAAAGGGACGCGAGGGGGGGGGGGGCGATCGACGATAGGAGTCGAAAAATATGCAAGAAAATATCGCGACGGGGCTCGAAAACGCGAAACACTGACTCGAAAAATCACGGGAGGGAATGACGGGCAAAAAGGGGCAAAAACGATTTCACGAATAATTGACAGGGGCAAACTCGATGGCACAACACTCGTCGCGTCGACTGATCGACGAAATAATCTCTTTCTCGAACGAAAAGTTCGAGAAAGCGAACGAAAATGACGAAAATTTGGGTGTTTGGGAAGAGTCAACGACAAGGGGAAAATGGCGTCGGACGCCTGGCAAAAATCGAAGGACTCACCGGCTTTCTCGATTTTTGAGAGGAAAATCGGAGAACTCGATGACGAAACGTAATCCAAACGGTCCAGAGAGTGGTCCTTAGGGAAGCCGGGTCGTCGTAAATATTTTAACTTGAATAATTTGGCACAGAAAACTCGAAAATAAAGCACGAAAAACGGGACGCGATGTGCACCGTGCCGAGTCCGAAGCGGAAGAGAGAGAACTTCAGCGTCTCCTCGAGCTCCTCGGGACGCTCGCGAAGCTTTGCGAACGTTCCGATAGCCAATCAAAACGCGGCTTTGGCTTGAAAAATCTTGTATCAAAAATAAAAAACGAATATCACATTGATTGATGATAATGAAAAGGGGCTAACAATTATTTTTGGGCTGGGGACTTTGGGGCTAACAATTTGGTTTCATGGGGCTGGGGTTCGTGGTCACTTAATATTATCAGTCTCTTCGTTACAATATCACAATGACTAACGAGTATTAGAGAAGATATCGACTAACATAGGACTAGTTGAGAGTTTCTAGCACTCTGGGCTTTAAAATAACAACTTGGACGTCTCAGGCTTTTGCCCTTGACACTTAAACTGTACTGACTCGAAAATAATACTGAACGAAAATACGCAACAACGAAAGAATTAATTCAAGGGCTAATATTCTCAATGGCTGGGGAGTTACTTAATGACTAATGGGGTTTTCTTGGCCTCAGGCCTGCACGGCGTGGAGCGGAGTTTTCCGGTTCCACGTCAACGGTATCAGGTAACGGGGGTTGTGGGGCGGCAGCTTCGGTCGCCTCATCATTCTCATCATCATTGGGTTTTTCGGGCGGTCTGTAGGGTTTGAGGTCTTTGATGTGGACTTTGGGATTTTTGCGACTTTCTGGGTCTTCGATCTCGTACACGACTGGGGAAAGGATTTTCAAAATTTTATAAGGGCCATTAAATCGGGGGGCTAACTTCGCAGCGAAGTTCTGGACTCCTGACGAGAGTACTCGATGTTTCCTCATCACCAGGTCTCCTACGCTGTAACGGGTGTCCTTACGGTTTTTGTTATAATAACGGGCTTGCCGCTTCGCGGCTTGTTCCAAATTTCGGTGGACCCAATCGTGGATGAGTGGGAGCCGCTTCATGCGATCATTCCACAAATCCGGGTCACCAGGGTCTAAGGGTTGAGGGTTTGGATCTTCGTCTCGGAGGGCTTTGGCAGGACGGGGATTGCGACCTAAATTCAAAAAGGCAGGGGTCATCATTGTGGAGGATTGGACAGCTGTGTTGATCGCGAAGCACAGCTCGGGGAGATGCTTATCCCAATCTCGCTGGTCTTGCGGGATGAAGGTGCAAATCATTGTCTTGATGGTCCTATTGACTCGTTCAACAGGGTTGGCTTGGGCATGGTACGGAGGGACGGTGGTCTGATGGATTCCTAATTGCCTAAGTTGGTTCGTGACGAAGTTATTAACGAACTCCGTTCCGTTGTCCGTCAACAAATACTTCGGACATCCCCAACGGTTCAGAACCAGATTTTCGAATGCCGACATTATTGTCTGTCCTGTGGCAACTCGAACAGCTCTGGCCTCGACGAATTTCGTGAACAAATCTTGAAATACGATCACATAACGATTCTGGGACTTGCTGGGGGGGAACGGACCCATGACGTCGGCGGCGACGACTGTCCAAGGACCAGAAGTCGTGCGCTCTCTCATAAGGCCGCTCGGTTGTCCTTGAGAGACCTTATGGAGCTGACACGCCGGACATCGTCCGACATATCTTGCAACGTCTTGAAAAATACCGGGCTAAAAGAAATCTTGTGTGAGCCGATGATACGTTTTGTCGACTCCAAGATGACCGGCTTGAGGGCAATCATGGGCTTGACTGAGGGCTCGTGGTCTGGATTCTAAAGGAAGGACTAATTTCCAAGCATCTAAATCGGAAAGGGCTCGGTCAATTACGGGGTGTGGACGGTGGTAGTAGATTTTATCTTCCACTATTTTCCAATTGGGGTATTTCCAAGGGAACTCACGAATACTATTCTTCTTGTCCTCATACCATGAGTCGACCGCATTCCCTAAAGCACACAGGGCTGCGTCGGTCGACTCGTACATACGGGAGAGGGCATCAGGGACTACATTGAGGGCTCCTTTACGGTGGACAATCGTCATGTCCAGGGCTTGCATGGCGAGCACCCATCGGGCGAGTCGCCCTGCTGGATCTCGAATACTTCGTAGCCACGTAAGGCTACTGTGATCTGTGATCACGGTGAAGTGCGTGCCCTCGATGTAAGGTCTCAATTTCTTAACTGCCCAGAGAACGGCAAGACACTCACGCTCGGTGACCGTGTACTTGCGCTCTTGGGAGGAAAAAAGGCGGCTCGCGAAGACGATCGGGTGCTCGACACCGTCCACCTCCTGGGTTAAGACTGCGCCGACAGCCACGTCGCTTGCGTCCGTCTGAATAGTGGAGGGCTTGTCAAAATTGGGGCGAATCAAAATGGGGGTACGGGTCAGGGCATTACGGAGGGTCTCAAAGGCTTTTTGTTCTTCGTGTCCCCATGTCCAGGGAACGTCTTTCATGGTCAAACGGGTCAGGGGGGCTTTATCGCGGGAAATGTCGGGCAAAAATCGGGCATACCATCCGACCATTCCGAGGAATCGTCGGACTTGCTTGATATTGGTGGGCGGAGGGTAATTCAGAATGGGGGCTATTTTGTCAGGGTCAACTTTAAGTCCTTCGGGTCCAATGACGTATCCAAGATAAGCCACTTCCGCGCAAAAGAACTCGCTCTTTTCGCGGTTGATCTCCATCTTGGCGTCCCTAAAAGCCGTCAATACTCGTCGGAGAAAGTCAAAGTGTTCGTCCTCTGTCTCCGTTGCAATAATGACGTCATCCAAATAAGCAAAAACATGGGGCTCCCATGCAGGGTCAATTAGTCTGTCCATTAGTGTTTGAAAAGTCGCAGGGGCGTTCGTCAGTCCAAAGGGCATCCGTTTGAATTGAAACAGTCCGCGTCCTGGGACTGAAAAGGCAGTTATTGGCCTGCTGGCGGGCTCCACGGGAATCTGAAAATAGGCCTGGCTCAAGTCAAGTTTGGAAATGTAACGGGCTCGTCGCAGTCCGTCAAGGATTCTGTCCATGTTTGGGAGGGGGTACGCGTCTTTCCGGGTCACTTTGTTCACGTCTCGAAAGTCGATACAAAACCTGTATTTTCCGTTGGACTTCGTGACGATCACGGGGTTACTGAGCCATGGACTATCGGCTTTCTCAATAACTCCTTCCTCAAACATCTGATCGACCTCTTTATGAGCGACTTTCAGGAGGTACGGAGAAATTGTTCGGGCCTTTTGTCGAATTGGGGGGTGACCTTGAACATCGATACTGTGTTCGGCTAAATGGGTAACACTGAGGATGGGTGACGTTTTGGGAGGGATTAACTCATCTAAAAGGGCGGTTACTTTCTTAGCAGCCGAGTCTGTTGCAATCGCCAGACCGGCGCACGGGGGATAGGCTCTAATTGGGTGGGCTTCAATGTCTTCGGGGCTGAACGAACGAACTGGACCGTTTCCCACTCGCCACGTATCGCTACCATAATCGACACGTAAGTCGAGTGCGCGAAGGAAATCGATCCCGAGGATACAATCGTATCCTAACGAAGCCAATTGAGTACGAAGGTGTGCTGTTCGTCCACCTATCTCGTACGTGAGATACAATTCACCAAAAACTGGAAGTACATTATTTCCAGGCACTAAAATACCGTCGGGGGATGGAGACAAATGAGATCCAAGGATGCCGGCCAGATCCTTGTCGAGGTATGTTCGACACGAACCTCCATCGACCAAGGCACGACACAGTCGATCCTCGATCTTTAACCAAAGAAAATGTCGGTTATCGACGTTACGACGCTGGAGAGCGGCAAGCATGTCTCCTAGCGTAGCAAAATCCGACGGGGCGATTTCCTGAAGCTGAACAGGGCTCTGAGGGCGTTTTTCTGGGTAAATTGGGGTGGAAAGGGCTGATTCATACTGAGACGGAAGTTCGAGAGATTTGGGTGGCGAGTGGCTCGGATCTTTTGAACATCCGGGCTGCGGCTCGTCGTTGGGTACGGGTTTCTCGGATTCCTTACCGAGGAATATGTCGAGGGTATCAAAATTGGGACGGCTTAATTTCAGCGCGTTGCCGAAGTTGTCTCTACAAGGGAAGCTGGTGGTTCTGGGTGCGGAATCAGGGTTGCTTGGGAGTTTCTCGTCTTGTGGAGGGGTTTTGAAGGGAATTTTTGGGGGTTGGTTTGTCGAACTGGGATTTTTAAGGGGTTCGGGCGATGGAATGGGAATTTTAAGGGAGTTGGGGTTTTGTTTTCTTAGGAATCGGTCGAGGGTTTCAAAATCAGGAAAACTTAATTTCATTGGATTTCCAAGGTCGTCTTGATAAGGGAGGCTGATGACTCGGCGCACCGGGCCGAGTTGATTCGGAGATTTTGGGGTGAATATGAGTTGGCTTGACGAATTGGGGTCTTCACTGGGTTCGGGCATCGACACGAACACCTCAAGGGGTTCAGGGTCGTTCTTACAAGGGGAAGATTCTACTGGATTTTTAGGCAAACTGGGAATTTTCAAGGGTTCTGGGAATTTTCGGTCGGAATTTCTTGACTCGAAGGGATTCTGGACGGGTTTGTTTGGCAAAAAAGGAGTTTGGGAGGGTTTTTCTAACGGAGAATGGGTTTTGGGCCACTGGGGTGTTGGCTCCTGGGGGGGCGGGGACTTTACTGTCCCCCCGGCTGGCCGTTTCCCGCCTGTCCTCTCGAACAGCGTGGACAAGTGCTGACTATCACGTCCGGATAGCCGCAAATTCTACAAAACCTTCCGATCGGTTTGACGCATTCCCGCCAGAAATGGCCAGGGAGGCGACAATTGTAGCAAGGGGGCTGAGGAGTCTGTTGGGGGCAGGTTTTCGGAGCTACTTCACACAAAGGGGGAATTTTCGGGAGGGGTTGCGAGCGAGGAGATTTCTCCGCTCCTGCTACTGACGCGTAGCTGGGTTTTTGGGTCCGAATGGGTTGAGGTTGAGGATTTGTCGGACTGGGTTTTGGTTGGGGAGGATTCGGAGTTTTCAGGGCCGTCTGGGCGTCTTTCGGAGCCTGTAACGCCGCCACTTTGCCTGGTGTGGCTTTTTCGGCCGGCTTGTACGCACTTGAAGGGAAGGACGATTGGCGTGCACTCGGGGGTGGGCGATATGCCTTAGCTCGTTCAACGAGCTCTTCTCTACGCCGACACATACGCTTAAGGTCGAGGTAACTTTGTACCTCGTCTCGTCTGATGTGGGCGGAAAAATCGGGGTGCAAATTGCGATAGCAAATATCCAATTGGGTCTCGAGAGAAAGGGGAGGGTTGAACTGGTCGAAAAGGGCCTTTAACTTGACTAAATATTCGGCGACGGGTTCGCCAGGCCTCTGGGTACGAAGTTCCACCTCGTGCCTCAGACGATCCTGCAAATCACCGTGGCCAAATTGCTCTCTGAAATGAAATACGAAACCTTCGTAATCATGCCAGTTACTTTTCTCAACGCGATGCCACAGACGCGCAGCGCCTGTGAACGCCTCGGGCAACGCGCGCAATAATTCGTCCTCAGACAAATCTTGACCCAGACCGTACTCATGGAGTTCTTGAAGGAACTCCTCCGCGTCTTCTTCGCGTTTTCCGGCAAATTTTGGGCCATATTTCTTCCAGTGATTGGCGGAATGATTGTCTCGGCCCAACCGCGTGGAAGAAAGCTCTGTTCGGGTGGAGTTGTGGCTTGTTGTGGGGAGGGCAGATGGTAAACTCCGTCTGGGTGCTGGTGGAAGGACTGGGGGCAGACGGGTGCTGTTGTGTTGGGGTCGGGTCGTTGGAACTGTGTACGTTCTCGTAAAGTCTGTTGGGTCGTCAAAATGAGGTTCCGGGACATCAGGAATCAATAAGCGAGGTCGGTGGGACAGGGGAAGAGGAGGGAGAGATCGTCTGGTCATTTCAGGGGAAGGGGGAAGGGTAAATGTCACGGTTGGACCAGGGGTTCGTCCGGGAAGAGGGATTAAGGGTTCGGGCAAATTTTCGGGCGTTTCTTCCAAACTAAAGTCCGGTTCAAGGGACGGTTGGCTTCTGGGGGGGGCTCTGAATGGGTTGGTTGCCTGGGATGGTCGACTTCGGGGCGAGGGAACCGGAGGAGGGGGAGACGAAGACCGAATAGGCAGGGTTGGTGCTGGCGTTGGCGGAGGCCACAAAACATCGGCGACATCCGGGACTTCCAACGCATGTATCAGCGTGTACGGAAGACCAACTCGATTGTCACGATGCTCACGCCAATGGATGGGAATGTAGGGGTAACGAGCTCGGATCTCGTGTCTCAAGAGCCGATCCTTGACTTGTTCGATCGATCCCTCCAGGCTTATGCCTGCTCGATCGCCACGGAAAAGTATCTCGGAAAAATCCGTCAGGCCCTCTATTTCATTAGTTAGGGCCGTTATTGAGGGGCCAGTGGGTGACGGTCGATACTGAGTATGACCCAAACCACTACTCGTTGCTGTTGTGGTCGTAGGGGCTGCACAAATAGAGGTAGTCACCGTTACGGTCGAAACCGGAACGCTAACCGGGGGATCCATCGCGAAAAAAGGGGAAAAATACAGAAAAATACGAAAATAAATTAAATAGAATTTATTGGAAAATTTTTTATCAAAAGGGGTTTTGACTGCACTCCGCGAAGCGCAATTATGGCGAAGGGAAATGAATTTAGCTCGAAAAGGGAATTAAAAATATTAACAATGAGAAGTGGGAGCGAAATAAAAATTTTTAGGAAACGGAACGTAATTTATTTGGTCTGAAAACTTGACCAAAATTATGCTAGGGGATGAAAAGAACAAAAGGTCATTTAATTATCGGTTGAAAACCCGAAATTTCAAAGAAAAACGAAAAATTAGTGACAAAAAGGGAATAATTGACAAAAGGGAATTTTTAATCGTCACGGAATTGACGAAAATTATTTTTAATCACGTTGGGAGGGCGAGAATATTTTTCGGGGAATTTTTACGGCGAATATTGGGCACGGAGCGTTATTGCTGTAGGGGGGGGGGGGGGGGGGGGGGGGGGAAGGGCGATATTCACGTCGAGTAGCGTAATCACGCAAAACTCGGCAAACACACGAAAAACTCAAAAATCGAACAAAATTATTCTTAATTATCACAGAAATATTCCACACGTCAGCAAAATATCGAAAAACACAAGGAAAATGGGATAGGAAATCTCAAGGTCGTCAAAACAAGAGAATTAACGTTCGGCAGTCTCGCGCCGAAGCGTTGTGCAATCGTCGAACGCGTGAAAGGGGAGGGGGGTCACTGGTGAGCACTATTTTGCACGCTAAAACAATGGGACAACGAAAAAGAATTTTCTCGCACCGATTCACTCGGGCGAGATTCGAAACACGAAAAATCAGGTCAAAAAAAAGTCGAAAAATTGTTCAAAATGGCTGAATTTAATTAATTGGAAATTTTTTTGTTTGTTATTGAAGGGTACTATGAGAAAATGGGGAAAAGTTAATAATTAATATGTTTTTCAGGCCCCACGTTGGGCACCGAAAATTTGTGACGGGTTCGACACAATCGCAAGAGAAAATGGTGGGGGAATCGAATAAAGAACGCAGAAAAATTAATTAAAATGATAAAAACAAGTTTTGGATTTATTTAAGCGAATTTATACAATGAAAATAAGGGGCGCCAGCTGGTTAAATCGGTCCAGCAACCGTTACAAAAATGGCCAAAAATTGAACGAAGGAAAGCAATAATTGATGACGCAATTAATCAGAATAAATTGAACTGGCTCAGGGAGAATCACGAAAAACTTAAACGCAAGGACAGAGGGTCCCTGAAACTCAGGCGTCTTATTATACCAGTGACAAAAAGGGGACGACGAGCGAGCAAGCCACGCGATCGAACGAACCACGCGGACGCTCGAACCGGGCCGCGTCGGCGGAACCCGATTGAATGAATCGAGCGAAATCTCACTCGCGTCACACACGAAAACGCGAAAAATAGGGCTAAATTAATGACAAAGGGACGCGAGGGGGGGGGGGGGGCGATCGACGATAGGAGTCGAAAAATATGCAAGAAAATATCGCGACGGGGCTCGAAAACGCGAAACACTGACTCGAAAAATCACGGGAGGGAATGACGGGCAAAAAGGGGCAAAAACGATTTCACGAATAATTGACAGGGGCAAACTCGATGGCACAACACTCGTCGCGTCGACTGATCGACGAAATAATCTCTTTCTCGAACGAAAAGTTCGAGAAAGCGAACGAAAATGACGAAAATTTGGGTGTTTGGGAAGAGTCAACGACAAGGGGAAAATGGCGTCGCACGCCCGGCAAAAATCGAAGGACTCACCGGCTTTCTCGATTTTTGAGAGGAAAATCGGAGAACTCGATGACGAAACGTAATCCAAACGGTCCAGAGAGTGGTCCTTAGGGAAGCCGGGTCGTCGTAAATATTTTAACTTGAATAATTTGGCACAGAAAACTCGAAAATAAAGCACGAAAAACGGGACGCGATGTGCACCGTGCCGAGTCCGAAGCGGAAGAGAGAGAACTTCAGCGTCTCCTCGAGCTCCTCGGGACGCTCGCGAAGCTTTGCGAACGTTCCGATAGCCAATCAAAACGCGGCTTTAGAGCCGACCAATTATTGATCCGTTTATCGAGCGTCGGCCTCGCGAGATCGCAGACAGGTGGCGCCTACGTCGGTCTCGCGACCGGGCGCTGGCGCCACGCTGCCTGCCTCGCGAGACCGAGGCTCGAGCAAGATGGCGGCGCCCACGGCTGTCAAAACAGCCGTGGCAGAGTCGCGGTCGTATTGTCGAAAACGCGCCTGGACGCCGCGGAAACCGTTGAGTTTCCTCCGACTCGACGGACAAGCCTTGTCGGAGGGACGATGGGTGACACGGTTTCCGCGACTCGACGCTTGTCGCGAAAAACGAGTGTGTGCGGGGCTAAAGTGAGTGGGGCTAAGGGGGGAACACGAAAATGGACACGCGGGGGAAGGAGGGAGAAATTCGTAAGTGGGTCAAGTGCGCGAGTTTTAGGGCGAATCAGCTGCTCGCTCGGTCGGTGGGTCGCTCGCTCGCGCTCGCGGGAATGTTCAGGGAAGTTCGTGGTGTTTTCTCCGAGTTCGTCGGCTCGTTCGGTCCTCCTCGATTCTGGGGGGGGGGGGGGGCTGAAATCAGATAAAAAAGAAAAGGCCGGTCCCAGACTGGGATCCGGTAGCTCTCGCCGCGGCTCGACAGCTGGCAACAAAAGTGACAACGTCACAACCTAGACATCGAAAATCATGGAGAAATATACCTGGACAACGAAAATCATGGAGCCGTCGACCTAGACACCGAAAACCCTGGAGCAATGTACGCCGACAACGAAAACCATGGAGCCATCGAGCTGGAGAGCGAAAACCATAGAGAAACTACCTAGGCATCGAAAACCATGGAGGAATATACCTAGACATCGAAAACCATAGAGCCATCGACCTGGAGAACGAAACCCATGGAGAAATATACCTAGAAATTAATTATAAGATTTAATAATACAAATAATTTTAAAACATCATGTTCAACGTTTCTCGTCGTCTTTGGACTCTCATTTTTAACAAATTTGTGGTCTTCTGTTTTTATTATTTTTTCGCGAAACTCATTTTATCGCGTTCTTATTTGAGGAATGACCGAGGGTCGATAAAGATTATTCCTCACTTTTCGATATCACCGTACCAGACTTCACTCGTATAACGCTCGTAACCAAACCTTTCTGTCAAATGACAGCACAGGGCGATGTCGTCAGTCGCGACCAATCAGAAACGCGACAGCGACGTTCGCCCTTTCTCTGTGTCGTATACACTATACATACACGCACGCACACTCCAATCATTGCATAATTTTTGCCTGTGCAAACTTTTATCTCAGCAATTACAGCATCAATCATGATGATTTATGGCTCAATCGACGGACAGTAATTTCATTAGTCTTAGTTTCAATTTTCAGATTCCGACATTACTCCTGTGCTTTGTAATTAAAAATATGTCTCCCCCCACCACCAGATTTCACTTTATTCAGAGATAATATACTCGGCCGAGTCTCGGGCTAGCAGACGACAGCAGAGCTGTTAAATGTACTTGTCCCGAGACTCTAACGAGTCGCTTGATAAAAATAACCGCTTTCGAATGATGTCACTCCCGACTCTGTAACTTGAAAATTCACGATAAAATTTTAATTGTTTATGAGTAAAAATCGTACCCCATTTTTGGAGCCGTTTTTCACCCCTTCAATTTGTAACGTTGTGGATTTTTTGAAGACAGTATTTCCGTCGAGGTGGGAGTCACCGACGCATAATTAACGTTCTATTTCAGACAAATTCGCCCTCCTCCCCCGCTAGCCCTGATTCCCTCCCCCTTTTGCCCTTCTAGACGCGGAGAGGCTCAGGAAAGCCGATCCAGCAGAGGCGGCGAGGTCTCCAGCGATCTGTCAAGTCGCAGGGCTCGTCAAATACTCCATCGACTTCCATTCCGGACGAAGTCTTCCGGATCGACCGTACAAGAGAGCCCTGCGGCGTCGTGGCAGCAACAACAACGTCGTCGTCATCGTCGGAGACGCAGGAGTCACGTAGGACAGTTCGGTCCGTCGAACGACTCCTGCTGACTCGCCGTCTCACGAGAGATTCGAATTGGCCCGGGCGAGACCATCTTGCCCGCGAGCTTCGGCATTCCGAGGACAGCGCGGCGCCAGGTGACAGGCGCTGACAGGCTGTCAGTGCCATCTTTTCGCCAAGATCTCGGGATATCGAAGCTTGGTAACGCGAGCGCCCAATCAGCGAGCCACAGCCACGATTTATCTGATTTTCATTGGTCGAGGAATTCGGGAGCCAGCGTAGCCTCGAACCGGGCCTCGTGGTCTGGCAAGGCGCTCGCGAGGATCCCGAAATTCCTCACTCCTACTCTCGGCGCGATAACGCGAGCATCGCGCACTGAGTAAAATTTCGTTTAGCCCTTTTTATTGTGCCCCTTTTTGGATTCGAAGATTGTGAATTCGACCCGGTTTTGATTCATTGGACTTGTGGATAACCTCGGCGAGGTCTGACTCCCGCTTGGACCAGGACTACAAGTAAGTCCTTCGCTTTTTTTTATCGTGGCTCGCGATTCGGCGACACGTGCCCGCCGTGGCCAAGTTTCCCCTTACCCAGTACGTTCCCCTCCCGTTCCGCAGATCTCCGTCTTTTCCGTTTCTCGCGCGCGTTGTGGTTTTTCGCGTCGTTATATTTTCCCTTATGGTCGTCACCGGTATTTATAAGACGCCAATAATATTCAGGGACCCTCTGTCCCTGAGGTTCATGAGTCTCGTGCCCTAATAGAATTATTGTACCGGTTGCTGGACCGTAAAACCAGCTGGCGCCCAAGGCCGTTGCTTTTTGTTCTTAATTTTTGGGATAAAATAAATTACTTTAATTTTCGTTGCATTTTAAGTTGCCTCGGTGTCACATTTATTTTCCCCTTTTTTCCTCCTTATTTCAGGACGCGTTTTTCCTTCCTTTTTTTGGTGACAAATCCGTCAAAAATTATAAAAAATCCATTTGCCCTAAAGCGTATGCGAAAGTTTGATTCTGTCGGAATGATTTTTTGTTGGTTTTATTGTGCTGTGACCCCCTCCCGGTGTAGAAAATCTTTGCGAAAACAGTCGGTTTTTTAATAACAAATGGATTTTCTAGAAAACTATCAATCCGATCGGGCTCAAATTTTGCGCACTTGTTGAGTGTACCGGGGGGCATATATTCTGAAATTTTGAAGGCTCAACATAAATTTTTGAACTAATAATTTGTTATAATAGAAATGGCCATTTTAGCTGGTTTTCAATTTTTCACGGGCGAACTGATGAACCGATTTCAACTTGCAACCTGCCAAATTGTTCGTTTTTTTAATATCTACAAATAGTTATTTGACTTTTTTCTTCTCCGATGGATAGTTTCCGCGTTATCTCGCAAAAACATGGTTTTGCCAACTTTGACCGCTCGGCAAAAAAAAGCTTCCCAAAATCTGTGGTTGGAAACTATCAGGCCTTTATCAGGGACTTGAGCCCTACACGAATCCGTCGGTTAGAATCGGTCTGGCTCTGTGTCACGAAAAGGGCCTTTTCATACCCGGTTCCTGGACTAGAAAAGAAGTGTCTCGCTTGGAGATTCACCGAGACACAAGAGATTAAAATCGGGCAAACAAGTTTTATCAATAATACAGTCAGGCGATAATTCTAATTATAATATTGTCAGTCCAAACAGAAATTTGTCGATAATGCCGGACAATGAGGGAACCCGTACGGAAATAAATGAGTTATTGGAGCAAGTGCGAGAGGAACGGCGAAAATTAGAAGAAGAGAGGAGGGCATTCGAAAGAAGCCAGCAAACCGAACAACAAAATATACAGAGGGCAAATGAGCGAGAAATTCCACTGAATCACAATGTTCCAAATCAGCGGGACAACGGCATCGGCAGTCAAATCGTCGACGGTCTGGTAAACCATTTACAGTATTTGCATATTAACGTTGAAACTCCGAAATTTTGCGAGGAAAAAAATCCTCAGGAGTTTATTGAAGACATTGAGAGGTATTTTAAATTTAAGAACGTTCGCCCAGAGCATCAGATGCTGGTTATCGAAAATTTTATTGAAGGTCGCGTAAAGGTGTGGTACCGAATAAACAAAAGCAGATTCAAGACGTTCGAGGATTTTAAATTAGAATTTTATGAAGAATTTTACTCCATTCCGGTGCAAATGGCTCGCTCCAATCGTATTTTTTCAAACAATTCCAAGAGTCGAAACATTTTCAACCACCGCTATCCGAATACGAAGTGAATTTTGAAATCATTCAACAATTCCCAAGCAAAATACAAACAGCACTAGCCGCGGTAGATTACGCAGACACAAATCGTGTGGCACAGACATTAACACAATTAGACACCGTTAATCGCGAAGGGGAATTCGATCGTAATCGTGATTGGAAAAACGGTGGCAACCATACTTCGAGTCAGAGAAATAATAACACGAACGGGAATATAAGCCGAGTGGAAGTACAGAATAATAGAAATTCAAATAATAAGTCCAGGAGATCGATGAAACGTAGCGACAACAAAACGAATCAACAAAATTTCGCCCCACCGGTTCAAAATTATAGATTCGATCCATATTTTGGTCAAAATTTCGCGTGTCTTCCCGACATTCGTTTTCCCCCACCAAACGTTCCGAATGCTTTCCAATATACACAGCCGTTAAATAATACCGGTCAAAATACGAATGAAAACAAAACTCGATCTTTAAACTAAATCACGACACGACTCAAAGAGGTCCAGGGTCATGTCAGAAATTTTATGATTTCGTTGAGGATCTCAAGAGCGAATTCGAAGGAAATACAGCCCAACCGTATCGGCCGAATGTCCGGATAGCTCCGTTTCCGCGAGTTTTAATTAGAATGAAAGATATTGAAGTAGGAGCTTTGATAGATACAGGAAGTCAAGTAACTTGTATCTCAGAAGAATTTTATAAAAAACTAGCCAAGGTACGCCCGCTTCGCCGGGCACACAGTGGTATCGCACACAGATTGCCACATGACCTATGTGGTACTGTGTAAAGGTATGCGTTTTCATTTTTTCACATAGGTTTTCGCACGCGACTTCGCTTGCGTTTCACAATATAAAATTTAACCTATTATTATTTTGATTTAACTCTCTACGAATCTGCCCTGAAAATGCAAAACTTAAAAATATCAAATCTGGTATAGAGCGAAAAAAACTGTGGACAGTAATTTTTTTATTTTTTTTATAGAAGGGAAATGCCAAGTTACGCACTACTGGCTCTAATTCTTTTATCAGGAACCTAGTCATCCAACTCATCCTGACTCCCATCTTTATTCGCTTGAGCTATCATCGGTATTGATAAAACGACCACATTTAAACAATTTTGTCAAGTTTTGTCGAGCCAAACATCGAATCAAATCGACACTGCAGTTCGCAACGTTGGAGTCAATGAAAAATACGCTTACCGTTAATTTTTTGTTGAATTGAAAAAATAATAACCCAATTTTCGTATCAATTTTGTGCTTGAATCGTGAAAAACGATCGTTTCATCGTCTTGATTGAATATTGAATTAAATTAAGGACTTTTGCTCGAAAAAAACCCGAATTTCGTTGCAGTCCAACGAAGCATATTTCAACATCGTCAAATCAAAATGACACTGCAGTTCGCAACGTTGAGGTCAATGAAAAATACCCTTACCCTTAAGTTTTGTGGAATTCAAAAAATAATAACCCAATTTTCGATTCAATTTTGTGTTTGAATCCTGAAAAACGATAATTTTATCGTCTCGATTAAATATCGAATTAAATTCATGAGATTTGCTCAAGAAAAAAACGAATTTCGTTGCATTCCAACGAAGCATATTTCAACATCGTCAAATCTGCCCATGTGAAGTCCTATGTGAAGAAATGAAAACGCATCCCCTTACACAGTACAGTACCACATAGGTCATGTGAAAATCTGTGTTGGATACTATTGTGTGCCCGGCGAAGCGGGCATACCTTGTATATATATAGAATTACCATGGCAGTGGTTGCTAAAGAAACGATTACCATGGCAACCATTGCCATGGTAACCGTTGCCATGATAACCGTTGCCATGGCAACCGTTGCCATGGTAACCGTTGCCATGATAACCGTTGCCATGGTCACCGTTGCCATGGTAACCGTTGCCATGGTAACCGTTGCCATGGTAACCGTTGCCATGGTAAACGCTCAATTTCTCTAACGGATTTTTTTTTGAATTTAAAAAAAAAATTTTTTTAGAATTTTGTTCGTCCTCTATCTAAAAAAAATTATCGAAAAAATCTAGATAATTATCTAAAAATGTATCTAAAAATTATCTAAAAAATCTAGATAATTATCTAAAAATGTATCTGAAAATTATCTGGAAAATCTAGATAATTATCTAAGAATGTATCTAAAAATTATCTAAAAAATCTAGATAATTATCTAAAAATGTTTCTAAAAATTGTCTGAAAAAAAAATTCGCAATAATTTTTTTTTGGATAGAGAACGAACGAAATCCGTTCTTAGTGAGCGTCTACGATGGGAGAGGAGTAACCATGACAAATTTCACGATCCTAACTTCATTGGTTTAGGCTGTGCGTTGTCTGTCAGTCAGTCAGTCAGTCAGTCAGTCAGTCACGCAACTCTTTTATATGTATAGATAGATGAGAAAAAAATTTTTTGATAAATTTTTTTTTTCATTTTTTTTGGTGGAGAACGAACAAAATCCATTCTTGGTGAACGTTTATTGAGGTAGAAGAGTATAGAAAAAAAATTGAAAAAAAAAATATTGAAAAAAAAAAAAAAATTGAAAGGAAAAAAAAAATTTCGATAATTTTTTTTTGGATAGAGAACGAACAAAATCCGTTCTTAGTGAGCGTCTACGATGCGAGAGGAGTAACCGTGACAAATTTCACGATCCTAACTTCATTGGTTTAGGCTGTGCGTTGTCTGTCAGTCAGTCAGTCAGTCAGTCAGTCAGTCAGTCAGTCAGTCAGTCAGTCAGTCAGTCAGTCAGTCAGTCAGTCACGCGACTCTTTTATATATATAGATTATTAACGATCGAAGCGTTATTGGAAATGTCCGTGAGCAATATATATGTAACGACGGCAGTAACTCAGAAGAAAACTGCAGTTAAACGACAAATTATGTCACCGGTGACAATTGAACAACAATCATTTTCCGACGTATTCCTTGTAATACCATTCTTGTCATCCGACGTTATTTTAGGAAATGATTGGTTAGATAGACACGGAGCACGAATTTGGTATGATACGAAAAAAATTTATATCCACGGAAAAGCTCTCAGCCGGCGTGTAGTTTCGTTTGAATTGGGATCGTCGGAAATACTGTTATCCGTGATCGAAGGAAACAATATAGAAATAACTTTAATACAAACGTCAAATCACGAGCAAAATCAAATTGAAAAAATCGGCGTGCAACTGTAGTCAGTGCACACGGACGAAATCGCGCTTGCAAAAACAAAATTGAATAAAAATCAAGATCAGGATAATTACGCGAACAATCAGATTAATACAGCAACTTTACAAAAAATTAAAGGTGTTACCGAGCAAGAATCAAGTATAAATAACGCCGAAAAATTCTCGAACAATAAAAATAAAGTAAAGGGGGAAGATTTCGAAACTTGGGAAACAACGGTAGGTGACGTGTTCGAAAAATTCATAAAGCGTGAAACGGAGACAAACGGTGATCTTTATTTGGTGGAAAGTCAAGACAATTTTTATGAAAATAACGAAAATGTGGAAATGCACGCGTTAAAAGAGTCAGTAGGCGACAAAAAGGATTTTATTGATGATTTCAATTTAGTTACGGAAAAGTTGATGAATCTCGAGCCGGAAAAGCGGACGAAAATTTTAGAATTAATAAGGGAATATCGTAAACTGTTTTCAGACAAACCGGGTTGTGTTGCGATATACGAGCATCACATTAAGCCGATAAAGCAGAAACCTGTCGTTAGACGCTCGTATCCCGTTCTACTCGCGCTCCGTGATACGGTCGATCGCGAAATAAAATTAATGCCTGAAGCGGGGGTGATCGAGAGATCCGTCAGCCCATATTGCAATCCTCTTAGGATCGTAAAAAAGAATGACGGCCGAGTAAGAATCTGTTTAGACGCTCGATTTTCAAATGACGTCATTGAAGGAGACAATGAATCGCCTCCCCATATTGAAGAATTGATGCAAAAGCATCAAGGTCGAACTGTAATGTCGACCGTCAATCTCACATGTGGTTATTGGCAGATCTCTCTAGCTCCCGAGTCTCGACATTATAACGCGTTTTTAAATGGGAGTACTTTGTATCAATTTCGGAGAGTTCCGTTCGGTTTAAAAACTGCAGGAAGTGCATTTATTCGCGCGTTAAGTATTGCTATGGGAAATGAATTTAATGATTTCGTAACGACATATATAGACGATTTACTCATCACGTCAAAAGATTTTGACGAGCATTTATCTCACCTCAAACGGTTATTTGAAAGGCTTCTGCAACATAATTTTACGCTCAAATTGAGTAAAATATTATTGTGTCAATCGTCTGTCCCATTTTTGGGATTTGTGCTTACTTCTCGCGGCATTGTGCCGGATCCTACGAAGCTGGACATAACTAAAAATTTCGACGTACCGAATAGTAAGCTGCATCTTCAAAAATTTTTGGGGTTATGCAATTACTATCGTCGATTTAGTGTGTGCCATGCCAGGTTCGTGGATCCGTTGCGAGCGTTGTTGAGAAAGGCCACGCCATGGAAATGGACGGTGGAACACTCAAAAGCGTTCCAAACATTGAAAAATAATTTCGTTCAATGTGTTGAATTATCGCACTATTTCACGGATCGCGAATTTAAACTCCAGACCGATGCATCTGATCGAAGGGTTAGTGGGATTCTCTATCAACTTGATGACGAGAATAATCACCGAATCATTTCCCTCGCGAGTCGCTGTCTGAACGCCGCCGAAATAAATTACACTACAACCGAAAAGGAGCTGTTAGCTGTGGTTTATTCGGTTCAAAAATTCAGGACGTATCTGGTTGGAAATAAGTTTGAAATAATTACTGACCACAAGAGTCTCGTGTTCCTTCGAGAAACGCAATTTCAAACCGCAAGGCTAACGCGATGGACCCTTTATTTACAGAAGTATGATTTTAAAATTAGTTATTGCAAGGGAAGCGAAAATATTGCCGCTGACTTTCTTAGTCGTAATCCCAATAGCCAATTTTATCAGGATGATCCCGACACAATTTTGATCTCAGCGCTTCGATTTCTCGATGTCAGTCCGGATGAAAATCGTTCAATCGACGCTTTGTATCTCATTTGTCAGTTCGAGATGGATCCTATTCTGAGAAAAAATTTGAAAGGCTTACAGACCTTACAACGGGAAGATTTAACGATTCAGAAGTTAGAAGAAAATTTGCGCGATTTGGATGTCGAACGTTATCAAAAATATAAAGACATTTGGTTCTATAGAAAATCTGCAGAAGATAATTGGGCCGTTATGGTTCCCCTTGCCTTGCGCGATCGTATTGTCCGATGCGAACACAGTAGACTCGGTCACGTGGGCGTGTTTAAAACATTAAGCCATCTCAAGCGATTTTTTTACTGGAAAGGAATGACACGAGATGTCAAACGATATGTCTTAAGGTGTGACTTATGCCAACGAGTCAAATATTTCTGTCGCCCGGTCGGAGGCGAATATTGCTTTGTAAAATCGGATCATCCCAGCGATCTGGTCACTGTCGATTTTTACGGGCCGTTACCTAAATCCTATGGCGGGGTGCAGTATATTTTTGTTGTACTCGACGCTTTTTCGAAATTGGTAAAATTATATCCCATCAAAAAGGGAACAACGCGAATTGTTTCGAAAAAGATTCTTGAAGATGACGTGCCCACTATTGGAAGACCAAAGAGACTCTTGGCGGATAACGGTTCGCAATTTACGTCAGCAGCATGGAAATACACCCTCGACCAGGCAAATATTAAAGTTGTGCATTCCTCCATACAGCATCCGCAATCAAATCCCACGGAAAGAATTATGCGAGAGTTGGGTCGATTCTTTCGAACATTCTGCGCTGATCAGCACACGAAGTGGGCCCGTTATATTCCCAAAATCGAAAAACTCCTGAATTACACGACCCATTTAAGTACCGGGTTCATTCCATTTGAGCTGCATTATGGCACGGAAGTTAAAGACAAAATATCGGAGTTAATTTCATTCCCGACGGAGCGAGATGTCCCTCACGAAAGACGAATCGTATTGGCGAAAGAACGATTGTTGAAAGGCTTCGAATCCCGAAGAAATAATCAGAGAGCAAGACCGTCACTTGACTTGCGAGTAAAAGATCTTGTTCTATTGCGTGTACCACACCTTTCGAGCAATTCCGATCGGGTGACCCATAAATTTTTCCATGTGTACGAGGGCCCGTATGAAATTGATAAAGTTATTGGCTCAAATGCGTTCGTTCTTAAATGCCCAAATACTCAGAAAATTCTCGGTACGTATAACCGAACCAGCTTACGTAAATACCACACCGACGATGTGATTAACGATGCTGTTGATCCTACGAAATCAAGAGACTCGGCAGCCTCGGGACAAGTACATTTGAAAACAGCTGTGCGTCGTCTGCTTGTCCCGAGCGCTCGCCGAGTCTATACTTTCTCGTAGTAAAACGATTCGCGGTGGTGGGAAAAAAAATTTCGATGACATTTCAGCTAACTGTAAAGCCCAGGAGTCGTCTAGCGACCTGAAAATTGACATGGAGACTAATTACGCGATACCCTTTCGATAGAGCCCAAATTCAATACGATTGATTGAGTAATTGCTGAGAAAAAACTTTGCACGGGCTTAGTCCTATCTCAGCCTGCGTCAGAACCACGCTACATCGAAGGATTTGACGTGTCTGTATATGGCCGCCTGACAACACATTCAAAGGGGTCTGTGCGGCCATCTTAGCCAATCCCGGGCTGCGAAATTCCTCGTTGGTCGAGGCTGCGATGATTCCAATGGATCCGTCGTGTGCACACGACAGTGCAGACGAGCGAGCGAAAAATGTCAGCTGATATTTCGAAGGGCCATTTTGACGTGAGTGTGAGAGAGAGAGATAGCTGAAATAAGTTCATATTTTTCTTTTCCGCCCTTGATATTTTCGAGAAAATAACTGTTACAATTGTTCCTTGTCGAACGACGAACGTTGGCT